>OX638138.1:132005751-132340751 GCA_951805005.1 Othius punctulatus | reverse complement strand
GCACACGCACTCGCACTCGCACTCGCACTCGCACTCGCACTCGAACTCGCACTCGCACTCGCACTCGCACTCGCACTCGCACTCGCACTCGCACTCGCACTCGCACTCGCACTCGCACTCGCACTCGCACTCGCACTCGCACTCGCACTCGCACTCGCACTCGCACTCGCACTCGCACTCGCACTCGCACTCGCACTCGAACTCGCACTCGCACTCGCACTCGCACTCGCACTCGCACTCGCACACGCACTCGCACTCGCACTCGCACTCGCACTCTCACTCGCACTCGCACTCGCACTCGAACTCGCACTCGCACACGCACTCGCACTCGCACTCGTACTCGCACTCGCACTCGCACTCGCACTCGCACTCGCACTCGCACTCGCCCTCGCGCTCGCACTCGCACTCGCACTCGCACTCGCACTCGCACTCGCACTCGCACTCGCACTCGCACTCGCACTCGCACTCGCACTCGCACTCGCACTCGCACTCGCACTCGCACTCGCACTCGCACTCGCACTCGCACTCGCACTCGCACTCGCACACGCACTCGCACTCGCACTCGCACTCGCACTCGCACTCGCACTCGCACTTGCACTCGCACTCGCCCTCGCGCTCGCACTCGCACTCGCACTCGCACTCGCACTCGCACTCGCACTCGCACTCGCACTCGCCCTCGCCCTCGCCCTCGCGCTCGCACTCGCACTCGCACTCGCACTCGCACACGCACTCGCACTCGCACACGCACTCGCACTCGCGAAAATTTACCGACGTAAAAAAAAAATTAGAAGAAAAAATTTTCCGACGTTTCGAAAAAAACACTCGCACTCGCACTCCGACATTTTCCGACAAAAAAATTTTTCCGACGTTTTGAAAAAAACACTCGCACCCGCACTCGCACTCGCACTCGCACTCGCACACGCACTCGCGAAAATTTAACGACGTCAAAAAAAAATTTGAAAAAAAATTTTTCCGACGTTTCGAAAAATACACTCGCACTCGCAATCCGACATTTTCCGACAAAACAAATTTTCCGACGTTTTGAAAAATACACTCGCACTCGCACTCGCACTCGCACTCGCACTCGAACTCGCACTCGCACTCGCACTCGCACTCGCACTCGCACTCGCACTCGCACTCGCACTCGCACTCGCACTCGCACTCGCCCTCGCCCTCGCGCTCGCGCTCGCACTCGCACTCGCACTCGCACTCGCACTCGCACTCGCACTCGCACTCGCACTCGCACTCGCACTCGCACTCGCACTCGCACTCGCACTCGCACTCGCACTCGCACTCGCACTCGCACTCGCACTCGCACTCGCACTCGCACTCGCACTCGCACTCGCACTCGCACTCGCACTCGCACTCGCACTCGCACTCGCACTCGCACTCGCACTCGCACTCGCACTCGCACTCGCACTCGCACTCGCACTCGCACTCGCACTCGCACTCGCACTCGCACTCGCACTCGCACTCGCACTCGCACTCGAACTCGCACTCGCACTCGCACTCGCACTCGCACTCGCACTCGCACTCGCACTCGCACTCGCACTCGCACTCGCACTCGCACTCGCACTCGCACTCGCACTCGCACTCGCACTCGCACTCGCACTCGCACTCGCACTCGCACTCGCACTCGCACTCGCACTCGCACTCGCACTCGCACTCGCACTCGCACTCGCACTCGCACTCGCACTCGCACTCGCACTCGCACTCGCGAAAATTTACCGACGTCAAAAAAAAATTAGATGAAAAAATTTTCCGACGTGTCGAAAAAAAAATTTTCCGACGTGTCGAAAAAAAAATTTTCCGACGTTTCGAAAAAAACACTCGCACACGCACTCGCACTCGCACTCGAACTCGCACTCGCACTCGCACTCGCACTCGCACTCGCACTCGCACTCGCACTCGCGAAAATTTTCCGACGTAAAAAAAAAATAAGAAGAAAAAATTTTCCGACGTGTCGAAAAAAAAATTTTCCGACGTTTCGAAAAAAACACTTGCACTCGCACTCGCACTCGCACTCGCACTCGCACTCGCACTCGCACTCGCGAACATTTTCCGAGGTCAAAAAAAAATTAGATGAAAAAATTTTCCGACGTGTCGTAAAAAAAATTTTCCGACGTTTCGAAAAAAACACTCGCACTCGCACTCGCACTCGCACTCGAACTCGCACTCGCACTCGCACTCGCACTCGCACTCGCACTCGCACTCGCACTCGCACTCGCACTCGCGAAAATTTTCCGACGTAAAAAAAAAAATAAGAAAAAATTTTCCGACGTGTCGAAAAAAAATTTTTCCGACGTTTCGAAAAAAACACTCGCACTCGCACTCGCACTCGCACTCGCACTCGCACACGCACACGCACTCGCACTCGCACTCGCACTCTCACTCGCACTCGCACTCGCACTCGCACTCGCACTCGCACTCGCACTCGCACTCGCACTCGCACTCGCACTCGCACTCGCACTCGCACTCGCACTCGCACTCGCACTCGCACTCGCACTCGCACTCGCACTCGCACTCGAACTCGCACTCGCACTCGCACTCGCACTCGCACTCGCACTCGCACACGCACACGCACTCGCACTCGCACTCGCACTCTCACTCGCACTCGCACTCGCACTCGAACTCGCACTCGCACACGCACTCGCACTCGCACTCGCACTCGCACTCGCACTCGCACTCGCACTCGCACTCGCACTCGCACTCGCACTCGCACTCGCACTCGCACTCGCACTCGCACTCGCACTCGCACTCGCACTCGCACTCGCACTCGCACTCGCACTCGCACTCGCACTCGCCCTCGCGCTCGCGCTCGCACTCGCCCTCGCACTCGCACTCGCACTCGCACTCGCACTCGCACTCGCACTCGCACTCGCACTCGCACTCGCACTCGCACTCGCACTCGCACTCGCACTCGCACTCGCACTCGCACTCGCACTCGCACTCGCACTCGCACTCGCACTCGCACTCGCACTCGCACTCGCACTCGCACTCGCACTCGCACTCGCACTCGCACTCGCACTCGCACTCGCACTCGCACTCGCACTCGCACTCGCCCTCGCGCTCGCACTCGCACTCGCACTCGCACTCGCACTCGCACTCGCACTTGCACTCGCACTCGCACTCGCACTCGCACTCGCACTCGCACTCGCACTCGCGAAAATTTACCGACGTCAAAAAAAAATTTGAAAAAAAAATTTTCCGACGTTTCGAAAAATACACTCGCACTCGCAATCCGACATTTTCCGACAAAAAAAATTTTCCGACGTTTCGAAAAAAAAACACTCGCACTCGCACTCGCACTCGCACTCGCGAAAATTTTCCGACGTCAAAAAAAAATTTGAAAACAAAATTTTCCGACGTTTCGAAAAAAACACTCGCACTCGCACTCCGACATTTTCCGACAAAAAAAATTTTCCGACGTTTTGAAAAAAACACACGCACTCGCACTCGCACTCGCACTCGCCCTCGCGCTCGCACTCGCACTCGCACTCGCACTCGCACTCGCCCTCGCGCTCGCACTCGCACTCGCACTCGCCCTCGCGCTCGCACTCGCACTCGCACTCGCACTCGCACTCGAACTCGCACTCGCACTCGCACTCGCACTCGCACTCGCACTCGCACTCGCACTCGCACTCGCACTCGCACTCGCGAAAATTTACCGACGTCAAAAAAAAATTAGATGAAAAAATTTTCCGACGTGTCGAAAAAAAAATTTTCCGACGTGTCGAAAAAAAAATTTTCCGACGTTTCGAAAAAAACACTCGCACACGCACTCGCACTCGCACTCGCACTCGCACTCGCACTCGCACTCGCACTCGCACTCGCACTCGCACTCGCGAAAATTTTCCGACGTAAAAAAAAAATAAGAAGAAAAAATTTTCCGACGTGTCGAAAAAAAAATTTTCCGACGTTTCGAAAAAAACACTTGCACTCGCACTCGCACTCGCACTCGCACTCGCACTCGCACTCGCACTCGCGAACATTTTCCGAGGTCAAAAAAAAATTAGATGAAAAAATTTTCCGACGTGTCGTAAAAAAAATTTTCCGACGTTTCGAAAAAAACACTCGCACTCGCACTCGCACTCGCACTCGAACTCGCACTCGCACTCGCACTCGCACTCGCACTCGCACTCGCACTCGCACTCGCACTCGCACTCGCGAAAATTTTCCGACGTAAAAAAAAAAATAAGAAAAAATTTTCCGACGTTTCGAAAAAAACACTCGCACTCGCACTCCGACATTTTCCGACAAAAAAAATTTTCCGACGTTTTGAAAAAAACACACTTTTCCGACGTTTTGAAAAAAACACACGCACTCGCACTCGCACTCGCACTCGCCCTCGCGCTCGCACTCGCTCGCACTCGCACTCGCACTCGCACTCGCCCTCGCGCTCGCACTCGCACTCGCACTCGCCCTCGCGCTCGCACTCGCACTCGCACTCGCACTCGCACTCGAACTCGCACTCGCACTCGCACTCGCACTCGCACTCGCACTCGCACTCGCACTCGCACTCGCACTCGCACTCGCGAAAATTTACCGACGTCAAAAAAAAATTAGATGAAAAAATTTTCCGACGTGTCGAAAAAAAAATTTTCCGACGTGTCGAAAAAAAAATTTTCCGACGTTTCGAAAAAAACACTCGCACACGCACTCGCACTCGCACTCGAACTCGCACTCGCACTCGCACTCGCACTCGCACTCGCACTCGCACTCGCACTCGCGAAAATTTTCCGACGTAAAAAAAAAATAAGAAGAAAAAATTTTCCGACGTGTCGAAAAAAAAATTTTCCGACGTTTCGAAAAAAAACACTTGCACTCGCACTCGCACTCGCACCCGCACTCGCACTCGCACTCGCACTCGCGAACATTTTCCGAGGTCAAAAAAAAATTAGATGAAAAAATTTTCCGACGTGTCGTAAAAAAAAATTTTCCGACGTTTCGAAAAAAACACTCGCACTCGCACTCGCACTCGCACTCGAACTCGCACTCGCACTCGCACTCGCACTCGCACTCGCACTCGCACTCGCACTCGCACTCGCGAAAATTTTCCGACGTAAAAAAAAAAATAAGAAAAAATTTTCCGACGTGTCGAAAAAAAATTTTTCCGACGTTTCGAAAAAAACACTCGCACTCGCACTCGCACTCGCACTCGCACTCGCACTCGCACTCGCACTCGCACTCGCACTCGCACTCGCACTCGCACTCGCACTCGCCCTCGCGCTCGCGCTCGCACTCGCCCTCGCACTCGCACTCGCCTCGCACTCGCACTCGCACTCGCACTCGCACTCGCACTCGCACTCGCACTCGCACTCGCACTCGCACTCGCACTCGCACTCGCACTCGCACTCGCCTCGCGCTCGCACTCGCACTCGCACTCGCACTCGCACTCGCACTCGCACTCGCACTCGCACTCGCACTCGCACTCGCACTCGCACTCGCACTCGCACTCGCACACGCACTCGCACTCGCACTCGCACTCGCACTCGCACTCGCACTCGCACTCGCACTCGCACTCGCACTCGCACTCGCACTCGCACTCGCACTCGCACTCGCACTCGCACTCGCACTCGCACTCGCACTCGCACTCGCCCTCGCGCTCGCGCTCGCACTCGCACTCGCACTCGCCCTCGCGCTCGCGCTCGCACTCGCCCTCGCACTCGCACTCGCACTCGCACTCGCACTCGCACTCGCACTCGCACTCGCACTCGCACTCGCACTCGCACTCGCACTCGCACTCGCACTCGCACTCGCACTCGCACTCGCACTCGCACTCGAACTCGCACTCGCACTCGCACTCGCACTCGCACTCGCACTCGCACACGCACACGCACTCGCACTCGCACTCGCACTCTCACTCGCACTCGCACTCGCACTCGAACTCGCACTCGCACACGCACTCGCACTCGCACTCGCACTCGCACTCGCACACGCACTCGCACACGCACTCGCACTCGCACTCGCACTCGCACTCGCGAAAATTTACCGACGTAAAAAAAAAAATTAGAAGAAAAAATTTTCCGACGTTTCGAAAAAAACACTCGCACTCGCACTCCGACATTTTCCGACAAAAAAATTTTTCCGACGTTTTGAAAAAAACACTCGCACCCGCACTCGCACTCGCACTCGCACTCGCACACGCACTCGCGAAAATTTAACGACGTCAAAAAAAAATTTGAAAAAAAATTTTTCCGACGTTTCGAAAAATACACTCGCACTCGCAATCCGACATTTTCCGACAAAACAAATTTTCCGACGTTTTGAAAAATACACTCGCACTCGCACTCGCACTCGCACTCGCACTCGAACTCGCACTCGCACTAGCACTCGCACTCGCACTCGCACTCGCACTCGCACTCGCACTCGCACTCGCACTCGCACTCGCACTCGCACTCGCACTCGCACTCGCACTCGCGAAAATTTACCGACGTCAAAAAAAAATTTGAAAAAAAAATTTTCCGACGTTTCGAAAAATACACTCGCACTCGCAATCCGACATTTTCCGACAAAAAAAATTTTCCGACGTTTCGAAAAAAAAACACTCGCACTCGCACTCGCACTCGCACTCGCGAAAATTTTCCGACGTCAAAAAAAAATTTGAAAAAAAATTTTTCCGACGTTTCGAAAAAAACACTCGCACTCGCACTCCGACATTTTCCGACAAAAAAAATTTTCCGACGTTTTGAAAAAAACACACGCACTCGCACTCGCACTCGCACTCGCCCTCGCGCTCGCACTCGCACTCGCACTCGCACTCGCACTCGCCCTCGCGCTCGCACTCGCACTCGCACTCGCCCTCGCGCTCGCACTCGCACTCGCACTCGCACTCGCACTCGAACTCGCACTCGCACTCGCACTCGCACTCGCACTCGCACTCGCACTCGCACTCGCGAAAATTTAACGTCAAAAAAAAATTTGAAAAAAAAATTTTCCGACGTTTCGAAAAATACACTCGCACTCGCAATCCGACATTTTCCGACAAAAAAATTTTTCCGACGTTTCGAAAAAAAAACACTCGCACTCGCACTCGCACTCGCACTCGCAAAAATTTTCCGACGTCAAAAAAAAATTTGAAAAAAAAATTTTCCGACGTTTCGAAAAAAACACTCGCACGCGCACTCCGACATTTTCCGACAAAAAAAATTTTCCGACGTTTTGAAAAAAACACTCGCACTCGCACTCGCACTCGCACTCGCACTCGCACTCGCACTCGCACTCGCACTCGCACTCGCACTCGCACTCGCACTCACACTCGCGAACATTTTCCGACGTCAAAAAAAAATTAGATGAAAAAATTTTCCGACGTGTCGAAAAAAAAATTTTCCGACGTGTCGAAAAAAAAATTTTCCGACGTTTCGAAAAAAACACTCGCACACGCACTCGCACTCGCACTCGAACTCGCACTCGCACTCGCACTCGCACTCGCACTCGCACTCGCACTCGCGAAAATTTTCCGACGTAAAAAAAAAAATAAGAAGAAAAAATTTTCCGACGTGTCGAAAAAAAAATTTTCCGACGTTTCGAAAAAGACACTCGCACTCGCACTCGCACTCGCACTCGCACTCGCACTCGCACTCGCACTCGCACTCGCACTCGCACTCGCACTCGCACTCGCACTCGCACTCGCGAAAATTTTCCGACGTAAAAAAAAATTAGAAGAAAAAATGTTCCGACGTTTCGAAAAAAACACTCGCACTCGCACTCGCACTCGCACTCGCGAAAATTTTCCGACGTAAAAAAAAATTAGAAGAAAAAATTTTCCGACGTTTCGAAAAAAACACTCGCACTCGCAATCCGACATTTTCCGACAAAACAAATTTTCCGACGTTTTGAAAAATACACTCGCACTCGCACTCGCACTCGCACTCGCACTCGAACTCGCACTCGCACTAGCACTCGCACTCGCACTCGCACTCGCACTCGCACTCGCACTCGCACTCGCACTCGCACTCGCACTCGCACTCGCACTCGCACTCGCACTCGCGAAAATTTACCGACGTCAAAAAAAAATTTGAAAAAAAAATTTTCCGACGTTTCGAAAAATACACTCGCACTCGCAATCCGACATTTTCCGACAAAAAAAATTTTCCGACGTTTCGAAAAAAAAACACTCGCACTCGCACTCGCACTCGCACTCGCGAAAATTTTCCGACGTCAAAAAAAAATTTGAAAAAAAATTTTTCCGACGTTTCGAAAAAAACACTCGCACTCGCACTCCGACATTTTCCGACAAAAAAAATTTTCCGACGTTTTGAAAAAAACACACGCACTCGCACTCGCACTCGCACTCGCCCTCGCGCTCGCACTCGCACTCGCACTCGCACTCGCCCTCGCGCTCGCACTCGCACTCGCACTCGCCCTCGCGCTCGCACTCGCACTCGCACTCGCACTCGAACTCGCACTCGCACTCGCACTCGCACTCGCACTCGCACTCGCACTCGCACTCGCGAAAATTTAACGTCAAAAAAAAATTTGAAAAAAAAATTTTCCGACGTTTCGAAAAATACACTCGCACTCGCAATCCGACATTTTCCGACAAAAAAATTTTTCCGACGTTTCGAAAAAAAAAACACTCGCACTCGCACTCGCACTCGCACTCGCAAAAATTTTCCGACGTCAAAAAAAAATTTGAAAAAAAAATTTTTCCGACGTTTCGAAAAAAAAAACACTCGCACTCGAACTCGCACTCGCACTCGCACTCGCACTCGCACTCGCACTCGCACTCGCACTCGCGAAAATTTTCCGACGTAAAAAAAAAAATAAGAAGAAAAAATTTTCCGACGTGTCGAAAAAAAAATTTTCCGACGTTTCGAAAAAGACACTCGCACTCGCACTCGCACTCGCACTCGCACTCGCACTCGCACTCGCACTCGCACTCGCACTCGCACTCGCACTCGCACTCGCACTCGCACTCGCGAAAATTTTCCGACGTAAAAAAAAATTAGAAGAAAAAATTTTCCGACGTTTCGAAAAAAACACTCGCACTCGCACTCGCACTCGCACTCGCGAAAATTTTCCGACGTAAAAAAAAATTAGAAGAAAAAATTTTCCGACGTTTCGAAAAAAACACTCGCACTCGCACTCCGACATTTTCCGACAAAAAAAATTTTCCGACGTTTTGAAAAAAACACACGCACTCGCACTCGCACTCGCACTCGCCCTCGCGCTCGCACTCGCACTCGCACTCGCACTCGCACTCGCCCTCGCGCTCGCACTCGCACTCGCACTCGCCCTCGCGCTCGCACTCGCACTCGCACTCGCACTCGCACTCGCACTCGAACTCGCACTCGCACTCGCACTCGCACTCGCACTCGCACTCGCGAAAATTTAACGTCAAAAAAAAATTTGAAAAAAAAATTTTCCGACGTTTCGAAAAATACACTCGCACTCGCAATCCGACATTTTCCGACAAAAAAAATTTTCCGACGTTTCGAAAAAAAAACACTCGCACTCGCACTCGCACTCGCACTCGCAAAAATTTTCCGACGTCAAAAAAAAATTTGAAAAAAAAATTTTCCGACGTTTCGAAAAAAACACTCGCACGCGCACTCCGACATTTTCCGACAAAAAAAATTTTCCGACGTTTTGAAAAAAACACTCGCACTCGCACTCGCACTCGCACTCGCACTCGCACTCGCACTCGCACTCGCACTCGCACTCGCACTCGCACTCGCACTCGCACTCGCACTCGCACTCGCACTCGCACTCGCACTCGCACTCGCACTCGCACTCACACTCGCGAACATTTTCCGACGTCAAAAAAAAATTAGATGAAAAAATTTTCCGACGTGTCGAAAAAAAAATTTTCCGACGTGTCGAAAAAAAAATTTTCCGACGTTTCGAAAAAAACACTCGCACACGCACTCGCACTCGCACTCGCACTCGCACTCGCACTCGCACTCGCACTCGCACTCGCACTCGCACTCGCGAAAATTTTCCGACGTAAAAAAAAAAATAAGAAGAAAAAATTTTCCGACGTGTCGAAAAAAAAATTTTCCGACGTTTCGAAAAAAACACTCGCACTCGCACTCGCACTCGCACTCGCACTCGAACTCGCACTCGCACTCGCACTCGCACTCGCACTCGCACTCGCACTCGCACTCGCACTCGAACTCGCACTCGCACTCGCACTCGCACTCGCACTCGCACTCGCACTCGCACTCGCGAAAATTTTCCGACGTAAAAAAAAAAATAAGAAAAAAAAATTTTCCGACGTGTCGAAAAAAAAATTTTCCGACGTTTCGAAAAAAACACTCGCACACGCACTCGCACTCGCACTCGAACTCGCACTCGCACTCGCACTCGCACTCGCACTCGCACTCGCACTCGCACTCGCGAAAATTTTCCGACGTAAAAAAAAAAATAAGAAAAAAAATTTTCCGACGTGTCGAAAAAAAAATTTTCCGACGTTTCGAAAAAAACACTTGCACTCGCACTCGCACTCGCACTCGCACTCGAACTCGCACTCGCACTCGCACTCGCACTCGCACTCGCACTAGCGAAAATTTTCCGACGTAAAAAAAAAAATAAGAAGAAAAAATTTTCCGACGTGTCGAAAAAAAAATTTTCCGACGTTTCGAAAAAAACACTCGCACTCGCACTCGCACTCGCACTCGAACTCGCACTCGCACTCGCACTCGCACTCGCACTCGCGAAAACTTTCCGACGTAAAAAAAAAAATAAGAAGAAAAAATTTTCCGACGTGTCGAAAAAAAAATTTTCCGACGTTTCGAAAAAGACACTCGCACTCGCACTCGCACTCGCACTCGCACTCGCACTCGCACTCGCACTCGCACTCGCACTCGCACTCGCACTCGCACTCGCACTCGCACTCGCACTCGCACTCGCGAAAATTTTCCGACGTAAAAAAAAATTAGAAGAAAAAATTTTCCGAAGTTTTGAAAAAAACACTCTCACTCGCACTCGCACTCTCACTCGCACTCGCACTCGCACTCGCACTCGCACTCGCCCTCGCGCTCGCACTCGCACTCGCACTCGCACTCGCACTCGCACTCGCACTCGCACTCGCACTCGCACTCGCACTCGCACTCGCACTCGCACTCGCACTCGCACTCGCACTCGCACTCGCACTCGCACTCGCACTCGCACTCGCACTCGCACTCGCACTCGCACTCGCACTCGCACTCGCGAAAATTTACCGACGTCAAAAAAAAATTTGAAAAAAAAATTTTCCGACGTTTCGAAAAATACACTCGCACTCGCAATCCGACATTTTCCGACAAAAAAAATTTTCCGACGTTTTGAAAAAAACACACGCACTCGCACTCGCACTCGCACTCGCCCTCGCGCTCGCACTCGCACTCGCACTCGCACTCGCACTAGCCCTCCCGCTCGCACTCGCACTCGCACTCGCCCTCGCGCTCGCACTCGCACTCGCACTCGCACTCGCACTCGAACTCGCACTCGCACTCGCACTCGCACTCGCACTCGCACTCGCACTCGCACTCGCACTCGCGAAAATTTAACGTCAAAAAAAAATTTGAAAAAAAAATTTTCCGACGTTTCGAAAAATACACTCGCACTCGCAATCCGACATTTTCCGACAAAAAAAATTTTCCGACGTTTCGAAAAAAAAACACTCGCACTCGCACTCGCACTCGCACTCGCAAAAATTTTCCGACGTCAAAAAAAAATTTGAAAAAAAAATTTTCCGACGTGTCGAAAAAAAAATTTTCCGACGTTTCGAAAAAAACACTCGCACACGCACTCGCACTCGCACTCGAACTCGCACTCGCACTCGCACTCGCACTCGCACTCGCACTCTCACTCGCACTCGCGAAAATTTTCCGACGTAAAAAAAAAAATAAGAAGAAAAAATTTTCCGACGTGTCGAAAAAAAAATTTTCCGACGTTTCGAAAAAAACACTCGCACTCGCACTCGCACTCGCACTCGCACTCGAACTCGCACTCGCACTCGCACTCGCACTCGCACTCGCACTCGCACTCGCACTCGCACTCGAACTCGCACTCGCACTCGCACTCGCACTCGCACTCGCACTCGCACTCGCGAAAATTTTCCGACGTAAAAAAAAAAATAAGAAGAAAAAATTTTCCGACGTGTCGAAAAAAAAATTTTCCGACGTTTCGAAAAAGACACTCGCACTCGCACTCGCACTCGCACTCGCACTCGCACTCGCACTCGCACTCGCACTCGCACTCGCACTCGCACTCGCGAAAATTTTCCGACGTAAAAAAAAATTAGAAGAAAAAATTTTCCGACGTTTTGAAAAAAACACTCTCACTCGCACTCGCCCTCGCGCTCGCACTCGCACTCGCACTCGCACTCGCACTCGCACTCGCACTCGCACTCGCGAAAATTTTCCGACGTAAAAAAAAAAATAAGAAGAAAAAATTTTCCGACGTGTCGAAAAAAAAATTTTCCGACGTTTCGAAAAAAACACTCGCACTCGCACTCGCACTCGCACTCGCACTCGAACTCGCACTCGCACTCGCACTCCCACTCGCACTCGCACTCGCACTCGCACTCGCACTCGAACTCGCACTCGCACTCGCACTCGCACTCGCACTCGCACTCGCACTCGCACTCGCGAAAATTTTCCGACGTAAAAAAAAAAATAAGAAAAAAAAATTTTCCGACGTGTCGAAAAAAAAATTTTCCGACGTTTCGAAAAAAACACTCGCACACGCACTCGCACTCGCACTCGAACTCGCACTCGCACTCGCACTCGCACTCGCACTCGCACTCGAACTCGCGAAAATTTTCCTACGTCAAAAAAAAATTTGAAAAAAAAATTTTCCGACGTTTCGAAAAATACACTCGCACTCGCAATCCGACATTTTCCGACAAAAAAAATTTTCCGACGTTTCGAAAAAAACACTCGCACACGCACTCGCACTCGCACTCGAACTCGCACTCGCACTCGCACTCGCACTCGCACTCGCACTCGCACTCGCCCTCGCGCTCGCACTCGCACTCGCACACGCACTCGCACTCGCCCTCGCGCTCGCACTCGCACTCGCACTCGCACTCGCACTCGCACTCGCACTCGCACTCGCACTCGCGAAAATTTACCGACGTAAAAAAAAAATTAGAAGAAAAAATTTTCCGACGTTTCGAAAAAAACACTCGCACTCGCACTCCGACATTTTCCGACAAAAAAATTTTTCCGACGTTTTGAAAAAAACACTCGCACCCGCACTCGCACTCGCACTCGCACTCGCACACGCACTCGCGAAAATTTAACGACGTCAAAAAAAAAATTGAAAAAAAATTTTTCCGACGTTTCGAAAAATACACTCGCACTCGCAATCCGACATTTTCCGACAAAACAAATTTTCCGACGTTTTGAAAAATACACTCGCACTCGCACTCGCACTCGCACTCGCACTCGAACTCGCACTCGCACTAGCACTCGCACTCGCACTCGCACTCGCACTCGCACTCGCACTCGCACTCGCACTCGCACTCGCACTCGCACTCGCGAAAATTTACCGACGTCAAAAAAAAATTTGAAAAAAAAATTTTCCGACGTTTCGAAAAATACACTCGCACTCGCAATACGACATTTTCCGACAAAAAAAATTTTCCGACGTTTCGAAAAAAAAACACTCGCACTCGCACTCGCACTCGCACTCGCGAAAATTTTCCGACGTCAAAAAAAAATTTGAAAAAAAATTTTTCCGACGTTTCGAAAAAAACACTCGCACTCGCACTCCGACATTTTCCGACAAAAAAAATTTTCCGACGTTTTGAAAAAAACACACGCACTCGCACTCGCACTCGCACTCGCCCTCGCGCTCGCACTCGCACTCGCACTCGCACTCGCACTCGCCCTCGCGCTCGCACTCGCACTCGCACTCGCCCTCGCGCTCGCACTCGCACTCGCACTCGCACTCGCACTCGAACTCGCACTCGCACTCGCACTCGCACTCGCACTCGCACTCGCACTCGCACTCGCACTCGCGAAAATTTAACGTCAAAAAAAAATTTGAAAAAAAAATTTTCCGACGTTTCGAAAAATACACTCGCACTCGCAATCCGACATTTTCCGACAAAAAAAATTTTCCGACGTTTCGAAAAAAAAACACTCGCACTCGCACTCGCACTCGCACTCGCAAAAATTTTCCGACGTCAAAAAAAAATTTGAAAAAAAAATTTTCCGACGTTTCGAAAAAAACACTCGCACGCGCACTCCGACATTTTCCGACAAAAAAATTTTTCCGACGTTTTGAAAAAAACACTCGCACTCGCACTCGCACTCGCACTCGCACTCGCACTCGCACTCGCACTCGCACTCGCACTCGCACTCGCACTCGCACTCGCACTCACAATCGCGAACATTTTCCGACGTCAAAAAAAAATTAGATGAAAAAATTTTCCGACGTGTCGAAAAAAAAATTTTCCGACGTGTCGAAAAAAAAATTTTCCGACGTTTCGAAAAAAACACTCGCACACGCACTCGCACTCGCACTCGAACTCGCACTCGCACTCGCACTCGCACTCGCACTCGCACTCGCACTCGCACTCGCGAAAATTTTCCGACGTAAAAAAAAAAATAAGAAGAAAAAATTTTCCGACGTGTCGAAAAAAAAATTTTCCGACGTTTCGAAAAAAACACTCGCACTCGCACTCGCACTCGCACTCGCACTCGAACTCGCACTCGCACTCGCACTCGCACTCGCACTCGCACTCGCACTCGCACTCGCACTCGAACTCGCACTCGCACTCGCACTCGCACTCGCACTCGCACTCGCACTCGCACTCGCGAAAATTTTCCGACGTAAAAAAAAAAATAAGAAGAAAAAATTTTCCGACGTGTCGAAAAAAAAATTTTCCGACGTTTCGAAAAAGACACTCGCACTCGCACTCGCACTCGCACTCGCACTCGCACTCGCACTCGCACTCGCACTCGCACTCGCACTCGCACTCGCGAAAATTTTCCGACGTAAAAAAAAATTAGAAGAAAAAATTTTCCGACGTTTTGAAAAAAACACTCTCACTCGCACTCGCCCTCGCGCTCGCACTCGCACTCGCACTCGCACTCGCACTCGCACTCGCACTCGCACTCGCGAAAATTTTCCGACGTAAAAAAAAAAATAAGAAGAAAAAATTTTCCGACGTGTCGAAAAAAAAATTTTCCGACGTTTCGAAAAAAACACTCGCACTCGCACTCGCACTCGCACTCGCACTCGAACTCGCACTCGCACTCGCACTCCCACTCGCACTCGCACTCGCACTCGCACTCGCACTCGAACTCGCACTCGCACTCGCACTCGCACTCGCACTCGCACTCGCACTCGCACTCGCGAAAATTTTCCGACGTAAAAAAAAAAATAAGAAAAAAAAATTTTCCGACGTGTCGAAAAAAAAATTTTCCGACGTTTCGAAAAAAACACTCGCACACGCACTCGCACTCGCACTCGAACTCGCACTCGCACTCGCACTCGCACTCGCACTCGCACTCGCACTCGCACTCGCGAAAATTTTCCGACGTCAAAAAAAAATTTGAAAAAAAAATTTTCCGACGTTTCGAAAAATACACTCGCACTCGCAATCCGACATTTTCCGACAAAAAAAATTTTCCGACGTTTCGAAAAAAACACTCGCACACGCACTCGCACTCGCACTCGAACTCGCACTCGCACTCGCACTCGCACTCGCACTCGCACTCGCACTCGCACTCGCACTCGCGAAAATTTTCCGACGTCAAAAAAAAATTTGAAAAAAAAATTTTCCGACGTTTCGAAAAATACACTCGCACTCGCAATCCGACATTTTCCGACAAAAAAAATTTTCCGAAGTTTCGAAAAAAAAAACACTCGCACTCGCACTCGCACTCGCACTCGCGAAAATTTTCCGACGTCAAAAAAAAATTTGAAAAAAAATTTTTCCGACGTTTCGAAAAAAACACTCTCACTCGCACTCGCACTCGCACTCGCACTCGCACTCGCACTCGCACTCGCACTCGCACTCGCACTCGCACTCGCGAAAATTTTCCGACGTAAAAAAAAATTAGAAGAAAAAATTTTCCGACGTTTTGAAAAAAACACTCTCACTCGCACTCGCCCTCGCGCTCGCACTCGCACTCGCACTCGCACTCGCACTCGCACTCGCACTCGCACTCGCACTCGCACTCGCACTCGCACTCGCACTCGCACTCGCACTCGCACTCGCACTCGCACTCGCACTCGCACTCGCACTCGCACTCGCACTCACACTCGCGAAAATTTTCCGACGTCAAAAAAAAATTTGAAAAAAAAATTTTCCGACGTTTCGAAAAAAACACTCGCACTCGCACTCCGACATTTTCCGACAAAACAAATTTTCCGACGTTTTGAAAAATACACTCGCACTCGCACTCGCACTCGAACTCGCACTCGAACTCGCACTCGCACTCGCACTCGCACTCGCACTCGCACTCGCACTCGCACTCGCACTCGCACTCGCACTCGCTCTCGCACTCGCACTCGCACTCGCACTTGCACTCGCACTCGCACTCGCACTCGCACTCGCACTCGTACTCGCACTCGCACTCGCACTCGCACTCGCACTCGCGAAAATTTTCCGACGTAAAAAAAAATTAGAAGAAAAAATTTTCCGACGTTTTGAAAAAAACACTCTCACTCGCACTCGCCCTCGCGCTCGCACTCGCACTCGCACTCGCACTCGCACTCGCACTCGCACTCGCACTCGCACTCGCACTCGCACTCGCACTCGCACTCGCACTCGCACTCGCACTCGCACTCGCACTCGCACTCGCACTCGCACTCGCCCTCGCGCTCGCACTCGCACTCGCACTCGCCCTCGCGCTCGCACTCGCACTCGCACTCGCACTCGCACTCGAACTCGCACTCGCACTCGCACTCGCACTCGCACTCGCACTCGCACTCGCACTCGCACTCGCGAAAATTTAACGTCAAAAAAAAATTTGAAAAAAAAATTTTCCGACGTTTCGAAAAATACACTCGCACTCGCAATCCGACATTTTCCGACAAAAAAAATTTTCCGACGTTTCGAAAAAAAAACACTCGCACTCGCACTCGCACTCGCACTCGCAAAAATTTTCCGACGTCAAAAAAAAATTTGAAAAAAAAATTTTCCGACGTTTCGAAAAAAACACTCGCACGCGCACTCCGACATTTTCCGACAAAAAAATTTTTCCGACGTTTTGAAAAAAACACTCGCACTCGCACTCGCACTCGCACTCGCACTCGCACTCGCACTCGCACTCGCACTCGCACTCGCACTCGCACTCGCACTCGCACTCACAATCGCGAACATTTTCCGACGTCAAAAAAAAATTAGATGAAAAAATTTTCCGACGTGTCGAAAAAAAAATTTTCCGACGTGTCGAAAAAAAAATTTTCCGACGTTTCGAAAAAAACACTCGCACACGCACTCGCACTCGCACTCGAACTCGCACTCGCACTCGCACTCGCACTCGCACTCGCACTCGCACTCGCACTCGCGAAAATTTTCCGACGTAAAAAAAAAAATAAGAAGAAAAAATTTTCCGACGTGTCGAAAAAAAAATTTTCCGACGTTTCGAAAAAAACACTCGCACTCGCACTCGCACTCGCACTCGCACTCGAACTCGCACTCGCACTCGCACTCGCACTCGCACTCGCACTCGCACTCGCACTCGCACTCGAACTCGCACTCGCACTCGCACTCGCACTCGCACTCGCACTCGCACTCGCACTCGCGAAAATTTTCCGACGTAAAAAAAAAAATAAGAAGAAAAAATTTTCCGACGTGTGTCGAAAAAAAAATTTTCCGACGTTTCGAAAAAAACACTCGCACTCGCACTCGCACTCGCACTCGCACTCGAACTCGCACTCGCACTCGCACTCGCACTCGCACTCGCACTCGCACTCGCACTCGCACTCGCACTCGCACTCGCACTCGCACTCGCACTCGCGCTCGCACTCGCACTCGCACTCGCCCTCGCGCTCGCACTCGCACTCGCACTCGCACTCGCACTCGAACTCGCACTCGCACTCGCACTCGCACTCGCACTCGCACTCGCACTCGCACTCGCACTCGCGAAAATTTAACGTCAAAAAAAAATTTGAAAAAAAAATTTTCCGACGTTTCGAAAAATACACTCGCACTCGCAATCCGACATTTTCCGACAAAAAAAATTTTCCGACGTTTCGAAAAAAAAACACTCGCACTCGCACTCGCACTCGCACTCGCAAAAATTTTCCGACGTCAAAAAAAAATTTGAAAAAAAAATTTTCCGACGTTTCGAAAAAAACACTCGCACGCGCACTCCGACATTTTCCGACAAAAAAATTTTTCCGACGTTTTGAAAAAAACACTCGCACTCGCACTCGCACTCGCACTCGCACTCGCACTCGCACTCGCACTCGCACTCGCACTCGCACTCGCACTCGCACTCGCACTCACAATCGCGAACATTTTCCGACGTCAAAAAAAAATTAGATGAAAAAATTTTCCGACGTGTCGAAAAAAAAATTTTCCGACGTGTCGAAAAAAAAATTTTCCGACGTTTCGAAAAAAACACTCGCACACGCACTCGCACTCGCACTCGAACTCGCACTCGCACTCGCACTCGCACTCGCACTCGCACTCGCACTCGCACTCGCGAAAATTTTCCGACGTAAAAAAAAAAATAAGACGAAAAAATTTTCCGACGTGTCGAAAAAAAAATTTTCCGACGTTTCGAAAAAAACACTCGCACTCGCACTCGCACTCGCACTCGCACTCGAACTCGCACTCGCACTCGCACTCGCACTCGCACTCGCACTCGCACTCGCACTCGCACTCGAACTCGCACTCGCACTCGCACTCGCACTCGCACTCGCACTCGCACTCGCACTCGCGAAAATTTTCCGACGTAAAAAAAAAAATAAGAAGAAAAAATTTTCCGACGTGTCGAAAAAAAAATTTTCCGACGTTTCGAAAAAGACACTCGCACTCGCACTCGCACTCGCACTCGCACTCGCACTCGCACTCGCACTCGCACTCGCACTCGCACTCGCACTCGCACTCGCGAAAATTTTCCGACGTAAAAAAAAAAATAAGAAGAAAAAATTTTCCGACGTGTCGAAAAAAAAATTTTCCGACGTTTCGAAAAAGACACTCGCACTCGCACTCGCACTCGCACTCGCACTCGCACTCGCACTCGCACTCGCACTCGCACTCGCGAAAATTTTCCGACGTAAAAAAAAATTAGAAGAAAAAATTTTCCGACGTTTTGAAAAAAACACTCTCACTCGCACTCGCACTCGCACTCGCACTCGCACTCGCACTCGCACTCGCACTCACACTCGCGAACATTTTCCGACGTCAAAAAAAAATTAGATGAAAAAATTTTCCGACGTGTCGAAAAAAAAATTTTCCGACGTGTCGAAAAAAAAATTTTCCGACGTTTCGAAAAAAACACTCGCACACGCACTCGCACTCGCACTCGAACTCGCACTCGCACTCGCACTCGCGAAAATTTTCCGACGTAAAAAAAAAAATAAGAAGAAAAAATTTTCCGACGTGTCGAAAAAAAAATTTTCCGACGTTTCGAAAAAAACACTCGCACTCGCACTCGCACTCGCACTCGCACTCGAACTCGCACTCGCACTCGCACTCGCACTCGCACTCGCACTCGCACTCGCACTCGCACTCGAACTCGCACTCGCACTCGCACTCGCACTCGCACTCGCACTCGCACTCGCACTCGCGAAAATTTTCCGACGTAAAAAAAAAAATAAGAAGAAAAAATTTTCCGACGTGTCGAAAAAAAAATTTTCCGACGTTTCGAAAAAGACACTCGCACTCGCACTCGCACTCGCACTCGCACTCGCACTCGCACTCGCACTCGCACTCGCACTCGCACTCGCACTCGCACTCGCACTCGCGAAAATTTTCCGACGTAAAAAAAAATTAGAAGAAAAAATTTTCCGACGTTTTGAAAAAAACACTCTCACTCGCACTCGCCCTCGCGCTCGCACTCGCACTCGCACTCGCACTCGCACTCGCACTCGCACTCGCACTCGCACTCGCACTCGCACTCGCACTCGCACTCGCACTCGCACTCACACTCGCGAAAATTTTCCGACGTCAAAAAAAAAAATTGAAAAAAAAATTTTCCGACGTTTCGAAAAAAACACTCGCACTCGCACTCCGACATTTTCCGACAAAACAAATTTTCCGACGTTTTGAAAAAAACACTCGCACTCGCAATCCGACATTTTCCGACAAAAAAAATTTTCCGACGTTTTGAAAAAAACACTCGCACTCGCACTCGCACTCGAACTCGCACTCGCACTCGCACTCGCACTCACACTCGCACTCGCACTCGCACTCGCACTCGCACTCGCACTCGCACTCGCACTCACACTCGCGAACATTTTCCGACGTCAAAAAAAAATTAGATGAAAAAATTTTCCGACGTGTCGAAAAAAAAAAATTTCCGACGTTTCGAAAAAAACACTCGCACTCGCACTCGCACTCGCACTCGCACTCGAACTCGCACTCGCACTCGCACTCGCACTCGCACTCGCACTCGCACTCGCACTCGCACTCGAACTCGCACTCGCACTCGAACTCGCACTCGCACTCGCACTCGCACTCGCACTCGCACTCGCACTCGCACTCGCGAAAATTTTCCGACGTCAAAAAAAAAATAAGAAGAAAAAATTTTCCGACGTGTCGAAAAAAAAATTTTCCGACGTTTCGAAAAAAACACTTGCACTCGCACTCGCACTCGCACTCGCCCTCGCGCTCGCACTCGCACTCGCACTCGCACTCGCACTCGCACTCGCACTCGCACTCGCACTCGCACTCGCACTCGCACTCGCACTCGCACTCGCACTCGCACTCGCACTCGCACTCGCACTCGCACTCGCACTCGCACTCACACTCGCGAAAATTTTCCGACGTCAAAAAAAAAATTTGAAAAAAAAAATTTCCGACGTTTCGAAAAAAACACTCGCACTCGCACTCCGACATTTTCCGACAAAACAAATTTTCCAACGTTTTGAAAAATACACTCGCACTCGCACTCGCACACGCACTCGCACTCGAACTCGCACTTGCACTCGCACTCGCACTCGCACTCGCACTCGCACTCGCACTCGCACTCGCACTCGCACTCGCACTCGCTCTCGCACTCGCACTCGCACTCGCACTTGCACTTGCACTCGCACTCGCACTCGCACTCGCACTCGCAGTCGCACTCGCACTCGCGAAAATTTACCGACGTCAAAAAAAAATTAGAAGAAAAAATTTTCCGACGTTTCGAAAAAAACACTCGCACTCGCACTCCGACATTTTCCGACAAAAAAAAATTTCCGACGTTTTGAAAAAAACACTCGCACCCGCACTCGCGAAAATTTTCCGACGTCAAAAAAAAAAATTTGAAAAAAAAAATATCCGACGTTTCGACAAAAACACTCGCACTCGCACTCCGACATTTTCCGACAAAAAAAATTTTCCGACGTTTTGAAAAAAACACTCGCACTCGCAATCCGACATTTTCCGACAAAAAAAATTTTCCGACGTTTTGAAAAAAACACTCGCACTCGCACTCGCACTCGAACTCGCACTCGCACTCGCACTCGCACTCACACTCGCACTCGCACTCGCACTCGCACTCGCACTCGCGAAAATTTTCCGACGTCAAAAAAAAACTAGATGAAAAAATTTTCCGACGTTTCGAAAAAAAAACACTTGCACTCGCACTCGCACTCGCACTCGCGAAAATTTTCCGACGTCAAAAAAAAATTTGAAAAAAAATTTTTCCGACGTTTCGAAAAAAACACTCGCACGCGCACTCCGACATTTTCCGACAAAAAAAATTTTCCGACGTTTTGAAAAAAACACTCGCACTCGCACTCGCACTCGCACTCGCACTCGCACTCGCAATCGCACTCGCACTCGCACTCGCACTCACACTCGCGAACATTTTCCGACGTCAAAAAAAATTAGATGAAAAAATTTTTCGACGTGTCGAAAAAAAAATTTTCCGACGTGTCGAAAAAAAAAATTTCCGACGTTTCGAAAAAAACACTCGCACACGCACTCGCACTCGCACTCGAACTCGCACTCGCACTCGCACTCGCACTCGCACTCGCACTCGCACTCGCATTCGCGAAAATTTTCCGACGTAAAAAAAAAAATAAGAAGAAAAAATTTTCCGACGTTTCGAAAAAAACACTCGCACTCGCACTCGCACTCGCACTCGCACTCGAACTCGCACTCGCACTCGCACTCGCACTCGCACTCGCACTCGCACTCGCACTCGCACTCGAACTCGCACTCGCACTCGCACTCGCACTCGCACTCGCACTCGCACTCGCACTCGCGAAAATTTTCCGACGTAAAAAAAAAAATAAGAAGAAAAAATTTTCCGACGTGTCGAAAAAAAAATTTTCCGACGTTTCGAAAAAGACACTCGCACTCGCACTCGCACTCGCACTCGCACTCGCACTCGCACTCGCACTCGCACTCGCACTCGCACTCGCGAAAATTTTCCGACGTAAAAAAAAATTAGAAGAAAAAATTTTCCGACGTTTTGAAAAAAACACTCTCACTCGCACTCGCACTCGCACTCGCACTCGCACTCGCACTCGCACTCGCACTCGCACTCGCACTCGCACTCGCACTCGCACTCGCACTCACACTCGCGAAAATTTTTCGACGTCAAAAAAAAAATTTGAAAAAAAAATTTTCCGACGTTTCGAAAAAAACACTCGCACTCGCACTCCGACATTTTCCGACAAAACAAATTTTCCGACGTTTTGAAAAATACACTCGCACTCGCACTCGCACTCGCACTCGCACTCGAACTCGCACTCGCACTCGCACTCGCACTCGCACTCGCACTCGCACTCGCACTCGCACTCGCTCTCGCACTCGCACTCGCACTTGCACTCGCACTCGCACTCGCACTCGCACTCGCACTCGCACTCGCACTCGCACTCGCACTCGCACTCGCACTCGCACTCGCACTCGCACTCGCACTCGAACTCGCACTCGCACTCGCACTCGCACTCGCACACGCACTCGCACTCGCACTCGCACTCGCGAAAATTTTCCGACGTAAAAAAAAAAATAAGAAGAAAAAATTTTCCGACGTGTCGAAAAAAAAATTTTCCGACGTTTCGAAAAAGACACTCGCACTCGCTCTCGCACTCGCACTCGCACTCGCACTTGCACTTGCACTCGCACTCGCACTCGCACTCGCACTCGCTCTCGCACTCGCACTCGCACTCGCACTTGCACTTGCACTCGCACTCGCACTCGCACTCGCACTCGCACTCGCACTCGCACTCGCACTCGCACTCGCACTCGCACTCGCACTCGCGAAAATTTACCGACGTCAAAAAAAAATTAGAAGAAAAAATTTTCCGACGTTTTGAAAAAAACACTCGCACTCGCAATCCGACATTTTCCGACAAAAAAATTTTTCCGACGTTTTGAAAAAAACACTCGCACTCGCACTCGCACTCGAACTCGCACTCGCACTCGCACTCGCACTCACACTCGCACTCGCACTCGCACTCGCACTCGCACTCGCGAAAATTTTCCGACGTCAAAAAAAAACTAGATGAAAAAATTTTCCGACGTTTCGAAAAAAAAACACTTGCACTCGCACTCGCACTCGCACTCGCGAAAATTTTCCGACGTCAAAAAAAAATTTGAAAAAAAATTTTTCCGACGTTTCGAAAAAAACACTCGCACGCGCACTCCGACATTTTCCGACAAAAAAAATTTTCCGACGTTTTGAAAAAAACACTCGCACTCGCACTCGCACTCGCACTCGCACTCGCACTCGCACTCGCAATCGCACTCGCACTCGCACTCGCACTCACACTCGCGAACATTTTCCGACGTCAAAAAAAATTAGATGAAAAAATTTTTCGACGTGTCGAAAAAAAAATTTTCCGACGTGTCGAAAAAAATAATTTCCGACGTTTCGAAAAAAACACTCGCACACGCACTCGCACTCGCACTCGAACTCGCACTCGCACTCGCACTCGCACTCGCACTCGCACTCGCACTCGCATTCGCGAAAATTTTCCGACGTAAAAAAAAAAATAAGAAGAAAAAATTTTCCGACGTGTCGAAAAAAAAATTTTCCGACGTTTCGAAAAAAACACTCGCACTCGCACTCGCACTCGCACTCGCACTCGAACTCGCACTCGCACTCGCACTCGCACTCGCACTCGCACTCGCACTCGCACTCGCACTCGAACTCGCACTCGCACTCGCACTCGCACTCGCACTCGCACTCGCACTCGCACTCGCGAAAATTTTCCGACGTAAAAAAAAAAATAAGAAGAAAAAATTTTCCGACGTGTCGAAAAAAAAATTTTCCGACGTTTCGAAAAAGACACTCGCACTCGCACTCGCACTCGCACTCGCACTCGCACTCGCACTCGCACTCGCACTCGCACTCGCACTCGCACTCGCGAAAATTTTCCGACGTAAAAAAAAATTAGAAGAAAAAATTTTCCGACGTTTTGAAAAAAACACTCTCACTCGCACTCGCACTCGCACTCGCACTCGCACTCGCACTCGCACTCGCACTCGCACTCGCACTCGCACTCGCACTCGCACTCGCACTCACACTCGCGAAAATTTTTCGACGTCAAAAAAAAAATTTGAAAAAAAAATTTTCCGACGTTTCGAAAAAAACACTCGCACTCGCACTCCGACATTTTCCGACAAAACAAATTTTCCGACGTTTTGAAAAATACACTCGCACTCGCACTCGCACTCGCACTCGCACTCGAACTCGCACTCGCACTCGCACTCGCACTCGCACTCGCACTCGCACTCGCACTCGCACTCGCTCTCGCACTCGCACTCGCACTTGCACTCGCACTCGCACTCGCACTCGCACTCGCACTCGCACTCGCACTCGCACTCGCACTCGCACTCGCACTCGCACTCGCACTCGCACTCGCACTCGAACTCGCACTCGCACTCGCACTCGCACTCGCACACGCACTCGCACTCGCACTCGCACTCGCGAAAATTTTCCGACGTAAAAAAAAAAATAAGAAGAAAAAATTTTCCGACGTGTCGAAAAAAAAATTTTCCGACGTTTCGAAAAAGACACTCGCACTCGCTCTCGCACTCGCACTCGCACTCGCACTTGCACTTGCACTCGCACTCGCACTCGCACTCGCACTCGCTCTCGCACTCGCACTCGCACTCGCACTTGCACTTGCACTCGCACTCGCACTCGCACTCGCACTCGCACTCGCACTCGCACTCGCACTCACACTCGCGAAAATTTTCCGACGTCAAAAAAAAAATTTGAAAAAAAAATTTTCCGACGTTTCGAAAAAAACACTCGCACTCGCACTCCGACATTTTCCGACAAAACAAATTTTCCGACGTTTTGAAAAATACACTCGCACTCGCACTCGCACTCGCACTCGCACTCGAACTCGCACTCGCACTCGCACTCGCACTCGCACTCGCACTCGCACTCGCACTCGCACTCGCACTCGCACTCGCTCTCGCACTCGCACTCGCACTCGCACTTGCACTCGCACTCGCACTCGCACTCGCACTCGCACTCGCACTCGCACTCGCACTCGCGAAAATTTACCGACGTCAAAAAAAAATTAGAAGAAAAAATTTTCCGACGTGTCGAAAAAAAAATTTTCCGACGTTTCGAAAAAAACACTCGCACTCGCACTCGCACTCGCACTCGCACTCGAACTCGCACTCGCACTCGCACTCCCACTCGCACTCGCACTCGCACTCGCACTCGCACTCGAACTCGCACTCGCACTCGCACTCGCACTCGCACTCGCACTCGCACTCGCACTCGCGAAAATTTTCCGACGTAAAAAAAAAAATAAGAAAAAAAAATTTTCCGACGTGTCGAAAAAAAAATTTTCCGACGTTTCGAAAAAAACACTCGCACACGCACTCGCACTCGCACTCGAACTCGCACTCGCACTCGCACTCGCACTCGCACTCGCACTCGCACTCGCACTCGCGAAAATTTTCCGACGTCAAAAAAAAATTTGAAAAAAAAATTTTCCGACGTTTCGAAAAATACACTCGCACTCGCACTCGCACTTTTTTTGTCGCAATCCGACATTTTCCGACAAAAAAAATTTTCCGACGTTTCGAAAAAAACACTCGCACACGCACTCGCACTCGCACTCGAACTCGCACTCGCACTCGCACTCGCACTCGCACTCGCACTCGCACTCGCACTCGCGAAAATTTTGAAAAAAAAAATTTGAAAAAAAAATTTTCCGACGTTTCGAAAAATACACTCGCACTCGCAATCCGACATTTTCCGACAAAAAAAATTTTCCGAAGTTTCGAAAAAAAAACACTCGCACTCGCACTCGCACTCGCACTCGCGAAAATTTTCCGACGTCAAAAAAAAATTTGAAAAAAAATTTTTCCGACGTTTCGAAAAAAACACTCTCACTCGCACTCGCACTCGCACTCGCACTCGCACTCGCACTCGCACTCGCACTCGCACTCGCACTCGCGAAAATTTTCCGACGTAAAAAAAAATTAGAAGAAAAAATTTTCCGACGTTTTGAAAAAAACACTCTCACTCGCACTCGCCCTCGCGCTCGCACTCGCACTCGCACTCGCACTCGCACTCGCACTCGCACTCGCACTCGCACTCGCACTCGCACTCGCACTCGCACTCGCACTCGCACTCGCACTCGCACTCGCACTCGCACTCGCACTCGCACTCGCACTCGCACTCACACTCGCGAAAATTTTCCGACGTCAAAAAAAAAATTTGAAAAAAAATTTTCCGACGTTTCGAAAAAAACACTCGCACACGCACTCGCACTCGCACTCGAACTCGCACTCGCACTCGCACTCGCACTCGCACTCGCACTCGCACTCGCGAAAATTTTCCGACGTAAAAAAAAAAATAAGAAGAAAAAATTTTCCGACGTGTCGAAAAAAAAATTTTCCGACGTTTCGAAAAAGACACTCGCACTCGCACTCGCACTCGCACTCGCACTCGCACTCGCACTCGCACTCGCACTCGCACTCGCACTCGCACTCGCACTCGCACTCGCACTCGCACTCGCACTCGCGAAAATTTTCCGACGTAAAAAAAAATTAGAAGAAAAAATTTTCCGACGTTTTGAAAAAAACACTCTCACTCGCACTCGCACTCGCACTCGCACTCGCACTCGCACTCGCACTCGCCCTCGCGCTCGCACTCGCACTCGCACTCGCACTCGCACTCGCACTCGCACTCGCACTCGCACTCGCACTCGCACTCGCACTCGCACTCGCACTCGCACTCGCACTCGCACTCGCACTCGCACTCACACTCGCGAAAATTTTCCATCGTTTCTACATGGATCTCAGGTAGAAAACATCATTTATGCAACAAAAGTTCGAAGTTGGAAAAATCGTATAAAATATGAAAAAGTCACAATACCCCCCCAGCGTGAACTTTTCCATTTCTGAATTTTTTTTGAAAGTTACATAATTTGATCTTATTATGCTAATTAATCGTTTCTACATGGATCTCAGGTAGAAAACACCATTTATGCAACAAAAGTTCGAAGTTGGAAAAATCGTATAAAATATGAAAAAGTCACAATACCCCCCCAGCGTGAACTTTTCCATTTCTGATTTTTTTTTTAAAGTAACATAATTTGATCTTATTATGCTAATTAATCGTTTCTACATGGATCTCAGGTAGAAAACACCATTTATGCAACAAAAGTTCGAAGTTGGAAAAATCGTATAAAATATGAAAAAGTCACAATACCCCCCCAGCGTGAACTTTTCCATTTCTGATTTTTTTTTAAAGTTACATAATTTGATCTTATTATGCTAATTAATCGTTTCTACATGGATCTCAGGTAGAAAACACCATTTATGCAACAAAAGCCCGAAGTTGGAAAAATCGTATAAAATATGAAAAAGTCACAATACCCCCCCAGCGTGAACTTTTCCATTTCTGTTTTTTTTTTTAAAGTTACATAATTTGATCTTATTATGCTAATTAATCGTTTTTACATGGATCTCAGGTAGAAAACACCATTTATGCAACAAAAGTTCGAAGTTGGAAAAATCGTATAAAATATCAAAAAGTCACAATACCCCCCCAGCGTGAACTTTTCAATTTCTGAATATTTTTTTAAAGTTACATAATTTGATCTTATTATGCTAATTAATCGTTTCTACATGGATCTCAGGTAGAATACACCATTTTTGCAACAAAAGTTCGAAGTTGGAAAAATCGTATAAAATATGAAAAAGTCACAATACCCCCCCAGCGTGAACTTTTCCATTTCTGAATATTTTTTTAAAGTTACATAATTTGATCTTATTATGCTAATTAATCGTTTCTACATGGATCTCAGGTAGAATACACCATTTATGCAACAAAAGTTCGAAGTTGGAAAAATCGTATAAAATATGAAAAAGTCACAATACCCCCCCAGCGTAAACTTTTCCATTTCTGAATTTTTTTTTAAAGTTACATAATTTGATCTTATTATGCTAATTAATCGTTTCTACATGGATCTCAGGTAGAAAACACCATTTATGCAACAAAAGTTCGAAGTTGGAAAAATCGTATAAAATATGAAAAAGTCACAATACCCCCCCAGCGTGAACTTTTCCATTTCTGATTTTTTTTTTAAAGTTACATAATTTGATCTTATTATGCTAATTAATCGTTTCTACATGGATCTCAGGTAGAAAACACCATTTATGCAACAAAAGTTCAAAGTTGGAAAAATCGTATAAAATATGAAAAAGTCACAATACCCCCCCAGCGTGAACTTTTCCATTTCTGATTTTTTTTTAAAGTTACATAATTTGATCTTATTATGCTAATTAATCGTTTCTACATGGATCTCAGGTAGAAAACACCATTTATGCAACAAAAGTTCGAAGTTGGAAAAATCATATAAAATATGAAAAAGTCACAATACCCCCCCAGCGTGAACTTTTCCATTTCTGTTTTTTTTTTTAAAGTTACATAATTTGATCTTAATATGCTAATTAATCGTTTCTACATGGATCTCAGGTAGAAAACACCATTTATGCAACAAAAGTTCGAAGTTGGAAAAATCGTATAAAATATGAAAAAGTCACAATACCCCCCCAGCGTGAACTTTTCCATTTCTGATTTTTTTTTTAAAGTTACATAATTTGATCTTATTATGCTAATTAATCGTTTCTACATGGATCTCAGGTAGAAAACACCATTTATGCAACAAAAGTTCGAAGTTGGAAAAATCGTATAAAATATCAAAAAGTCACAATACCCCCCCAGCGTGAACTTTTCAATTTCTGAATATTTTTTTAAAGTTACATAATTTGATCTTATTATGCTAATTAATCGTTTCTACATGGATCTCAGGTAGAATACACCATTTATGCAACAAAAGTTCGAAGTTGGAAAAATCGTATAAAATATGAAAAAGTCACAATACCCCCCCAGCGTAAACTTTTCCATTTCTGATTTTTTTTTTAAAGTTACATAATTTGATCTTATTATGCTAATTAATCGTTTCCACATGGATCTCAGGTAGAAAACACCATTTATGCAACAAAAGTTCGAAGTTGGAAAAATCGTATAAAATATGAAAAAGTCACAATACCCCCCCAGCGTGAACTTTTCCATTTCTGATTTTTTTTTAAAGTTACATAATTTGATCTTATTATTCTAATTAATCGTTTCTACATGGATCTCAGGTAGAAAACACCATTTATGCAACAAAAGTTCGAAGTTGGAAAAATCGTATAAAATATGAAAAAGTCACAATACCCCCCCAGCGTGAACTTTTCCATTTCTGAATATTTTTTTAAAGTTACATAATTTGATCTTATTATGCTAATTAATCGTTTCTACATGGATCTCAGGTAGAAAACACCATTTATGCAACAAAAGTTCGAAGTTGGAAAAATCGTATAAAATATGAAAAAGTCACAATACCCCCCCAGCGTGAACTTTTCCATTTCTGATTTTTTTTTAAAGTAACATAATTAGATCTTATTATGCTAATTAATCGTTTCTACATGGATCTCAGGTAGAAAACAACATTTATGCAACAAAAGTTCGAAGTTGGAAAAATCGTATAAAATATGAAAAAGTCACAATACCCCCCCAGCGTGAACTTTTCCATTTCTGATTTTTTTTTAAAGTTCCATAATTTGATCTTATTATTCTTATTAATCGTTTCTACATGGATCTCAGGTAGAAAACACCATTTATGCAACAAAAGTTCGAAGTTGGAAAAATCGTATAAAATATGAAAAAGTCACAATACCCCCCCAGCGTGAACTTTTCCATTTCTGATTTTTTTTTTAAAGTTACATAATTTGATCTTATTATGCTAATTAATCGTTTCTACATGGATCTCAGGTAGAAAACACCATTTATGCAACAAAAGTTCAAAGTTGGAAAAATCGTATAAAATATGAAAAAGTCACAATACCCCCCCAGCGTGAACTTTTCCATTTCTGATTTTTTTTTAAAGTTACATAATTTGATCTTATTATGCTAATTAATCGTTTCTACATGGATCTCAGGTAGGAAACACCTTTTATGCAACAAAAGTTCGAAGTTGGAAAAATCGTATAAAATATGAAAAAGTCACAATACCCCCCCAGCGTGAACTTTTCCATTTCTGAATTTTTTTTAAAGTTCCATAATTTGATCTTATTATTCTAATTAATCGTTTCTACATGGATCTCAGGTAGAAAACACCATTTATGCAACAAAAGTTCGAAGTTGGAAAAATCGTATAAAATATGAAAAAGTCACAATACCCCCCCAGCGTGAACTTTTCCATTTCTGATTTTTTTTTAAAGTTACATAATTTGATCTTATTATGCTAATTAATCGTTTCTACATGGATCTCAGGTAGAAAACACCATTTATGCAACAAAAGCTCGAAGTTGGAAAAATCGTATAAAATATGAAAAAGTCACAATACCCCCCCAGCGTGAACTTTTCCATTTCTGATTTTTTTTTTAAAGTTACATAATTTGATCTTAATATGCTAATTAATCGTTTCTACATGGATCTCAGGTAGAAAACACCATTTATGCAACAAAAGTTCGAAGTTGGAAAAATCGTATAAAATATGAAAAAGTCACAATACCCCCCCAGCGTGAACTTTTCCATTTCTGATTTTTTTTTTAAAGTTACATAATTTGATCTTATTATGCTAATTAATCGTTTCTACATGGATCTCAGGTAGAAAACACCATTTATGCAACAAAAGTTCGAAGTTGGAAAAATCGTATAAAATATCAAAAAGTCACAATACCCCCCCAGCGTGAACTTTTCAATTTCTGAATATTTTTTTAAAGTTACATAATTTGATCATATTATGCTAATTAATCGTTTCTACATGGATCTCAGGTAGAATACACCATTTATGCAACAAAAGTTCGAAGTTGGAAAAATCGTATAAAATATGAAAAAGTCACAATACCCCCCCAGCGTAAACTTTTCCATTTCTGATTTTTTTTTTAAAGTTACATAATTTGATCTTATTATGCTAATTAATCGTTTCTACATGGATCTCAGGTAGAAAACACCATTTATGCAACAAAAGTTCGAAGTTGGAAAAATCGTATAAAATATGAAAAAGTCACAATACCCCCCCAGCGTGAACTTTTCCATTTCTGATTTTTTTTTAAAGTTACATAATTTGATCTTATTATTCTAATTAATCGTTTCTACATGGATCTCAGGTAGAAAACACCATTTATGCAACAAAAGTTCGAAGTTGGAAAAATCGTATAAAATATGAAAAAGTCACAATACCCCCCCAGCGTGAACTTTTCCATTTCTGAATATTTTTTTAAAGTTACATAATTTGATCTTATTATGCTAATTAATCGTTTCTACATGGATCTCAGGTAGAAAACACCATTTATGCAACAAAAGTTCGAAGTTGGAAAAATCGTATAAAATATGAAAAAGTCACAATACCCCCCCAGCGTGAACTTTTCCATTTCTGATTTTTTTTTTAAAGTAACATAATTAGATCTTATTATGCTAATTAATCGTTTCTACATGGATCTCAGGTAGATAACACCATTTATGCAACAAAAGTTCGAAGTTGGAAAAATCGTATAAAATATGAAAAAGTCACAATACCCCCCCAGCGTGAACTTTTCCATTTCTGATTTTTTTTTAAAGTTCCATAATTTGATTTTATTATTCTTATTAATCGTTTCTACATGGATCTCAGGTAGAAAACACCATTTATGCAACAAAAGTTCGAAGTTGGAAAAATTGTATAAAATATGAAAAAGTCACAATACCCCCCCAGCGTGAACTTTTCCATTTCTGAATTTTTTTTTAAAGTTACATAATTTGATCTTATTATGCTAATTAATCGTTTCTACATGGATCTCAGGTAGAATACACCATTTATGCAACAAAAGTTCGAAGTTGGAAAAATCGTATAAAATATGAAAAAGTCACAATACCCCCCCAGCGTGAACTTTTCCATTTCTGATTTTTTTTTAAAGTTACATAATTTGATCTTATTATGCTAATTAATCGTTTCTACAGGGATCTCAGGTAGAAAACACCATTTATGCAACAAAAGTTCAAAGTTGGAAAAATCGTATAAAATATGAAAAAGTCACAATACCCCCCCAGCGTGAACTTTTCCATTTCTGATTTTTTTTTTAAAGTTACATAATTTGATCTTATTATGCTAATTAATCGTTTCTACATGGATCTCAGGTAGAAAACACCATTTATGCAACAAAAGTTCGAAGTTGGAAAAATCGTATAAAATATGAAAAAGTAACAATACCCCCCCAGCGTGAACTTTTCCATTTCTGATTTTTTTTTTAAAGTTCCATCATTTGATCTTATTATTCTTATTAATCGTTTCTACATGGATCTCAGGTAGAAAACACCATTTATGCAACAAAAGTTCGAAGTTGGAAAAATCGTATAAAATATGAAAAAGTCACAATACCCCCCCAGCGTGAACTTTTCCATTTCTGTTTTTTTTTTTAAAGTTACATAATTTGATCTTATTATGCTAATTAATCGTTTCTACATGGATCTCAGGTAGAAAACACCATTTATGCAACAAAAGTTCGAAGTTGGAAAAATCGTATAAAATATGAAAAAGTCACAATACCCCCCCAGCGTGAACTTTTCCATTTCTGATTTTTTTTTTAAAGTTACATAATTTGATCTTATTATTCTAATTAATCGTTTCTACATGGATCTCAGGTAGAAAACACCATTTATGCAACAAAAGTTCGAAGTTGGAAAAATCGTATAAAATATGAAAAAGTCACAATACCCCCCCAGCGTGAACTTTTCCATTTCTGAATATTTTTTTAAAGTTACATAATTTGATCTTATTATGCTAATTAATCGTTTCTACATGGATCTCAGGTAGAATACACCATTTATGCAACAAAAGTTCGAAGTTGGAAAAATCGTATAAAATATGAAAAAGTCACAATACCCCCCCAGCGTAAACTTTTTAATTTCTGAATTTTTTTTTAAAGTTACATAATTTGATCTTATTATGCTAATTAATCGTTTCTACATGGATCTCAGGTAGAAAACACCATTAATGCAACAAAAGTTCGAAGTTGGAAAAATCGTATAAAATATGAAAAAGTCACAACACCCCCCCAGCGTGAACTTTTCCATTTCTGATTTTTTTTTTAAAGTTACATAATTTGATCTTATTATGCTAATTAATCGTTTTTACATGGATCTCAGGTAGAAAACACCATTTATGCAACAAAAGTTCGAAGTTGGAAAAATTGTATAAAATATGAAAAAGTCACAATACCCCCCCAGCGTGAACTTTTCCATTTCTGAATTTTTTTTTAAAGTTACATAATTTGATCTTATTATGCTAATTAATCGTTTCTACATGGATCTCAGGTAGAATACACCATTTATGCAACAAAAGTTCGAAGTTGGAAAAATCGTATAAAATATGAAAAAGTCACAATACCCCCCCAGCGTGAACTTTTCCATTTCTGAATTTTTTTTTAAAGTTACATAATTTGATCTTATTATGCTAATTAATCGTTTCTACATGGATCTCAGGTAGAATACACCATTTATGCAACAAAAGTTCGAAGTTGGAAAAATCGTATAAAATATGAAAAAGTCACAATACCCCCCCAGCGTAAACTTTTCCATTTCTGATTTTTATTTTAAAGTTACATAATTTGATCTTATTATGCTAATTAATCGTTTCTACATGGATCTCAGGTAGAAAACACCATTTATGCAACAAAAGTTCGAAGTTGGAAAAATCGTATAAAATATGAAAAAGTCACAATACCCCCCCAGCGTAAACTTTTCCATTTCTGATTTTTTTTTTAAAGTTACATAATTTGATCTTATTATGCTAATTAATCGTTTCTACATGGATCTCAGGTAGAAAACACCATTTATGCAACAAAAGTTCGAAGTTGGAAAAATCGTATAAAATATGAAAAAGTCACAATACCCCCCCAGCGTGAACTTTTCCATTTCTGTTTTTTTTTTAAAGTTACATAATTTGATCTTATTATGCTAATTAATCGTTTCTACATGGATCTCAGGTAGAAAACACCATTTATGCAACAAAAGTTCGAAGTTGGAAAAATCGTATAAAATATGAAAAAGTCACAATACCCCCCCAGCGTGAACTTTTCCATTTCTGAATTTTTTTTTAAAGTTACATAATTTGATCTTATTACTCTAATTAATCGTTTCTACATGGATCTCAGGTAGAAAACACCATTTATGCAACAAAAGTTCGAAGTTGGAAAAATCGTATAAAATATGAAAAAGTCACAATACCCCCCCAGCGTGAACTTTTCCATTTCTGAATTTTTTTTTAAAGTTACATAATTTGATCTTATTACTCTAATTAATCGTTTCTACATGGATCTCAGGTAGAAAACACCATTTATGCAACAAAAGTTCAAAGTTGGAAAAATCGTATAAAATATGAAAAAGTCACAATACCCCCCCAGCGTGAACTTTTCCATTTCTGATTTTTTTTTTAAAGTTACATAATTTGATCTTATTATGCTAATTAATCGTTTCTACATGGATCTCAGGTAGAAAACACCATTTATGCAACAAAAGTTCGAAGTTGGAAAAATCGTATAAAATATGAAAAAGTAACAATACCCCCCCAGCGTGAACTTTTCCATTTCTGAATTTTGTTTTAAAGTTCCATAATTTGATCTTATTATTCTTATTAATCGTTTCTACATGGATCTCAGGTAGAAAACACCATTTATGCAACAAAAGTTCGAAGTTGGAAAAATTGTATAAAATATGAAAAAGTCACAATACCCCCCCAGCGTGAACTTTTCCATTTCTGATTTTTTTTTTAAAGTTACATAATTTGATCTTATTATGCTAATTAATCGTTTCTACATGGATCTCAGGTAGAATACACCATTTATGCAACAAAAGTTCGAAGTTGGAAAAATCGTATAAAATATGAAAAAGTCACAATACCCCCCCAGCGTAAACTTTTCCATTTCTGATTTTTTTTTTAAAGTTACATAATTTGATCTTATTATGCTAATTAATCGTTTCTACATGGATCTCAGGTAGAAAACACCATTTATGCAACAAAAGTTCGAAGTTGGAAAAATCGTATAAAATATGAAAAAGTCACAATACCCCCCCAGCGTGAACTTTTCCATTTCTGATTTTTTTTTTAAAGTTACATAATTTGATCTTATTATGCTAATTAATCGTTTCTACATGGATCTCAGGTAGAAAACACCATTTATGCAACAAAAGTTCAAAGTTGGAAAAATCGTATAAAATATGAAAAAGTCACAATACCCCCCCAGCGTGAACTTTTCCATTTCTGATTTTTTTTTAAAGTTACATAATTTGATCTTATTATGCTAATTAATCGTTTCTACATGGATCTCAGGTAGGAAACACCTTTTATGCAACAAAAGTTCGAAGTTGGAAAAATCGTATAAAATATGAAAAAGTCACAATACCCCCCCAGCGTGAACTTTTCCATTTCTGAATTTTTTTTAAAGTTCCATAATTTGATCTTATTATTCTAATTAATCGTTTCTACATGGATCTCAGGTAGAATACACCATTTATGCAACAAAAGTTCGAAGTTGGAAAAATCGTATAAAATATGAAAAATTCACAATACCCCCCCAGCGTAAACTTTTCCATTTCTGAATTTTTTTTTAAAGTTACATAATTTGATCTTATTATTCTAATTAATCGTTTCTACATGGATCTCAGGTAGAAAACACCATTTATGCAACAAAAGTTCGAAGTTGGAAAAATCGTATAAAATATGAAAAAGTCACAATACCCCCCCAGCGTGAACTTTTCCATTTCTGAATTTTTTTTTAAAGTTACATAATTTGATCTTATTATGCTAATTAATCGTTTCTACTTGGATCTCAGGTAGAATACACCATTTATGCAACAAAAGTTCGAAGTTGGAAAAATCGTATAAAATATGAAAAAGTCACAATACCCCCCCAGCGTAAACTTTTCCATTTCTGATTTTTATTTTAAAGTTACATAATTTGATCTTATTATGCTAATTAATCGTTTCTACATGGATCTCAGGTAGAAAACACCATTTATGCAACAAAAGTTCGAAGTTGGAAAAATCGTATAAAATATGAAAAAGTCACAATACCCCCCCAGCGTAAACTTTTCCATTTCTGATTTTTTTTTTAAAGTTACATAATTTGATCTTATTATGCTAATTAATCGTTTCTACATGGATCTCAGGTAGAAAACACCATTTATGCAACAAAAGTTCGAAGTTGGAAAAATCGTATAAAATATGAAAAAGTCACAATACCCCCCCAGCGTGAACTTTTCCATTTCTGAATATTTTTTTAAAGTTACATAATTTGATCTTATTATGCTAATTAATCGTTTCTACATGGATCTCAGGTAGAAAACACCATTTATGCAACAAAAGTTCGAAGTTGGAAAAATCGTATAAAATATGAAAAAGTCACAATACCCCCCCAGCGTGAACTTTACCATTTCTGAATTTTTTTTTAAAGTTACATAATTTGATCTTATTACTCTAATTAATCGTTTCTACATGGATCTCAGGTAGAAAACACCATTTATGCAACAAAAGTTCGAAGTTGGAAAAATCGTATAAAATATGAAAAAGTCACAATACCCCCCCAGCGTAAACTTTTCCATTTCTGATTTTTTTTTTAAAGTTACATAATTTGATCTTATTATGCTAATTAATCGTTTCTACATGGATCTAAGGTAGAAAACACCATTTATGCAACAAAAGTTCGAAGTTGGAAAAATCGTATAAAATATGAAAAAGTCACAATACCCCCCCAGCGTGAACTTTTCCATTTCTGAATATTTTTTTAAAGTTACATAATTTGATCTTATTATGCTAATTAATCGTTTCTACATGGATCTCAGGTAGAAAACACCATTTATGCAACAAAAGTTCGAAGTTGGAAAAATCGTATAAAATATGAAAAAGTCACAATACCCCCCCAGCGTAAACTTTTCCATTTCTGAATATTTTTTTAAAGTTACATAATTTGATCTTATTATGCTAATTAATCGTTTCTACATGGATCTCAGGTAGAAAACACCATTTATGCAACAAAAGTTCGAAGTTGGAAAAATCGTATAAAATATGAAAAAGTCACAATACCCCCCCAGCGTGAACTTTTCCATTTCTGAATATTTTTTAAAGTTACATAATTTGATCTTATTATGCTAATTAATCGTTTCTACATGGATCTCAGGTAGAATACACCATTTATGCAACAAAAGTTCGAAGTTGGAAAAATCGTATAAAATATGAAAAAGTCACAATACCCCCCCAGCGTGAACTTTTCCATTTCTGAATATTTTTTTAAAGTTACATAATTTGATCTTATTATGCTAATTAATCGTTTCTACATGGATCTCAGGTAGAAAACACCATTTATGCAACAAAAGTTCGAAGTTGGAAAAATCGTATAAAATATGAAAAAGTCACAATACCCCCCCAGCGTGAACTTTTCCATTTCTGAATATTTTTTAAAGTTACATAATTTGATCTTATTATGCTAATTAATCGTTTCTACATGGATCTCAGGTAGAATACACCATTTATGCAACAAAAGTTCGAAGTTGGAAAAATCGTATAAAATATGAAAAAGTCACAATACCCCCCCAGCGTAAACTTTTCCATTTCTGATTTTTTTTTTAAAGTTACATAATTTGATCTTATTATGCTAATTAATCGTTTCTACATGGATCTCAGGTAGAAAACACCATTTATGCAACAAAAGTTCGAAGTTGGAAAAATCGTATAAAATATGAAAAAGTCACAATACCCCCCCAGCGTGAACTTTTCCATTTCTGAATATTTTTTTAAAGTTACATAATTTGATCTTATTATGCTAATTAATCGTTTCTACATGGATCTCAGGTAGAAAACACCATTTATGCAACAAAAGTTCGAAGTTGGAAAAATCGTATAAAATATGAAAAAGTCACAATACCCCCCCAGCGTGAACTTTTCCATTTCTGAATATTTTTTAAAGTTACATAATTTGATCTTATTATGCTAATTAATCGTTTCTACATGGATCTCAGGTAGAATACACCATTTATGCAACAAAAGTTCGAAGTTGGAAAAATCGTATAAAATATGAAAAAGTCACAATACCCCCCCAGCGTGAACTTTTCCATTTCTGAATATTTTTTAAAGTTACATAATTTGATCTTATTATGCTAATTAATCGTTTCTACATGGATCTCAGGTAGAAAACACCATTTATGCAACAAAAGTTCGAAGTTGGAAAAATCGTATAAAATATGAAAAAGTCACAATACCCCCCCAGCGTGAACTTTTCCATTTCTGATTTTTTTTTAAAGTTACATAATTTGATCTTATTATGCTAATTAATCGTTTCTACATGGATCTCAGGTAGAAAACACCATTTATGCAACAAAAGTTCGAAGTTGGAAAAATCTTATAAAATATGAAAAAGTCACAATACCCCCCCAGCGTGAACTTTTCCATTTCTGATTTTTTTTTAAAGTTACATAATTTGATCTTATTATGCTAATTAATCGTTTCTACATGGATCTCAGGTAGAAAACACCATTTATGCAACAAAAGTTCAAAGTTGGAAAAATCGTATAAAATATGAAAAAGTCACAATACCCCCCCAGCGTGAACTTTTCCATTTCTGTTTTTTTTTTTAAAGTTACATAATTTGATCTTATTATGCTAATTAATCGTTTCTACATGGATCTCAGGTAGAAAACACCATTTATGCAACAAAAGTTCGAAGTTGGAAAAATCGTATAAAATATGAAAAAGTCACAATACCCCCCCAGCGTGAACTTTTCCATTTCTGAATATTTTTTTAAAGTTACATAATTTGATCTTATTATGCTAATTAATCGTTTCTACATGGATCTCAGGTAGAAAACACCATTTATGCAACAAAAGTTCGAAGTTGGAAAAATCGTATAAAATATGAAAAAGTCACAATACCTCCCCAGCGTGAACTTTTCCATTTCTGAATTTTTTTTTAAAGTTACATAATTTGATCTTATTACTCTAATTAATCGTTTCTACATGGATCTCAGGTAGAAAACACCATTTATGCAACAAAAGTTCGAAGTTGGAAAAATCGTATAAAATATGAAAAAGTCACAATACCCCCCCAGCGTAAACTTTTCCATTTCTGAATTTTTTTTTAAAGTTACATAATTTGATCTTATTATTCTAATTAATCGTTTCTACATGGATCTCAGGTAGAAAACACCATTTATGCAACAAAAGTTCGAAGTTGGAAAAATCGTATAAAATATGAAAAAGTCACAATACCCCCCCAGCGTGAACTTTTCCATTTCTGAATATTTTTTTAAAGTTACATAATTTGATCTTATTATGCTAATTAATCGTTTCTACATGGATCTCAGGTAGAATACACCATTTATGCAACAAAAGTTCGAAGTTGGAAAAATCGTATAAAATATGAAAAAGTCACAATACCCCCCCAGCGTAAACTTTTCCATTTCTGATTTTTTTTTTAAAGTTACATAATTTGATCTTATTATGCTAATTAATCGTTTCTACATGGATCTCAGGTAGAAAACACCTTTAATGCAACAAAAGTTCGAAGTTGGAAAAATCGTATAAAATATGAAAAAGTCACAATACCCCCCCAGCGTGAACTTTTCCATTTCTGATTTTTTTTTTAAAGTTACATAATTTGATCTTATTATGCTAATTAATCGTTTCTACATGGATCTCAGGTAGAAAACACCATTTATGCAACAAAAGTTTGAAGTTGGAAAAATCGTATAAAATATGAAAAAGTCACAATACCCCCCCAGCGTGAACTTTTCCATTTCTGAATTTTTTTTTAAAGTTCCATAATTTGATCTTATTATTCTAATTAATCGTTTCTACATGGATCTCAGGTAGAAAACACCATTTATGCAACAAAAGTTCGAAGTTGGAAAAATCGTATAAAATATGAAAAAGTCACAATACCCCCCCAGCGTGAACTTTTCCATTTCTGATTTTTTTTTTAAAGTTCCATAATTTGATCTTATTATTCTAATTAATCGTTTCTACATGGATCTCAGGTAGAAAACACCATTTATGCAACAAAAGTTCGAAGTTGGAAAAATCGTATAAAATATGAAAAAGTCACAATACCCCCCCAGCGTGAACTTTTCCATTTCTGAATTTTTTTTAAAGTTACATAATTTGATCTTATTATGCTAATTAATCGTTTCTACATGGATCTCAGGTAGAATACACCATTTATGCAACAAAAGTTCGAAGTTGGAAAAATCGTATAAAATATGAAAAAGTCACAATACCCCCCCAGCGTAAACTTTTCCATTTCTGATTTTTTTTTTAAAGTTACATAATTTGATCTGATTATGCTAATTAATCGTTTCTACATGGATCTCAGGTAGAAAACACCATTTATGCAACAAAAGTTCGAAGTTGGAAAAATCGTATAAAATATGAAAAAGTCACAATACCCCCCCAGCGTAAACTTTTCCATTTCTGATTTTTTTTTTAAAGTTACATAATTTGATCTTATTATTCTAATTAATCGTTTCTACATGGATCTCAGGTAGAAAACACCATTTATGCAACAAAAGTTCGAAGTTGGAAAAATCGTATAAAATATGAAAAAGTCACAATACCCCCCCAGCGTGTACTTTTCCATTTCTGAATATTTTTTTAAAGTTACATAATTTGATCTTATTATGCTAATTAATCGTTTCTACATGGATCTCAGGTAGAAAACACCATTTATGCCACAAAAGTTCGAAGTTGGAAAAATCGTATAAAATATGAAAAAGTCACAATACCCCCCCAACGTGAACTTTTCCATTTCTGATTTTTTTTTTAAAGTTACATAATTTGATCTTATTACTCTAATTAATCGTTTCTACATGGATCTCAGGTAGAAAACACCATTTATGCAACAAAAGTTCGAAGTTGGAAAAATCGTATAAAATATGAAAAAGTCACAATACCCCCCCAGCGTGAACTTTTCCATTTCTGATTTTTTTTTAAAGTTACATAATTTGATCTTATTATGCTAATTAATCGTTTCTACATGGATCTCAGGTAGAAAACACCATTTATGCAACAAAAGCTCGAAGTTGGAAAAATCGTATAAAATATGAAAAAGTCACAATACCCCCCCAGCGTGAACTTTTCCATTTCTGTTTTTTTTTTAAAGTTACATAATTAGATCTTATTATGCTAATTAATCGTTTCTACATGGATCTCAGGTAGAAAACACCATTTATGCAACAAAAGTTCGAAGTTAGAAAAATCTTATAAAATATGAAAAAGTCACAATACCCCCCCAGCGTGAACTTTTCCATTTCTGATTTTTTTTTTAAAGTTACATAATTTGATCTTATTATGCTAATTAATCGTTTCTACATGGATCTCAGGTAGAAAACACCATTTATGCAACAAAAGTTCGAAGTTGGAAAAATTGTATAAAATATGAAAAAGTCACAATACCCCCCCAGCGTGAACTTTTCCATTTCTGATTTTTTTTTAAAGTTACATAATTTGATCTTATTATGCTAATTAATCGTTTCTACATGGATCTCAGGTAGAAAACACCATTTATGCCACAAAAGTTCGAAGTTGGAAAAATCGTATAAAATATGAAAAAGTCACAATACCCCCCCAACGTGAACTTTTCCATTTCTGATTTTTTTTTTAAAGTTACATAATTTGATCTTATTACTCTAATTAATCGTTTCTACATGGATCTCAGGTAGAAAACACCATTTATGCAACAAAAGTTCGAAGTTGGAAAAATCGTATAAAATATGAAAAAGTCACAATACCCCCCCAGCGTGAACTTTTCCATTTCTGATTTTTTTTTTAAAGTTACATAATTTGATCTTATTATGCTAATTAATCGTTTTTACATGGATCTCAGGTAGAAAACACCATTTATGCAACAAAAGTTCGAAGTTGGAAAAATCGTATAAAATATCAAAAAGTCACAATACCCCCCCAGCGTGAACTTTTCCATTTCTGATTTTTTTTTTAAAGTTACATAATTTGATCTTATTATTCTAATTAATCGTTTCTACATGGATCTCAGGTAGAAAACACCATTTATGCAACAAAAGTTCGAAGTTGGAAAAATTGTATAAAATATGAAAAAGTCACAATACCCCCCCAGCGTGAACTTTTCCATTTCTGAATTTTTTTTTAAAGTTACATAATTTGATCTTATTATGCTAATTAATCGTTTCTACATGGATCTCAGGTAGAAAACACCATTTATGCAACAAAAGTTCGAAGTTGGAAAAATCGTATAAAATATGAAAAAGTCACAATACCCCCCCAGCGTGAACTTTTCCATTTCTGATTTTTTTTTTAAAGTTACATAATTTGATCTTATTATGCTAATTAATCGTTTCTACATGGATCTCAGGTAGAAAACACCATTTATGCAACAAAAGTTCGAAGTTGGAAAAATCTTATAAAATATGAAAAAGTCACAATACCCCCCCAGCGTGAACTTTTCCATTTCTGATTTTTTTTTTAAAGTTACATAATTTGATCTTATTATGCTAATTAATCGTTTCTACATGGATCTCAGGTAGAAAACACCATTTATGCAACAAAAGTTCGAAGTTGGAAAAATTGTATAAAATATGAAAAAGTCACAATACCCCCCCAGCGTGAACTTTTCCATTTCTGATTTTTTTTTAAAGTTACATAATTTGATCTTATTATTCTAATTAATCGTTTCTACATGGATCTCAGGTAGAAAACACCATTTATGCAACAAAAGTTCGAAGTTGGAAAAATCGTATAAAATATGAAAAAGTCACAATACCCCCCCAGCGTGAACTTTTCCATTTCTGATTTTTTTTTTAAAGTTACATAATTTGATCTTATTATGCTAATTAATCGTTTCTACATGGATCTCAGGTAGAAAACACCATTTATGCAACAAAAGTTCGAAGTTGGAAAAATCGTATAAAATATGAAAAAGTCACAATACCCCCCCAGCGTGAACTTTTCCATTTCTGATTTTTTTTTTAAAGTTACATAATTTGATCTTATTATGCTAATTAATCGTTTCTACATGGATCTCAGGTAGAAAACACCATTTATGCTACAAAAGTTCGAAGTTGGAAAAATCGTATAAAATATGAAAAAGTCACAATACCCCCCCAGCGTGAACTTTTCCATTTCTGATTTTTTTTTTAAAGTTACATAATTTGATCTTATTATGCTAATTAATCGTTTCTACATGGATCTCAGGTAGAAAACACCATTTATGCAACAAAAGTTCGAAGTTGGAAAAATCTTATAAAATATGAAAGTCACAATACCCCCCCAGCGTGAACTTTTCCATTTCTGTTTTTTTTTTTAAAGTTACATAATTTGATCTTATTATGCTAATTAATCGTTTCTACATGGATCTCAGGTAGAAAACACCATTTATGCAGCAAAAGTTCGAAGTTGGAAAAATCGTATAAAATATGAAAAAGTCACAATACCCCCCCAGCGTGAACTTTTCCATTTCTGAATTTTTTTTTAAAGTTACATAATTTGATCTTATTATGCTAATTAATCGTTTCTACATGGATCTCAGGTAGAAAACACCATTTATGCAACAAAAGTTCGAAGTTGGAAAAATCGTATAAAATTTGAAAAAGTCACAATACCCCCCCAGCGTGAACTTTTCCATTTCTGATTTTTTTTTTAAAGTAACATAATTTGATCTTATTATGCTAATTAATCGTTTCTACATGGATCTCAGGTAGAAAACACCATTTATGCAACAAAAGTTCGAAGTTGGAAAAATCTTATAAAATATGAAAAAGTCACAATACCCCCCCAGCGTGAACTTTTCCATTTCTGATTTTTTTTTTAAAGTTACATAATTTGATCTTATTATGCTAATTAATCGTTTCTACATGGATCTCAGGTAGAAAACACCATTTATGCAACAAAAGTTCGAAGTTGGAAAAATCGTATAAAATATGAAAAAGTAACAATACCCCCCCAGCGTGAACTTTTCCATTTCTGAATTTTTTTTTAAAGTTCCATAATTTGATCTTATTATTCTTATTAATCGTTTCTACATGGATCTTAGGTAGAAAACACCATTTATGAAACAAAAGTTCGAAGTTGGAAAAATCGTATAAAATATGAAAAAGTCACAATACCCCCCAGCGTGAACTTTTCCATTTCTGTTTTTTTTTTTAAAGTTACATAATTTGATCTTATTATTCTAATTAATCGTTTCTACATGGATCTCAGGTAGAAAACACCATTTATGCAACAAAAGTTCGAAGTTGGAAAAATCGTATAAAATATGAAAAAGTCACAATACCCCCCCAGCGTGAACTTTTCAATTTCTGAATATTTTTTTAAAGTTACATAATTTGATCTTATTATGCTAATTAATCGTTTCTACATGGATCTCAGGTAGAATACACCATTTATGCAACAAAAGTTCGAAGTTGGAAAAATCGTATAAAATATGAAAAAGTCACAATACCCCCCCAGCGTGAACTTTTCCATTTCTGATTTTTTTTTAAAGTTACATAATTTGATCTTATTATGCTAATTAATCGTTTCTACATGGATCTCAGGTAGAAAACACCATTTATGCAACAAAAGCTCGAAGTTGGAAAAATCATATAAAATATGAAAAAGTCACAATACCCCCCCAGCGTGAACTTTTCCATTTCTGTTTTTTTTTTAAAGTTACATAATTAGATCTTATTATGCTAATTAATCGTTTCTACATGGATCTCAGGTAGAAAACACCATTTATGCAACAAAAGTTCGAAGTTGGAAAAATCGTATAAAATATCAAAAAGTCACAATACCCCCCCAGCGTGAACTTTTCCATTTCTGATTTTTTTTTTAAAGTTACATAATTTGATCTTATTATTCTAATTAATCGTTTCTACATGGATCTCAGGTAGAAAACACCATTTATGCAACAAAAGTTCGAAGTTGGAAAAATTGTATAAAATATGAAAAAGTCACAATACCCCCCCAGCGTGAACTTTTCCATTTCTGAATTTTTTTTTAAAGTTACATAATTTGATCTTATTATGCTAATTAATCGTTTCTACATGGATCTCAGGTAGAAAACACCATTTATGCAACAAAAGTTCGAAGTTGGAAAAATCGTATAAAATATGAAAAAGTCACAATACCCCCCCAGCGTGAACTTTTCCATTTCTGTTTTTTTTTTTAAAGTTACATAATTTGATCTTATTATGCTAATTAATCGTTTCTACATGGATCTCAGGTAGAAAACACCATTTATGCAACAAAAGTTCGAAGTTGGAAAAATCTTATAAAATATGAAAAAGTCACAATACCCCCCCAGCGTGAACTTTTCCATTTCTGATTTTTTTTTTAAAGTTACATAATTTGATCTTATTATGCTAATTAATCGTTTTTACATGGATCTCAGGTAGAAAACACCATTTATGCAACAAAAGTTCGAAGTTGGAAAAATCGTATAAAATATGAAAAAGTCACAATACCCCCCCAGCGTGAACTTTTCCATTTCTGATTTTTTTTTTAAAGTTACATAATTTGATCTTATTATGCTAATTAATCGTTTCTACATGGATCTCAGGTAGAAAACACCATTTATGCTACAAAAGTTCGAAGTTGGAAAAATCGTATAAAATATGAAAAAGTCACAATACCCCCCCAGCGTGAACTTTTCCATTTCTGTTTTTTTTTTTAAAGTTACATAATTTGATCTTATTATGCTAATTAATCGTTTCTACATGGATGTCAGGTAGAAAACACCATTTATGCAACAAAAGTTCGAAGTTGGAAAAATTGTATAAAATATGAAAAAGTCACAATACCCCCCCAGCGTGAACTTTTCCATTTCTGATTTTTTTTTTAAAGTTACATAATTTGATCTTATTATGCTAATTAATCGTTTTTACATGGATCTCAGGTAGAAAACACCATTTATGCAACAAAAGTTCGAAGTTGGAAAAATCGTATAAAATATCAAAAAGTCACAATACCCCCCCAGCGTGAACTTTTCCATTTCTGAATTTTTTTTTAAAGTTACATAATTTGATCTTATTATGCTAATTAATCGTTTCTACATGGATCTCAGGTAGAAAACACCATTTATGCAACAAAAGTTCGAAGTTGGAAAAATCGTATAAAATATGAAAAAGTCACAATACCCCCCCAGCGTGAACTTTTCCATTTCTGATTTTTTTTTTAAAGTTACATAATTTGATCTTATTATGCTAATTAATCGTTTCTACATGGATCTCAGGTAGAAAACACCATTTATGCAACAAAAGTTCGAAGTTGGAAAAATCTTATAAAATATGAAAAAGTCACAATACCCCCCCAGCGTGAACTTTTCCATTTCTGATTTTTTTTTTAAAGTTACATAATTTGATCTTATTATGCTAATTAATCGTTTCTACATGGATCTCAGGTAGAAAACACCATTTATGCAACAAAAGTTCGAAGTTGGAAAAATCGTATAAAATATGAAAAAGTCACAATACCCCCCCAGCGTGAACTTTTCCATTTCTGATTTTTTTTTTAAAGTTACATAATTTGATCTTATTATGCTAATTAATCGTTTCTACATGGATCTCAGGTAGAAAACACCATTTATGCTACAAAAGTTCGAAGTTGGAAAAATCGTATAAAATATGAAAAAGTCACAATACCCCCCCAGCGTGAACTTTTCCATTTCTGATTTTTTTTTTAAAGTTACATAATTTGATCTTATTATGCTAATTAATCGTTTCTACATGGATCTCAGGTAGAAAACACCATTTATGCAACAAAAGTTCGAAGTTGGAAAAATCTTATAAAATATGAAAGTCACAATACCCCCCCAGCGTGAACTTTTCCATTTCTGAATTTTTTTTTAAAGTTACATAATTTGATCTTATTATGCTAATTAATCGTTTCTACATGGATCTCAGGTAGAAAACACCATTTATGCAACAAAAGTTCGAAGTTGGAAAAATCGTATAAAATTTGAAAGAGTCACAATACCCCCCCAGCGTGAACTTTTCCATTTCTGATTTTTTTTTTAAAGTTACATAATTTGATCTTATTATGCTAATTAATCGTTTCTACATGGATCTCAGGTAGAAAACACCATTTATGCAACAAAAGTTCGAAGTTGGAAAAATCTTATAAAATATGAAAAAGTCACAATACCCCCCCAGCGTGAACTTTTCCATTTCTGATTTTTTTTTTAAAGTTACATAATTTGATCTTATTATGCTAATTAATCGTTTCTACATGGATCTCAGGTAGAAAACATTATTTATGCAACAAAAGTTCGAAGTTGGAAAAATCGTATAAAATATGAAAAAGTAACAATACCCCCCCAGCGTGAACTTTCCATTTCTGAATTTTTTTTTAAAGTTCCATAATTTGATCTTATTATTCTTATTAATCGTTTCTACATGGATCTTAGGTAGAAAACACCATTTATGAAACAAAAGTTCGAAGTTGGAAAAATCGTATAAAATATGAAAAAGTCACAATACCCCCCAGCGTGAACTTTTCCATTTCTGATTTTTTTTTTAAAGTTACATAATTTGATCTTATTATTCTAATTAATCGTTTCTACATGGATCTCAGGTAGAAAACACCATTTATGCAACAAAAGTTCGAAGTTGGAAAAATCGTATAAAATATGAAAAAGTCACAATACCCCCCCAGCGTGAACTTTTCAATTTCTGAATATTTTTTTAAAGTTACATAATTTGATCTTATTATGCTAATTAATCGTTTCTACATGGATCTCAGGTAGAATACACCATTTATGCAACAAAAGTTCGAAGTTGGAAAAATCGTATAAAATATGAAAAAGTCACAATACCCCCCCAGCGTGAACTTTTCCATTTCTGATTTTTTTTTAAAGTTACATAATTTGATCTTATTATGCTAATTAATCGTTTCTACATGGATCTCAGGTAGAAAACACCATTTATGCAACAAAAGCTCGAAGTTGGAAAAATCATATAAAATATGAAAAAGTCACAATACCCCGCCAGCGTGAACTTTTCCATTTCTGTTTTTTTTTTAAAGTTACATAATTAGATCTTATTATGCTAATTAATCGTTTCTACATGGATCTCAGGTAGAAAACACCATTTATGCAACAAAAGTTCGAAGTTGGAAAAATCGTATAAAATATCAAAAAGTCACAATACCCCCCCAGCGTGAACTTTTCCATTTCTGATTTTTTTTTTAAAGTTACATAATTTGATCTTATTATTCTAATTAATCGTTTCTACATGGATCTCAGGTAGAAAACACCATTTATGCAACAAAAGTTCGAAGTTGGAAAAATTGTATAAAATATGAAAAAGTCACAATACCCCCCCAGCGTGAACTTTTCCATTTCTGAATTTTTTTTAAAGTTACATAATTTGATCTTATTATGCTAATTAATCGTTTCTACATGGATCTCAGGTAGAAAACACCATTTATGCAACAAAAGTTCGAAGTTGGAAAAATCGTATAAAATATGAAAAAGTCACAATACCCCCCCAGCGTGAACTTTTCCATTTCTGTTTTTTTTTTTAAAGTTACATAATTTGATCTTATTATGCTAATTAATCGTTTCTACATGGATCTCAGGTAGAAAACACCATTTATGCAACAAAAGTTCGAAGTTGGAAAAATCTTATAAAATATGAAAAAGTCACAATACCCCCCCAGCGTGAACTTTTCCATTTCTGATTTTTTTTTTAAAGTTACATAATTTGATCTTATTATGCTAATTAATCGTTTTTACATGGATCTCAGGTAGAAAACACCATTTATGCAACAAAAGTTCGAAGTTGGAAAAATCGTATAAAATATGAAAAAGTAACAATACCCCCCCAGCGTGAACTTTTCCATTTCTGAATTTTTTTTTAAAGTTCCATAATTTGATCTTATTATTCTTATTAATCGTTTCTACATGGATCTTAGGTAGAAAACACCATTTATGAAACAAAAGTTCGAAGTTGGAAAAATCGTATAAAATATGAAAAAGTCACAATACCCCCCCAGCGTGAACTTTTCCATTTCTGATTTTTTTTTTAAAGTTACATAATTTGATCTTATTATGCTAATTAATCGTTTCTACATGGATCTCAGGTAGAAAACACCATTTATGCAACAAAAGTTCGAAGTTGGAAAAATCGTATAAAATATGAAAAAGTCACAATACCCCCCCAGCGTGAACTTTTCCATTTCTGATTTTTTTTTTAAAGTTACATAATTTGATCTTATTATGCTAATTAATCGTTTCTACATGGATCTCAGGTAGAAAACACCATTTATGCTACAAAAGTTCGAAGTTGGAAAAATCGTATAAAATATGAAAAAGTCACAATACCCCCCCAGCGTGAACTTTTCCATTTCTGATTTTTTTTTTAAAGTTACATAATTTGATCTTATTATGCTAATTAATCGTTTCTACATGGATCTCAGGTAGAAAACACCATTTATGCAACAAAAGTTCGAAGTTGGAAAAATCTTATAAAATATGAAAAAGTCACAATACCCCCCCAGCGTGAACTTTTCCATTTCTGTTTTTTTTTTAAAGTTACATAATTTGATCTTATTATGCTAATTAATCGTTTCTACATGGATCTCAGGTAGAAAACACCATTTATGCAACAAAAGTTCGAAGTTGGAAAAATCGTATAAAATATGAAAAAGTCACAATACCCCCCCAGCGTGAACTTTTCCATTTCTGAATTTTTTTTTAAAGTTACATAATTTGATCTTATTATGCTAATTAATCGTTTCTACATGGATCTCAGGTAGAAAACACCATTTATGCAACAAAAGTTCGAAGTTGGAAAAATCGTATAAAATTTGAAAAAGTCACAATACCCCCCCAGCGTGAACTTTTCCATTTCTGTTTTTTTTTTTAAAGTTACATAATTTGATCTTATTATGCTAATTAATCGTTTCTACATGGATCTCAGGTAGAAAACACCATTTATGCAACAAAAGTTCGAAGTTGGAAAAATCTTATAAAATATGAAAAAGTCACAATACCCCCCCAGCGTGAACTTTTCCATTTCTGATTTTTTTTTTAAAGTTTCATAATTTGATCTTATTATGCTAATTAATCGTTTCTACATGGATCTCAGGTAGAAAACACCATTTATGCAACAAAAGTTCGAAGTTGGAAAAATCGTATAAAATATGAAAAAGTCACAATACCCCCCCAGCGTGAACTTTTCCATTTCTGATTTTTTTTTTAAAGTTACATAATTTGATCTTATTATGCTAATTAATCGTTTCTACATGGATCTCAGGTAGAAAACACCATTTATGCTACAAAAGTTCGAAGTTGGAAAAATCGTATAAAATATGAAAAAGTCACAATACCCCCCCAGCGTGAACTTTTCCATTTCTGATTTTTTTTTTAAAGTTACATAATTTGATCTTATTATGCTAATTAATCGTTTCTACATGGATCTCAGGTAGAAAACACCATTTATGCAACAAAAGTTCGAAGTTGGAAAAATCTTATAAAATATGAAAGTCACAATACCCCCCCAGCGTGAACTTTTCCATTTCTGAATTTTTTTTTAAAGTTACATAATTTGATCTTATTATGCTAATTAATCGTTTCTACATGGATCTCAGGTAGAAAACACCATTTATGCAACAAAAGTTCGAAGTTGGAAAAATCGTATAAAATTTGAAAGAGTCACAATACCCCCCCAGCGTGAACTTTTCCATTTCTGATTTTTTTTTTAAAGTTACATAATTTGATCTTATTATGCTAATTAATCGTTTCTACATGGATCTCAGGTAGAAAACACCATTTATGCAACAAAAGTTCGAAGTTGGAAAAATCTTATAAAATATGAAAAAGTCACAATACCCCCCCAGCGTGAACTTTTCCATTTCTGATTTTTTTTTTAAAGTTACATAATTTGATCTTATTATGCTAATTAATCGTTTCTACATGGATCTCAGGTAGAAAACATTATTTATGCAACAAAAGTTCGAAGTTGGAAAAATCGTATAAAATATGAAAAAGTAACAATACCCCCCCAGCGTGAACTTTCCATTTCTGAATTTTTTTTTAAAGTTCCATAATTTGATCTTATTATTCTTATTAATCGTTTCTACATGGATCTTAGGTAGAAAACACCATTTATGAAACAAAAGTTCGAAGTTGGAAAAATCGTATAAAATATGAAAAAGTCACAATACCCCCCAGCGTGAAGCGTGAACTTTTCCATTTCTAATTTTTTTTAAAGTTACATAATTTGATCTTATTATGATAATTAATCGTTTCTACATGGATCTCAGGTAGAAAACACCATTTATGCAACAAAAGTTCGAAGTTGGAAAAATCGTATAAAATATGAAAAAGTCACAATACCCCCCCAGCGTGAACTTTTCCATTTCTGTTTTTTTTTTTTAAAGTTACATAATTTGATCTTATTATGCTAATTAATCGTTTCTACATGGATCTCAGGTAGAAAACACCATTTATGTAACAAAACATCGAAGTTGGAAAAATCGTATAAAATATGAAAAAGTCACAATACCCCCCCAGCGTGAACTTTTCCATTTCTGATTTTTTTTTTAAAGTTACATAATTTGATCTTATTATGCTAATTAATCGTTTCTACATGGATCTCAGGTAGAAAACACCATTTATGCAACAAAAGTTCGAAGTTGGAAAAATCGTATAAAATATGAAAAAGTCACAATACCCCCCCAGCGTGAACTTTTCCATTTTTGATTTTTTTTTTAAAGTTACATAATTTGATCTTATTATGCTAATTAATCGTTTCTACATGGATCTCAGGTAGAAAACACCATTTATGCAACAAAAGTTCGAAGTTGGAAAAATCGTATAAAATATGAAAAAGTCACAATACCCCCCGCGTGAACTTTTCCATTTCTGATTTTTTTTTTAAAGTTACATAATTTGATCTTATTATGCTAATTAATCGTTTCTACATGGATCTCAGGTAGAAAACACCATTTATGCAACAAAAGTTCGAAGTTGGAAAAATCGTATAAAATATGAAAAAGTCACAATACCCCCCCAGCATGAACTTTTCCATTTCTGATTTTTTTTTTAAAGTTACATAAGTTGATCTTATTATGCTAATTAATCGTTTCTACATGGATCTCAGGTAGAAAACACCATTTATGCAACAAAAGTTCGAAGTTGGAAAAATCGTATAAAATATGAAAAAGTCACAATACCCCCCCAGCGTGAACTTTTCCATTTCTGATTTTTTTTTTAAAGTTACATAATTTGATCTTATTATGCTAATTAATCGTTTCTACATGGATCTCAGGTAGAAAACACCATTTATGCAACAAAAGTTCGAAGTTGGAAAAATCGTATAAAATATGAAAAAGTCACAATACCCCCCCAGCGTGAACTTTTCCATTTCTGAATTTTTTTTTAAAGTTACATAATTTGATCTTATTATTCTAATTAATCGTTTCTACATGGATCTCAGGTAGAAAACACTATTTATGCAACAAAAGTTCGAAGTTGGAAAAATCGTATAAAATATGAAAAAGTCACAATACCCCCCCAGCGTGAACTTTTCCATTTCTGATTTTTTTTTTAAAGTTACATAATTTGATCTTATTATGCTAATTAATCGTTTCTACATGGATCTCAGGTAGAAAACACCATTTATGCAACAAAAGTTCGAAGTTGGAAAAATCGTATAAAATATGAAAAAGTCACAATACCCCCCCAGCGTGAACTTTTCCATTTCTGTTTTTTTTTTTAAAGTTACATAATTTGATCTTATTATGCTAATTAATCGTTTCTACATGGATCTCAGGTAGAAAACACCATTTATGCAACAAAAGTTCGAAGTTGGAAAAATCGTATAAAATATGAAAAAGTCACAATACCCCCCCAGCGTGAACTTTTCCATTTCTGAATTTTTTTTTAAAGTTACATAATTTGATCTTATTATGCTAATTTATCGTTTCTACATGGATCTCAGGTAGAAAACACCATTTATGCAACAAAAGTTCGAAGTTGGAAAAATCGTATAAAATATGAAAAAGTCACAATACTCCCCCAGCGTGAACTTTTCCATTTCTGATTTTTTTTAAAGTTACATAATTTGATCTTATTATGCTAATTAATCGTTTCTACATGGATCTCAGGTAGAAAACACCATTTATGCAACAAAAGTTCGAAGTTGAAGATATCGTATAAAATATGAAAAAGTCACAATACCCCCCCAGCGTGAACTTTTCCATTTCTGAATTTTTTTTTAAAGTTACATAATTTGATCTTATTATGCTAATTAATCGTTTCTACATGGATCTCAGGTAGAAAACACCATTTATGCAACAAAAGTTCGAAGTTGGAAAAATCGTATAAAATATGAAAAAGTCACAATACCCCCCCAGCGTGAACTTTTCCATTTCTGATTTTTTTTTAAAGTAACATAATTTGATCTTATTATGATAATTAATCGTTTCTACATGGATCTCAGGTAGAAAACACCATTTATGCAACAAAAGTTCGAAGTTGGAAAAATCGTATAAAATATGAAAAAGTCACAATACCCCCCCAGCGTGAACTTTTCCATTTCTGATTTTTTTTTTTAAAGTTACATAATTTGATCTTATTATGCTAATTAATCGTTTCTACATGGATCTCAGGTAGAAAACACCATTTATGCAACAAAAGTTCGAAGTTGGAAAAATCGTATAAAATATGAAAAAGTCACAATACCCCCCCAGCGTGAACTTTTCCATTTCTGATTTTTTTTTAAAGTAACATAATTTGATCTTATTATGATAATTAATCGTTTCTACATGGATCTCAGGTAGAAAACACCATTTATGCAACAAAAGTTCGAAGTTGGAAAAATCGTATAAAATATGAAAAAGTCACAATACCCCCCCAGCGTGAACTTTTCCATTTCTGATTTTTTTTTTAAAGTTACATAATTTGATCTTATTATTCTAATTAATCGTTTCTACATGGATCTCAGGTAGAAAACACCATTTATGCAACAAAAGTTCGAAGTTGGAAAAATCGTATAAAATATGAAATAGTCACAATACCCCCCCAGCGTGAACTTTTCCATTTCTGATTTTTTTTTTAAAGTTACATAATTTGATCTTATTATGCTAATTAATCGTTTCTACATGGATCTCAGATAGAAAACACCATTTATGTAACAAAACATCGAAGTTGGAAAAATCGTATAAAATATGAAAAAGTCACAATACCCCCCCAGCGTGAACTTTTCCATTTCTGATTTTTTTTTTAAAGTTACATAATTTGATCTTATTATGCTAATTAATCGTTTCTACAAGGATCTCAGGTAGAAAACACCATTTATGCAACAAAAGTTCGAAGTTGGAAAAATCGTATAAAATATGAAAAAGTCAAAATACCCCCCCAGCGTGAACTTTTCCATTTCTGATTTTTTTTTTAAAGTTACATAATTTGATCTTATTATGCTAATTAATCGTTTCTACATGGATCTCAGGTAGAAAACACCATTTATGCAACAAAAGTTCGAAGTTGGAAAAATCGTATAAAATATGAAAAAGTCACAATACCCCCCCAGCGTGAACTTTTCCATTTCTGAATTTTTTTTTAAAGTTACATAATTTGATCTTATTATGCTAATTAATCGTTTCTACATGGATCTCAGGTAGAAAACACCATTTATGCAACAAAAGTTCGAAGTTGGAAAAATCGTATAAAATTTGAAAAAGTCACAATACCCCCCCAGCGTGAACTTTTCCATTTCTGAATTTTTTTTTAAAGTTACATAATTTGATCTTATTATGCTAATTAATCGTTTCTACATGGATCTCAGGTAGAAAACACCATTTATGCAACAAAAGTTCGAAGTTGGAAAAATCGTATAAAATATGAAAAAGTCACAATACCCCCCCAGCGTGAACTTTTCCATTTCTGATTTTTTTTTAAAGTTACATAATTTGATCTTATTATGCTAATTAATCGTTTCTACATGGATCTCAGGTAGAATCCACCATTAATGCTACAAAAGTTCGAATTTGGAAAAATCGTATAAAATATGAAAAAGTCACAATACCCCCCCAGCGTGAACTTTTCCATTTCTGTTTTTTTTTTAAAGTTACATAATTTGATCTTATTATGCTAATTAATCGTTTCTACATGGATCTCAGGTAGAATACACCATTAATTGCAACTAACAAATCTAATATTAAATGTAAAATAAATAAATTTTCAAAAATTTCGGTAATAGAGACCTAACCTGACTTAACCTAACCTAACCTAATCTACTTTTGATTTTCTACCTTTTTTGACTACAGAATTAGATGCAGCTTTTAAAAATCACCCTCAAGAAGAAACCCTTAAAGGTGAATGCATGATAATAATAAAAGAAATAGAGAAAATTAATCAAATAAATAAAATAAAAAATAATGAAAATATCATTCTTAAAAAATTAAAAAATTACAAAAATAACATTTACAAAATAAAAACATACAATAAAAAACAGGCTAGAATTAATGAAACAAATGAATAAAATAAAATTACACAAGAATACACATGAGCTTCTAATTATATAACTAACTTATACACCAATATTCCTATAACAGAAACATTAAACTACACAAAAAAATTATAATCAAAGAAAACATAGACGACACAAAATAATATACAGACATAATAATTTTATTTAAATTAACAATAGAATAAAATATGTGCCTTTTTAATAACAATTATTACAAAATGACTGATTGAGTCCCAATGGGCTCACCAACAAGTGAAATTTTATCAAATATTTTCATAGACTAATTAATATTATAACGGATTTATTTATACTATATAATATATATGACAAAACTTTTCCCTGTTTCCCAGTACGTGTAAAACTATAGAAAATTATTTTCAGATTTATTGTTACAATAACGAATTAGTTGTCAATTTGCTTTCTACTTCTCATTAATTCTTCATCTTTTGACTGTACGGCAAACTCTTGATAAATCAGCTGCTGAAACTATATCTTTAGTTGTACTGAAGGCTTGCAACTTTTGGCCTCGCTCGGCCAGAAGTTTAACGGCGAATTCAATTTCCGGCTAGTATGTAATTAGGAGATTAATTCTCACGTTGTTAACTTTTATATTCGACGCTCGTCAGGCGGCTATAAAACGGGCGATGGGGTTATTACGTACAATGCGCAAGTAACTTTCAGGGGAAAAGAAAACGAAAAGAATTGCAGTAAATTGTGTTGCCGTAGTTTCAACGTCGCTATCATCTATTAAATTCAATTGTAACAGGTTTTTTTTCTTTCAGCAGTTCCTGCATGTCTAAGAAGGTATTCAACCAGAACTTTTCACTTTGATAAACAATTGTCTATGCTTTTCTGACCCATTACAATTCGGGGAGTGATTACCTAAGTATAAATAATTAAAGATCTGGAATCTAGATAAATACCTATTTAATAAATTTTATATTGTAATTAGAACAAATATATAAAATTCACACACATTTCAATTTTATATAGTTGTTCTAATTACAATATAAAATTTATCTCTATCCTGGGTTATGAGGTAATGGAACTATGATTATGCACTCTCACGTGTGGGCTAATAAAACTGTTTTGTTTTAATGAAATAATTACGGCTTGGGAGCCGAATTATATAATAGCAAATAAGTTGTGCAATGTTACTATTTTGGGCTAATTTCTATTTATTTGTAAACATTATATATCAAAATTACGAGTTTTCTTATTTTGCAGTACGTTTAATAAAAAAATAGTATATATACACTTGGAGAAGAAGTGACTTTTCAAGGCGCGCCTGAGTTTACGGGCCGAACGAAGTGAGGCGCGTAATAGAAGGCAAGCTCACTTTTCCTCCACGTGAAATAATATACTATTTAAATAAAAAGTTTAAAATAAATAATACTCACTGGGTAAAATGGCCATATGTATACACTACCAGTGTTATTTATAAAAATGTAAACCGTGGTTTAGCGGTAGTTTAGTGGTGTTTGACAAAGGGTTACCAAGGTTACTAAGATTAAACCACCATTAAAGCGCGGCTGAAATTTTTCTGAATAACACTGAAAGATTCAAAGTTGGAATACGGTATGTAATTTCAATTATTATAAGTTATAACAAACCGCATTCATAGTGTATAAACGAACATGACAGTACAGTAAAATAATTATTATTAAGCATAACATACTACATTCTCAATATATACTACAGCATCAATCAATCAACATTTAGATGTAGTTTCATTGAAATCGATTAATAGATACAGTCGTGCTCACATAAATCTAGTACAAACAATTTGACATTGTCATATAAAATTGCTATTGTAACCTAATTTCTTGTACTAGATTTATTTGAGCATGACTGTACATGATTGTGAAATGTGTTTTCATACAAAATTTATTAAATTAAATTCCAGAAGACATTTATGAGCAACACGCTTCATACACCTTAGAGTTATATCGGAAAACTAAAAACCAGTCTGCGCTCGGTACTCTCAACAATTTACAATGATTAAGCATTAATTACAGCTTCCATAAAAGATAATCATCACCAGTAAGCATTGAGTGCCGGTGATTGTGTGTTATGCCCCATAAACCAGACACAATAATTTACAATCATCAAGGTTTTTTAATCATGTTCGCGGAAGAATGTACGTAATTTCTTACAATGTGTCATTATTGAGCACAGTTGGAAATAATCGAAAGCATCCATATAATGATAAAATCGAGGGAATTGCTGTAATAATAGATTTGTATTTCAAATTGTAGTTGAATTGTTCAATGTTACTTCTTATGAAGTAGCGGATTTATACTTCTGCCACCTAGAGTCCAATGTCCAATTCCTTCAAAAATCCAAAAAAAATGTATACACTCTAGGGGTGAAACTGGGCTGTTTCAGATTGCCCCCTTCTAAATGGGGCCCTCCCTTACATTATTACGATTTTGACCGGTAAAGTCAGCTTACATCCTTACACGTGTGTTTTTCTCATTCGGGTTTTTTTGGTTTCTTGGTCATCAAACAATCTATTGTCACTGGCAGTTGAACCAGCAAAGAGGTTATAAATTTTTAATTTACCTAAACATTTATTATTATTATCCGTATTCAGCAGGATGCATAAAACAAAGGAAGTCTCCAAGATATATAAAAGGTTTCGGGACTATTTTTGGATAGAATACAGCTTCCAGCAAAATGCAGCATTCTGCTTCCTGTACAGGCTATTTAAAAAAAAATCCAGAGAACCAGTTTTTATCTCATTGGCTTTTAAAATTGGAAAAAAGCTTGAGAAAATATCAAGTACATCGAGATTTTGAGTATCATAGAGTCGCTATGCAAAATGTTAACTTAACTTGTCAAAATGCAAATAGATTGAAGGATTTTATCTGAATTTTACAAATTTTTAAGGCAAATATTAAATTTTCAATTAGTTTAAGGACACATATCATATTTCACCTAAGATTTCAACAGAACTAGTGAGAAACAAATTCATAACACATTCATAATTTTGGACAACATTATGTAGAGTTTTTATAGTTTTGTAAAATGATTTTTGAAATTTAACATCTCAAATTTGATCTGAATTTTACCATATTAGGTTTGAATTTTGCAAGTTTGATGTGAACTTGCCAAATTTGGGCTGTCTTTGTTTCGAAAACATTCAAATTAATGGTCCCATTTTAACGAATTACGACTTCTAAACTGTAATTTTGAAATTTCAACAATAAATGAAAAATATTCATATTTAAGGATTGCGAAAAAAACGACAATAAGGGTAAGGGGTATAATATATTAAGGGTATAAGGTTAAGGTTATGTGGTAACGTCGATACTAAAATTTTATAATAATTTGTCATATTTCAAGACATTTTATAGCTATTCTCTGTATTTTACAAATTTCTTCAAAATTTTTCTTTGCTATTCCTAAATTTTAACAAAATATATGAAATTTTGTTGGCAGGTGCCAAATTGCATCGGGGTAAGGGGTACAATATATTAAGGGTATAAGGTTAAGGGTAAGTGGTAAGGTCGAAACTGAAATTTTATAATAATTTGCCAAATATCAAGACAATTTATAGCTTTCCACTGTAATTTACAAATTTCTTCAAAATTTTTCACTGCTATTCCTAAATTTTAACAAAATATATGAAATTTTGTTGGCAGGTGGCAAATTCCATCGGGGCAAGGGGTATAATATAATAAGGGTATAAGGTTAAGGGTAAGTGGTAAGGTCGAAACTGAAATTTCACAATAATTTGCCATATTTCAAGACAATTTATAGCTTTTTACTGTAATTTACAAATTTCTTCAAAAATTTTCACTGTTGTTCCTAAATTTTAACATAATATATGAAATTTTGTTGGCAGGTGGCAAATTCCATCGGCAATTTTAACAGAAACTCACAAATTCTAATGTCTGTTGTCACGTCCAATGTTAACAATGATAATTATAAGATTTAATATGAATTATCAAATTCTGACTGCAGTCATCAAATTTTATCTTAAATCTTAACATAATACGTTACAATTGAAACGATTTTTCGATTTCACATGACGATTATTTTCGATTATAATTTTATCTAAAATGTTAACATAATACGTCAGAATTCCAACGATTTTATGATTTCACATGACGATTATTTACAATTATTTGTTTGAATATTACGATTCTTCTATTGTGAGTCTCATGTAATATCGTAAAATTCAAAAAAATAATCGTAATATAAAATAATTTGGGATACAAATGTAAAATTTTGACTCTTTATACTTTCATTAATTTTAAGCGCAGATACTTATCACATTTTATCTAAAATTACAACAGAACTGTGAAAAGTAAAGTTTATTTTTGAATTTTCAAATTATATTTTGCGGACTGGCACAAAATTTTATTGACAATTCGAATGAATCGAAATGTTTAAGATTTTGCATAGTACTCGCCAATTTGGTCAATAAATGTAAAAAATTTACAGCGATTCTTAAATTTTGACAACTGAAATTTGATCTGAATTTTCCATATGTGGTCTGAATTTTCAAAAGTTGGGCTGTGGTTGTGTGTGGGTCAAAAATCCACATTAGTGATCAAATTTGAAAAGTACTTTTAACGATTTACGAGTTTTCATCTGTATGTTTAAAATTGACTAAATGGAGTGGCCACATTTGATACACGCTTGGCATGTTATATATAAATAAATATAAATATAAAATAAATATATAAATATAACTATAAATAAAACATTACAGCACCTGAAGTTTTTATATGTCAGAATTAAATCGATTTTACAACTCGTCATATATTGTTTTTCTTCTTTCCATTTCGTAACTTATCTGTCAATTATTCTAAGTATTGATTCTGAAATTTTCTCTGCCAATCAATTCTACTTCTCCTGCTCTGGTTTTATCTGACTGAATTTTTCGGTTTTATTTTTCCAGTTCGTTTCATTTTATCTCATCTTTCATTCAAGTTACTTTGGCTGACACTAGTGCTCAATCGATTTTACGACTCGTCATACATTGTTTTTCTTCTTGCCATTTCGTTACTTAATCTGTCAATTATTCTAAGTATTGATTCTGAAATTGTCTCAGCCAATAAATTCTATTTCTCCTGCTCTGGTTTTATCTGACCGAATTTTTCGGTTTTATTTTTCCTGTTCGTTTCATTTTATCTCATCTTTCATTCACGTTACTTTCGCTGTCACTAGTGCTCAATCGTTTTTACGACTCGTCATATATTGTTTTTCTTCTTGCCATTTCATTACTTAATCTCTCAATTATTCTAAGTATTGAATCTAAAATTGTCTCTGCCAATCAATTCTATTTCTCTTGCTCTGGTTTCATCTGACTGATTATTTTAGTTTTATTTTTCCAGTTCGTTTCATTTTATCTCATCTTTTATTCAAGTTACTTTCGCTGTCACTAGTGCTCAATCGATTTTACGACTCGTCATATATCGTTTTTCTTCTTGCCATTTCGTTACTTAATCTTTCAATTATTCTAAGTATTGATTCTAAAATTGTCTCTGCCAATCAATTCTATTTCTCTTGCTCTGGTTTCATCTGACTGATTATTTTAGTTTTATTTTTCCAGTTCGTTTCATTTTATCTCATCTTTTATTCAAGTTACTTTCGCTGTCACTAGTGCTCAATCGATTTTACGACTCGTCATATATTGTTTTTCTTCTTGCCATTTCGTTACTTAATCTTTCAATTATTCTAAGTATTGATTCTAAAATTGTCTCTGCCAATCAATTCTATTTCTCTTGCTCTGGTTTCATCTGACTGATTATTTTAGTTTTATTTTTCCAGTTCGTTTCATTTTATCTCATCTTTTATTCAAGTTACTTTCGCTGTCACTAGTGCTCAATCGATTTTACGACTCGTCATATATTGTTTTTCTTCTTGCCATTTCATTACTTAATCTCTCAATTATTCTAAGTATTGAATCTAAAATTGTCTCTGCCAACCAATTCTATTTCTCTTGCTCTGGTTTCATCTGACTGATTATTTTAGTTTTATTTTTCCAGTTCGTTTCATTTTATCTCATCTTTTATTCAAGTTACTTTCGCTGTCACTAGTGCTCAATCGATTTTACGACTCGTCATATATCGTTTTTCTTCTTGCCATTTCGTTACTTAATCTTTCAATTATTCTAAGTATTGATTCTAAAATTGTCTCTGCCAATCAATTCTATTTCTCTTGCTCTGGTTTCATCTGACTGATTATTTTAGTTTTATTTTTCCAGTTCGTTTCATTTTATCTCATCTTTTATTCAAGTTACTTTCGCTGTCACTAGTGCTCAATCGATTTTACGACTCGTCATATATTGTTTTTCTTCTTTTCATTTCGTTACTTAATGTGTCAATTATTCTAAGTATTGATTCTGAAATTTTCTCTGCCAATCAATTTTACTTCTCCTGCTCTGGTTTTATTTAACTGATTTTTTCGTGTTTATGTTTCCAGTTCGTTTCATTTTATCTCATCTTTCATTCAAGTTACTTTCGGTGTTATTAGTGCTCAATTTTCATAAATGTTAAAATTTCTTCTTATACCTTGTAGGTACTCTGATAAAGATCCGTACAAACTGATATGGTTCATAGATCGATCTCAGACTATTGTAGCTAAATACTTGATACATTAAATCCAGATAACATGTTTCCCCATAAAATTAACAAAACTGTGGTTTCTAATCTTTGAAGTTGCAGGAGGTAGCTGGATGCTTCACTACTTCTAGTTTCCTTTTTTTCGTTCGTCATTTATTTATTTATTTGTTTATTTATTTCTTATTGTGACTTATGCCTTTGATATTTTTCCAAAAATTTGCCGCCCCTGGAATTTGACGCCCTAGGCTATAGTCCCTATAGCCCCCCCCCCTCCAAATCCGCCGCAGCAGACAAACTGATTATAGAATGTAATACAAATAAATTTTAAATGTTATTATTGTGGAAGATATTGTGTCAAATCAGTCATCCAAGAGAAACTTTGATCGTCATTTACCTGTGATTTTTAATTTTAATTGGAGGAACTTCTATGCACGTCAGTGTAAATAATCATCTATTGGACGCTCTGCGCGTTGATGAACCAAAAACACGGTGAATCAGATAAATTGGGATGGTAAATTATGCTTATATTTTAAGGTGGACGGTGGACGTGCGTAATTAACTCGCTACAGGATGTCATTACTCACGCTGTCGATGGGGCTGTTGATGGTGAATATACAGAGGTCGAAGCTAATTCGAGACAAAACGCACTTAATGCTCAAATTATTGCCAATTAAAACCACTTCGGCGGGAGACTTTCCGCGCGAGGCAATTGAACATTACAACAGCCTCAAAGGTAAACGTGATTGTTATTAGTGTATCGCGGCGAACTTATTAAATTACTCAGTGCCGAAGCGCATTAATTAGCCCGTGCCGTGTGTAATTTGTCAAAAGTCATGAGCGTTAATGTAAACATTTCAATAATTCTCCTCCTATTCGGGATGGGCGTGCATATGCGATGAGCCGGCAATTCCCAGGCACCAAGAACTGTTATTAACCAGGCTCTGATTCCTTAATTCCATGCGATACAATTTATCCAAACATGTCCGGCGAGGATTTTTTCCCAGCTCTCGATGACCACGGACTGTAATTAGTGCATTAGCGGTCGTGACGAACGTGATCCCACCCTAAGGCTCTCAATTCATTCACGTAATCAGCATAATTTCAACCAGAAAAAGTTTACAAATTCGTTCCTTATCACCATAATAAGGTACAATTACCGTCTCTTATTTACGCATTATTTGCGAATGCCAATATCATAATTAACATATGTTTATAGGGTAACAGCAATAGTAAAGGTTGCGAGGTATTCTCTCAGAATATTAACGTGAACATGTTCCAACATCCTTCACACATGTTCCTTACTAATGTATTTTCTTCAAAAAATCCAGTCCGATGAAACCAGAGCAGGAGATGTAGAATTATATGGTAGAGAAAATTTCAGAATCAATCATGAGCACTAGAATTCTTAAAAAGTTCAACGTCCAAGAAGCACTTTGAAATTGTGTGCAAAACTTCAGTAGGTACTTTCAGTAGTTTTTCGAAAAAAATAAAATCTATGAACATTTTATCTAGTATTTACTCGTAAATATTACTTCGAAAATTGACTTTGTCATTTAACGCTCTTTTAACTATTTATCGCCATTCCTTTCTGTCTTCTAATTTTTCCGTCCATCTCTCTATTCCCATTTCTTTGAGGTCGTTTTCTTCTTCTTCATTTACATCTTGGTTTTGATTCCATGATAGCTCTGATTGCTGATGTTTCTCCTGCTCTCCGTACATGCCCAATCAATTTTATTCTTTGGGCTATTATATGTCTTATTACTGTCTCTCCAGCTATCTTCTCTTCTAAGTATCCACCTATCTTCTCTCTTTAACTATTACTTGCCATTTCTTTCTGTCTTCTACTTTTTCCGTCCATCTCTCTATTCCCATTTCTAGTAGGTCTATTAGGTTTATTTCAACTTCATCGTACCAAAGCAGTCCTGGTCTTCCTCTTTTCTGTTTACAGCTTGATTTCCATTCCATGATAGCTCTGATTGCTGAGGTTTCTCCTGCTTTCCATACATGTCAAATCAATTTTATTCTTTGGGCTGTTATATATCTTATTACTGTCTCTCCACCTATCTTCTCTTCCAATTCCTTATTTGCCGTTCTTCGATATTCATTCTCATTTATTTGTATAGGTGCCAGTATTGTTCTCAATATTTTTCGTTCTATTACTGCCATGTCATGTTTATTTTTCTTCGTCATGGTTATTGTTTCCGCAATGTAAGTCATCACGGGTCTAATTATTGTTATATATATTTGCAATTTCGATTTCATTGATAATGCTTTGTTATGTAGTAGCTTATAGTTTGCATAGTACACTTTGTGTATTTTCTTCATTACTTCAGTATTTCTTTTTCCTGTGTTTGTGATTGTTATTCCTGAATACCTGAATCTCTCAGTTTTTTCGAATTCATGTTTTCCCAGTTTTATGTGTGTTGCTTCATTTTTTTCCGATTTGCATTATCTTGATTTTTTCTACATTAATCATTGGTCCCATTTTTCTGCATTCTTCCCCAATTTCATTTAAAATGTTTATCATTAATTTTCTCTGCTTTGTTATTTTATTTATTTATCCATCGTCCTTTTACCCTTTAGGGTATCTGATTGCTCAATTACATTTATAATACATTTTATAATCACATGTCTTCGCTAATTAATTGCTTCACTTTTCTTTTCCAGTGGTCCCTGTCTTGTAACAATTTTCTTATTTTATTCCATTCTATACCTCTTCTTTCCGCTGCTTGGTGCATTTGTTCATTCCATCCGTTCTTCGGTCTTCCTACTTTATTTTTGCCTTGTATTTTTACTTCATGTATTCTTTTTGTTATTCTATTCTCTTCTAGCCTGTGTATATGCCCTAGCCAACCAAGCTGCCTTTCCTCTATTATTTTTGTTATTGGGCTTTATGTTGAGCCGTTTCCTTACTTCTGTATTCCACACTCTATCTTTTTTTGAAATTCCCTCTATCTTCCTTAGGAATTTTATTCCTCTCTGACTTCATCTCCTGTATATATAAATGTAAAGTCTTGTTTTGTAACATGTCGATTTCTCTGCCATCTCACCTCTTGGACTGCTCCTATTTCTACTCTATACTGCTTCAGTTGTTTTGATACTTCCATCATTTTTCCATCTGTCGACATTGTTCTTATATTCTAAGTACTTAGTTTTATTGTATTTCTGTTTATTTATTTCTTCTTCCTACTTATATCACTTTCCATTGCGTGTTTCTTCTTATTAAGTTATCCTCCATCTCACCTCTTGGACTGTTCCTATTTCTACTCTATACTGCTTCAGTTGTTTTGCTACTTCCATCATTTTTCCATCTGTCGACATTGTTCTTATATTCTAAGTACTTATTTTTATTGTATTTGTGTTTATTTGTTCTATTTCTTCCTACTCTTATAACTTCCATTGCGTGTTTCTTCATCTTTAGCTATCCTATTTCTTGATTGGATAGAAGTTTTTTTTTCAACTTGCATTTCTACAGTTTTTTCCAGCTCTACTCTTTCCCATTTATTGTGATTTTCTTATACCCAACTTAAACATTTTTTCCTCCTCCTCTTTGTTGTTTTGCTGTGTTCCTTATTTCCCGTTGGGTTTATGTTTCGTTCTTTGGCAAATCACTATCAATGGACATTTATGTTCCTACTAGCCTGTTCTTATTTTTTAATACTAGCATTTTGTGTTTCCATTGCGTGTTTCTACTTATTTGGCTATCCTATTTCTTGATTGGATAGAAATTTCTTTTGAACTTGCATTTCAGCCAGTTTTTTCAAGCTCTACTCTTTCCCATTTATTGTGATTTTCTTATACCCAACTTAAACATTTTTTCCTCCTCCTCTTTGTTGTTTTGCTGTTTTTCCTTATTTTCCTTTGGGTTTCTCTTTCGTGCTTTGTCAAATCACTATCAATAAACATTTCTGTTCCTAATAGCCTTTTCTTATTTTTTAATACTAGCATTTTGTGTTTCCATTGCGTGATTCTACTTATTTAGTTATCCTATTTCTTTATTGGCTAGAAGTTTTTTTGAACTTGCATTTCAGCCAGTTTTTTCCAGCTCCACTCTTTCCCATTTATTGTGATTTTCTTATACCCAACTTTTACATTTTTTCCTCCTCTTTGTTGTTTTGCTGTGTTCCTTATTTTCCTTTGGGTTTCTCTTTTGTTCTTTGTCAAATCACTATCAATGAACATTTCTGTTCCTATTAGCTTTTTCTTATTTTTTAATACTGGCATTTTGTGTTCCCAATTTATCATTTTTATACATATAATGTTGCCTTTTAGTTTGTAGGCATCGTTCACCTGCACATCTATGTTCTGTAAGTGAGTAAAAATACAGATTTTAAATCATTATTTCGATCTTTCGAGGTAACACGAAATGGCCGAAGGCTATCAGAATTGATTGTATAATATATAAGTATTCTTGGATCATCGGTGGAGAAAAGAGTATTTAGTGCAACAAGACAATTTGTATCAGAAACACTTTTCAACTTCAAACTTTCTATGTTCTGATATAGTTTCTGGGTATCGTTTATAACCGTTGCCATATAGCAACATTTTAGTCTTCCGAACCACATAATGTAACTCTCATATATCATCTAACTATTTATATCAGTACATCACGCTCTGTAATATGAATCGATTGCAAATCTAATTTCGCAGGTGCATAGTGTACTTTGCACTAGCAATTCCTCGAAGAATGCCGATGGAAAACGTTTCTCATCTGTTTAGAGCTAATACTCGCACTTCAGCCTAATGAAATTCTAAAGAAGTAGGACAAAATTAATCCGATTTTATTACTCGTCGGAACGATCCGTGCAGTTTTTGCATCGCGTGCGACTCCGAGAGGTGAAAAGCACACCTTTTACATTTTTTATGTTTTCATGTGATGCAGATACATAAACAACCCTCTTAAGCTCGCCGTACGATTATAACTTAATTAGTGGGAGTGAGTTTTAGCCATTTGCCCAAGTCGAAATTGCTATAATCCGATGACGTTCGACGCTGATGTGATGGAAGTAAATTCATTTGGCGATAATGAACTTCTCTTTGTGATGCATGTTGTCAATTGTACGCTACAAGAAATGTTGCGAGAGTCTTGTGCAGCAGGACTTCATGCAAACATCGGATGGCGTATGGAGAGGAGGCGATGACAGCAAAGAGAATAAGTGACAAAGGCGGAATGCTGCGGGGAGCGAAACTCACAAAGCGGAGTAATTTCAAGGAAATAAATGAGGTCCAGTGATAAATGTTTAGTGATCCCGGTGTTTGCGGCCGAAGCGCCAGACAACGGCTTATTCGGCCAGGCCACGGTGCTGACGTTACACATAAATCCCCTTACATGACACGGAAATCCGCTTCTCATAGATGCTGGAGTGTTTACTTTTTCCACAATATAAATAAAGACTCGAAGGCCTTTGACAGTGTACGTGCTGCCCCAGAATTGTTGCCAACCCTTGACCTCTTACCCTGAGGCCAACAGCAAGGAACATCCCCACGTGATAAACAAAGCAATAATGTAATTAAATGAGTACCTCATTAATTGGATACATTCCTTACAAGAAATTGTTACTTCATTGTAGTAAAAGTATAATATTGAAACTTATTCGTAGCATATACAATATGTTTCACATAAGATGGTTATGAGAAGATATACGACCAAATAATTTGCGTGGCTACCAGAGGAATGATTTGAATTAATGTATTAAGTATCTGTTGATGTAGTTAAAGTGCCAGTTGCTTTTATGTATTTTTTCTATTTAAGACTACCAGCTACAGCTTAATCCCCCACGTTCTTCTTCTTTACTACTTGCTATTTCAGTCCATTCCTTTCCTGAATGTTTCTTTATGTCGTCTGCCCAACGCATTTGTGGCCATCCTAGTCCTGTCATATTTTCCCATGGTCTCCAGTGTACAATAAGTTTGTTCCATCTTTCATCGATTTGTCTGATGTTGTGAACAGCAAATTTTCATTTTAGCTTTGCAGCTTCCTCTCTTACATCAATAACTTTAGTTTTTTCTCGAATCCATACGTTTCTTTTCCTATCTGATAGTCGTATGTGGAGCATCTGTCTTTCCATAGCTCTCTGAACTGCAGCAGTTTTCTCCATATTGGCCTTTGTGATCGTCCACATTTGTGCCCCGTATGTAAAGACAGGAAGTATGCACTGATTAAAAATTATTGTTTTTAGGTACTGTGTTATGGTTTCATCCATTTTGGATACCATTTATTATTATATTTTTATTGTTTTCTTCCTTCTTTATTAAAGTACTTACTGGTAGTTTATATGTTTAGATATGAAGATGTTTTGTTGTTATAATTATTTTTATTATTTCTTCTTCACCTTAGTAGACTAGCTTCGGCTACCTTTCAGCCATCTTCGGAGGTTTTAATTAAAATATACTTAGGCAATACTCAAATAAAGAAGGAAGAAAACAATAAGAAATAAATCCATTCAATTATGTATGCAGTATTTCGTGTAGCAATATTTTGAATTGACATAGTAATAAATAGATAATTAAATAATTTGCGGAAGCAATTTTTTAATTCCATAGCAATTAATAATGTGGCTTTCGGTATCCGCAATCAGATTTCAAAAATTTGTAAGTTGAAAGAAATTGTATGCCTTTACATAATATGGCGCTGGAGACCCTATGCTTGGATCGCTAGGTCAAGCGACGAACCCAAATTGCGCATTTATAGATACATGAATAAATATTGCGTTGTTCAAGTAAAACGCTCGCTTATGGTTCAGGATTCGAGTCCTGCCGAAGGATAAGGATGTTATATTTGTTATAAAATATTTAAAACGAAATGATTGAACGAGTTTTATAGATATGTGAAATTTTGAAAGTTTTTTAATATTGTAATTGAATTGTGGAAAAATGAAATAAGTGTGCCTTATGTGTGAATGTTTAGTAATTCAAACAGGTTCATTTTTAATTAATTTAATATAAAATGAACAATCTACAACAGTTCACCAAATACGATCCGACATAAAAAAAAAAACTTAGGATGATTAATTACTAGCATAAACACATAAGTGTTATGCGTCAATAATTTCGATTTTCCTGTATCTTCCCGCTTTGCTCCAGTAACGTTTATTTACTTAAGTCAGCACATTCCAGCATGAACTCGCATGGATCGAAGGGGCCTCTGTAGGAGACCGGGCGCTTATGTCATTCATTAGTACGCATTGATCTAGCAAGATAAGTAGTAGTTATAAAAGTATATAGTGCCTGCCGCCCACAGAATTAGATAATGTAAGTACACCTTCGTAGATTGCACGGTAGAATAAGGTAGAAAGACTAACCAGTAGAGAGACTTATTTGCCATCGTCGTATATGGGATCCTGCACTCTACAATTATGAATCGCATATATGTTGCGGGATGTGTCCAGGAGGAGGTTGGGGACGCCGGTGTTATTGCCAATTATTTACAGATAGTTAGACCCCATCTCTTACTCCTGGCCATGAGGTCCATGAGGACATAGGTTCCGTCCTCATGGAGTGAGTTTGAGTAGTCCCTGAGGAGCATTCGTTTATGGCAATATTGCCCACCGTGCATATGGGATTCCCAACTCTACATTTATGAATCGCACATGGTTGCGGGATGTGTTCAGGGGCATCTTAGGGTCAACGGTATTTCTACCTACTATTTATGGATAGTAGACCGTAATTTTCATAACTCCTGGCCGGGCATATGTTCCGTCCTCAGGGGTGAGTTTGAGTAGTCCCTGGGGAGCATTCGTAATATGCAGTCTGTGTACATGTATATGTATATGTAGATATATATGTGTATGTGCATGTATATATTCATCACTTCTTCGGAAGGGTGCTTACTGAGCTTTGGCTCAGGAATATTTTCTCTTGGTTGCAGAATCGAGCCGCTCCCGCAAGGCCCTGACACGCCCACCTATGTGCCCCAATTATATTCATATAATAATAATTAATGTATTTAAATAATAAATATGTTCTAAGAGTTCGTCTTGTGTTAAAGGCGTATTAAACTTGCTCTTAATCACGTCCCTTTTCACCACTCAAATTATCGGCTTGACATAAGTGTCGATGAATTCGCTGTCTGCGAAATTGTAAAACTGGTTTCTACAGATTAAGAATACTGGATGATACCATTGATTATAATACCCTTATAGATACTATACCTTATAGATATAGATAAGGATATTATAATCTATGATGATACTTAAAGATTTGAATTACGCCCCGAATTTTGCTGTTCTGTGGTTCTTGTACTTGTACTCTTGGCTTGGCAGTAATTAGTACTAATTGTTTCTTGTACTGATGTCTTGCTTACTACATTTGTTAGTAACATGTGATTTGTGTTAACTAAATTAATAGCGAGTTCTGTAAACTCGATCCAGTTATGAAGAATTGCAGTTGTTGCTTTCTGAAGTCCAATGTCCATGGAGGTGAGGTCATTTACGTGTCGCCGGACAAAGGGGAGCCTGGCGTAATAATTGTGCGACGAAATTGGCCGGCACAAAAGAGAAATGCCGCTGCGAAATAAAACAACTAAACACTCCAATTTCCTGCCATCGTCGGAGCGTCGCAATTATAATAAATTATTCTAATGCAGGTGTCTGAGTTTGCGCCACCTCGGAAAAATGTAATAACTCGCGAGAAGTTCGGGCGACTTTCGCGCATTGTTAGGGCTGCGATTAATCGGCGGCCGAGGGATATTAATTACAATAAATTTCAGTCAAAGTTGCGCTTAATTAAACTCGCAATTTACTGCTAACGACCCTCACGCGACGGTTGCTCAGCGCCTAATGCCCCCGACGAGGAATGTTTATTATCGAAAGTATCATATTACTCGGTCATCATCACACCGATCTTCTCACAAAGCGCGCCCAGACAAGGATTTTATATTTATTTTATAAATTAAACGGCCAATTAAGGCAGCACGCAATGAATGGAAGTGGAACTAAGTGGTGATTAAGTGCTGGTTTTATTTTTCAATTATATCACCTAGAGTTGTAATTAAAATCATTTAAATTACAATAAGATGAAATATTGAAGATACTTACAACATGGTCAGTAACTTATTCAAGGATTATGTTGTAATTTCTCCAACCTACAAAAGTATCAAATATCTGATGTCAAATTTTACAAATACTTATTAAAATTTAAGTCGATTATATAATATATACAAGGTGTACCTAAATGATTGTTGTTACGTAACCACGTGTTGTTGTGTTATGTTAATTTTTTTCTCGCAGTTATTCTACAACATAATACAAGCTTGTACCTCGGTTAATAGCAACATAAAATAAAACTTACCGGTTTGGTACAAGCCCTGCAAATTAATTTGCCGTTCTCATATATAAATTCAGAATGTCCACGTATAAATTCATCGACGGAAGGTTTTACTTTCGGCATTTTATACAAGAAAACTTATAAACACGTAATACACACAAGGCACAAGCACAACGCACTGAAGATTGAGATAAATTGGACTGAATTGATAGCACACTTGCCCCAGATGCGTTCTGTGCACGTAAAAATAGGGCAATCCCCGAAATAATCATGCTTTGTTTACCAAATATCACGCACGCACACTCGCTTTGTTGATGATTTTGTGATAACCAAGCACTCTAGACGTAACAGTGTAATATTTACAAAGACTTTGGAACTTTTCAATCGTCTATGAAGAATAACAACAGTTCTGTTACCAAACTTACTCTTAATTACCAAATGTTATTTAAAAAGTTTGTAATACGCCCAAATATACGCCCAGTATAATACGCATTACGCAATAAAGTGGCTCATATTTTAAAAATCATGAATACAACCAAATTATTAAATTAATTCATTTACAAATAATCCCAGGGTGAAATGTGATAAATAGCCATCGCAAGTCGCGCCAGAGCGTCGCCAAATATCTCAAGAGTCGAGGCCTGCATATGCACTTTTTTGGAAGATTCCATGTCGTGGTGTCACTTAAACAATTTGGGTATTAGCGCCCCTTAGAAACGAGCAAGCGCCAGGCACGTAAAAATCACCTCGAATGGCAACACTTTAAGTTAAGTGTAAAACTCTGCGCTAAAAACGCATTAATACCACACGCACACTCAAGATTAATAATCACCATGATAACTAAGAGATGGGGGCGAATATTTAGCAGTAGATATGTGAGGGGAGTGGAGATGTGAAGCTGAAAAAAAACCTATTTAAGCACAAGCCACACACGAGCGAGATCAGTAAGACAGTTGCGTCGGCCACGGGCAACGCACACGACATTCGCGGTTTTGAGTATATAAATTCACGTCGGGTTATAATTAAATTAACGATTGCATATAACGTTGTAAAAAAACGGAATGTAGAGTAAAAATTAGAATAAATCGAAAAACGTACAATTCTGGGTACAGAGTAATTTAATGTTTTTATTATTAACGATAATATAATGTTGTTAAACCAGTTTCATTATAAATTCACGGGAGTGCTTATTCCTTTCAATCAACCTTAAGTTACCTATAAATACCAAACACCGATAACCTATTCCTGTCAGTAAACAAAGGCGGCTCGTACGCTATTCGTGTTTACGAATCACTAGAGGAAGCAATAACAAGTGTAATTGACGCCTACCCGCGCACTTCGTTCACACACCTGTTATTGTGGAATCACCTCCTCCACTAGAATCAAATCGTCGTCAGCATCATAACATTTAAACATATAAACTCATCATACATCGCGCCCGCGATCGCAAACTAACGTAGCTGTATTCACCATAACTATAACAACTAATCAAGGCATTCAGTGTTACCCTCCGACATACATCATCATATTCAAATCAAAATAATTCATAAAAATGATGGCTTCTTCATTTTAAATCATAAATGAGCACATAACGTGCATATTATTGGGCAGAGTGATTTATAATTGTATAAATAAATAAGTTGGATTAAATCATAATAATTTAAAAACATAATGTATAAAAATACTGGTTTCTTTATTTCAAATCATAAAACAAGCACATAACATACCTATTATTGGGCAGAGTAATTTAGAATCGAACAGATAAAATAGGCTGGATTAAATCTCAATAATTTGAAGACATAATGATAATTTATGGTTAAATATCGTAAACAAGAAATAAGTGGAATTATTAAAACCCCGTACAAACAGAGAAAATGATAAACGAGAGAATGAAGCTTGGTATAATCACAAGAGAAGTTATTAATAACCTCCAATGTTCCTAATAATAATATATTATAATATTACATAAACATTTCCTATTGAGGTAGCAGAACTGTTGTTTGACACAACTTGTAACATGTCTGACGGTGATGACTACTTGTGACATTGGTGCTTACTGTGGTCGTGGGTAGAATTACTAATTTATCTCAATCAACGTAAACAATGGGGCTCCAATAATTACATTATTGTGTGGACACCGACACAACCATGAAATTCGGGAAGATCGCGAGATACCTTTAGTAATCATTCATGAATTATTGGGGATATTTCAACATCTTTAAATAGTTCTATTTTTGATCATATCCCTTTCCCGTAGTTAAATGGAGTGAAAGAGCATGGTAATAAATGGTCTAAAAGAAGCACGTGCATGTATAACAAACTCTCGTAAATAAACTTCGTAGTTATAACCATTTTCAAATTATCAATTGAATAAATAAGAGAATTTACAAATTCATTAAAAGGTCAACGAAATCTAGAAAATAAATCAATTCGTGTCATAGTCGTCAACCTGTGTTTTATTTTCCTGTATGTTACAATTATATAAGTTAATTTACATCATCATCAACCTGTGTTTTATTTCCCTGTGTCTTACAATTTCAGCGTGTCTATTATTAAATAAACAAAACAAATCCTTAAATTGGTTCTTTCTTGTATTAATCCATTATTAGTGTACGTTAATTAACACATTACCAATAGCAAAGTACCTTGAGAGTAATCACGGTAGTTAAATTAAACGTCACGACGTGTAAGTACTAAATACGATCACAAATCATGAGCCAAAAATAATTAAAACATTATATAATAAATTACGAGCCAAAATAATCAAGAAATTATATAATAATTTAACGATAAAAATGACGAATAATAAAATAAATATAGTAGAATAATATCGGAGCGTTACAAGTTTTAGAGAATAAAATCCTTAAATACAATACACAGGTATTCATTATAACTTTAAGCAGACAATAACTCATATTCATACTCGATAGTATAACATACAATGGTTGGCTCACCACTTTGTAATTATAAATATTTTTGTAACAAAAACCCATTGTCGATTATACACAACAATTCTCAGGTGCACTCCAATCTCGCAAGAAATTGAAATGGGAACGCGGCATGTCGCCATTCCGCACAACTGCTGGCACTGTCCGCCGCAATTCGCCTCCTTCAGATATTCACATTCACATAGCACAACGGAATATCCCCCATTGTGCACATCATTCCATTTTTTTCACGCCGCCTCTCAATTCCTGTTCTCGCACACTATACGTTTGCACTTAAAGAAATGCGACGGTGCACAAAGAGTGCGCCATTACCATAAAGCAAGTGCTCTGTATGAGGGAAAAATTGAAATATTTCCAAGCGAAAACGCGATGTATTGTGACTGGAAATCGCCCATCGGTTTCGCTCTTCTTCAGAATATCTCTTCTTAGGCCTCAGAGATGCGGTATGGATTGCGTGATTTCTCGGTTATCATTGACCTCATTGCAGTAAATGAAAATCCGCATTGCTGATGACAAGTACGAGTTTATTGTCGTGGGACGGACTGTAATGCCTGATTTTATCGTTGTTTATTATATGACTGTTGTATGATTATTCGCGCATGTGATATGTGTTTAAAAGTCAGTTTATTTACTTAGACTAAATCAACTACCAGGTGTGCAGTGGGTTACTATAAGGGTTGGTGTGACTTAAATCATGATTTAAATTTTTTTAAATAAAGTTATTTTTATATATTATTTAAAACCATTGATTACTAATGGTTTAGATTGTGTACAAAAAGGATTTGTGCAGCTGTGAAGTGGTTGCCCATTCGCTTAAGCTTAAAACTACAAATCGCATACAATAATCGGAAGCTTTAAATTCACGGATATTCGCAAGTGTGCCGAGCGACTCTGTAAATAAGAACGCAGAGTGGAGGGCCTGAGGTAAGCCGACGCTTCCACTCGATAAGCTCGCCTATATTAAAACTCCTGCTTACCATAACAATAACTATCAGCAAAAGCCTCCAGTCTGCGCAACACGTACGATTACGCTCGACGAAAACTCTGATATTTGCGATCTTAGCCCGCCATATATACGACTCCGTTCCAACATAGAAAAATAATACAAAAAATAGCATTCGTAATTGATTTTGTATAAATTATTGCATTTCAGATGGTATCAGCATTCTCTATCCCTAAACACATTTAACAATAAAAAATATAATAATAATTGGTATCCCAAATGGATTCAACTATAACAAAAAAGTAGTGTATTAGTACAGATACAAACAAGCTAATCATCAATCAATCGTTAAACTTCCCTTTTTATTGGAGTAATTACTTTTAGTTTATATGTTTAGATATAAAGATGTTTTGTTGTTTTTATTATTTTTATTATTTCTTCTTCACCTTTCTAGACTAGGTTCGGCTATCTTTCTGCCATCTTCAGAGATATTCATTAAAATATTCTTAAGCAATACTCCAATAAAGAAGGAAGAAAACAATAAGAAATAAATCCATTCAATTATGTATGCAGTATTTCGTGTAGCAATATTTTGAGTTGACACAGTAATAAATAGATAATTAAATAATTTGCGAAGACAATTTTTTAAAGCCATAGCAATTAATAATGTGGCTATCGGTATACGCAATCAGATTTAAAAAAATTGTAAGTTGAAAGAAATTGTATGCCTATACATAATATGGCGTTGGAGACTCTATGCTTGGATCGCTAGGTCAAGCGACGAACCCAAATTGCGCATTTATAGATACATGAATTAGTATTGCGTTGTTTAAGTTAAACGCTCGCTCATGGTTTAGGATTCGAGTCCTGCTGAAGGATACGGATGATATATTCGTTATAAAACATGTAAAACGAAATACATTTTCGTAGTTATTGAAATGTTTGAACGAGTTTATAGATATGTGAAATTTTGCAAGTTTTGTAATATGGTTTGAATTGTGGAAAAATGAAATATGTGTTATAAAATAAAGACTTGAAATGAAAATAGGGATAAGTGCCAAAAATAAAAATAAAGTTTTTTCACTTAAAACCGTTATAAGTTCCATCGATAATAACTTGAAAAGCGGGTGATCTACTACTCTTTATTATTGGTTTTACTCTGGTTTTCTCTATTATCTGTTGTATTGAGAAAATATGGTCTTGTTTGCTTCGTCCTTTTCTGTTTTGGTTCTACGATTTTCCAGATTTTTTGTCGATAATGCACTCAAATATTTTCATCACCATGTTCGTAAGTGTTATCCTTCGATAGTTTGTGCATCCCTTTCTGTCTCCCTTTTTGTAAATAGGTACTATGAGTGCTTCTTGCCATTCTTTTGGAATTATTTCGTCACAACCGAACATTAAGATAACTCTGAATATAGCTTTAAATACGTCAATTTTAGTTTTTCTTGACACTTCCTTCTCACTTATTAGTATTTTGTTCATTGCATGATATACGTTGTGTGTATTCTCGATTCTACTGTTTATTTCCTTTTCCTGATTACCTTGCCTTTCAATGTCTACTCCTAGATATTTGTAAGATATTTCCATGCTTTGTTGTATATTTCTAGCAGTAGTTCTGTTCCTTTTGTTCCCATGTTTTTTATCATTTCTGCGGTGATTATGTCCGGCCCTGGTACTTTGCCTTTATTTTGGTTTCTTAGTACTTCAGTTAGTTCTTCAATCGTTATTTGTTCTTCCGTTTCGTCTTGACTTGTTGGGTTTTGTTGTGTGATTTCTGCTTTTCCAAGAGCTCTTCAAAATATTCCCTCCATCTCTCCATAACTTTTCTTTCATCTGTTAACTGTTCTCATTTCTTGTTTTTTATCTGGTTTGAATTTTATACCTTTTCTTTTCTGTGTGCTTTGAGTACTTTGTAGAAGAGTGTTTGGTTTTCTTTACTGTCAGTCGCCATTTTTTCTCCAAATTCTGTTCATACCTTTCGTTTTGCTTCTATTACTAGTTCTTTTACTCTCTTCCTATTTTCTTGGTATATTTTGTATTTGTTTTCTATTTTTTGCGTTAGGTATTGTTCCCAGACTCTTTTGTTTATTTTTGTTGCGTCTCCGATTTCTCTCGTTATTTGCGTTAGGTATTGTTCCCAGACTCTTTTCTTAATTTTTGTTGGGTCTCCGATTTCTCTCGTCCACCATGCTGTTTGTTTCTTTTCCACATTTCTCTTTTTGCTCACGCCACATATTGTTCTTGTTGTTCGTAGTACGATATGTTTAAGTATGTCCCACATTTCTTCTGTGCTGCTGTTTTGGAGTTCTTGTTCTTTTTCAATTTGTTTCTTGATCATTTCTTCGATTCCTTGCTTGTTCCTTCGTTTCTTAGTTTATATGCGTTTTTCTGTTCATACTGCATGTTATCTTCTGGGTTTGTAATTTTAATAGTTACGTCATATAAATACTAATGTATGATATTCATCAGGTTTGAATCATAAATCGAGCAAAGTTTTACGTATGCCTTATTTATAGTGATTTTGTGCTATTAAATTCCTCATGTAAATTATTAAAGAGCGTGATGCTAACTTATCAAACTCGCAGCTTATGACTATTATTTAATATTAATTAATCTCAGGAAATGCATTATCAGGTCACAATCAATTGCAGCTGCGAATAATTATACAGTGCGCCTACAAATTGCGCGACCGTTCCGCACATGATATTAAAACGAATCCCGTATTTATTACCTGTTGACTCATTATTCCATTACTGCGACAGTAATAATTCCATTCGATCCCATAAATTACTGCGGTTTTGCAATATTTTCACCTCGATAATTACAATCCCCGCCCGTGTAATTACTGAGCATTTATCTTCCCAAGTTCGGCAATAATTAATTAAAATAATGGCAAATAATGTAATTGCAAGTGGGAAGGGGTGGAAAGAGAAACGTCGTAATAACACCTCATGAACTTTACAGGCCGCACATTAAGATCAATTAATGCACGCCTCCCCCTTATCTGTGTGGCTGTGATTGATTTACACGCTTTATACATCGGTGGATTCCCGACTTCCGTGACGGGCAGCTTAAGGACCACCACGACGGATGCAGTAAAACTTTATTTCTTCATGCACGGCCAAAGACGTGAAAATAAAATTAAATTGGAGACGACTTGCGAGGCAGCCTGAATGTTTTGACGGAACGGCTTTGATTGGTAATTTATGGGGAATAACATAATCGGACGGGGAAAGTTGACTAATCAAGATGTTTCGGACATCTTTACAAGCGTATTAAGTTTTACTGATTATGCGCAATTAGTTTTAATAATGTTTCAGGGTGGCATCGGGCAATTAAATGAAATGTTCCAGTTTATAATTTTTAATGATTTTCAATCTTAATCACGTACCTACTCATTTAATACGTGATATAAATAATTCCATACCATCGAATAATTTATAGTAATACCAGGAATATTATTTGTATGCAAATTCGATCACTAAGGGAATTATCATCTTGCAATTTAAGGGGTGCTAAATGGCCGGCGACTGTTGCGCTTTGAATTTATAGCCGGACGTGAATGTGTTTCGTGGGGCTTTTTAAGTCGTCGCGCTGTGTTTATGTGTATGGTATCCCTGCATTCGTGTCCTGCTTGCATTGGATTTATGCAGGTCCGCACTGGGGAATTATCGCAGGTGGTCGTTGCGGTGCGTTCGTAGGATTAATAAATTAGGGCTGATGTTTATTGCTAAATATGTGTTTAAAAGTCTTCGTGTACGTAGTTTGCATGCTATTTGATCACCGCGTCGACAATCTGACTAAAATTACCTTGTGTGAAATACTTGAGTCTTGAATACGATCTATATAACTTATATTCTTTTTTATAATTACCTACACGATCGTTACAGAATAATACTAAGCAAAACTACTCATTTTAGTCTAACAACTAATAAGACGGTAATTGATTAGAAATAGCAAATACGATCAGCTACTTTGTGTGGAACACATACATTGAAAGTGATTCTTTTTCTCACAACAAAATCCCTCAGGTTTGAAACTTCAATTTACTGCTCTCATTTCATTCAAGGAAATCGTCTTAATTTGGACAGATCCTTTAAACGTCAAATTATCACTGAAACATTTTTAAGCAGAAGACAATGAAAAACTAGAAAACGTTAATTTTATTACTAACAAAAACAAATTGAAAGGTATATTGCAGACACTATTAACCTCATAAATTTCTAAAATTTAGGCTTTTTTCTAATAAATAATGTAGAAAAAATATTATATTTGGAATACGCCCACATTTGAAACTGTATTGGTGTGCTATTAATATACGTAAAAAGCAAATTTGCTAGATATCCGGACCCTACTAATGATTGTGTGATTTTTTAATTTATTAAATATAGTCGACATCATCCTTAGCTACTTAACATAAACTATTTAAAAAGTCATTATGTAGTTTTCAATCTCATTCATACGTACCACAACCAATGAATTTTATATACATATTATGTGTTTTACTGCAAAATGTAATTGTCCTTATTTTAATACAAAATGAGCCTCATCTGCATATACTTGTCCAAGGATGTAATTACGCCATTAAACCCTAACGATATCCTTTGTGTAACAAAAATTACCGCCGGCCTCTTCAAAATTGCAAGAGCTTTATCCACGCACATTAAAACAGAGTAATTTTATGCTTATGCAAACAGCGAGGCTCTTCTTTTTCCACAGACTCAGGAAATTGGCACTTTTAGCTTGAACCCTAGTCTAAAATCTGGACGGGCATACACAGAATTAATGAGATAACCCATCACGATGCATCCTATTCCATCACGTAATGTTTATTACTCATGATATATTAGTGCATTAAACCGGGAAAATTCCAGTGCAGAGCAATAAGAAAATAACACATTGCCGTCTACTCCTATGTATCGTATCTCACCGTCTTCTTGTTTGAATTTTTGCCCGTGTACCAAGCAGCTGGATTGCAAATTAATCCGCGGTTTTCTCGTAATTCAATAGAAACTGAAAAGTGGTGATCCATCATTGTGCGTAGTCATGATGCCAGTCTTTATTACCGTTCCTTACCGGAGGCTCAATGAAGTGAAATATGCTTATTAAAATGCAGGAGGTAAGGATTGCACCTCCTGAATTTGATTGATGATATATGGTTTCACAGTGAGATCATTAACCAGAACTGATTTTCAGCCAACACGGTAACAAGTGAACGTGATGCAATATTTTACAGAGCTGTATTGGATACTAGAATACTAGATACTAGATACTAGAATACTAGATACTAGAATACATAGAATACACAAACTCAAAACATAAAACATAAATATCTCTAAGAATAACTCTAGAAACTGCTAACAATCATATACATCCAATTTCATATTTTAAGCGATACCTATTTAAAAAATAACACATAATAGTTACTGTAAAAACATAATTATGACTTAAAGTATATGGTTGTAGGTAAATAAATAGAAAAAAAAACTGATGTAAACACAGAAAATAAACGTTGCACGTGAGCTTTAATCGCAACTTTGTAATTATTTTCTAGGAGCGTGTCCCGCCTGAATAAAATATAAATCGTGCTAGCTATTACAATGTCAATTTGTTGCGATTAGTTCGATAAAATGAACGGACATAATTACCTGTAATTATAAAGTTTAATGCGAGAAAATATTCTATTGCGATTGTTAAGGCTGTAATTAACGTGTTAATATTGCAATTTTACGTCTGCAGAGCACGAAATCCAGTAAATGCACAACGCTGCACAAGTCGCACCTGCTACATTATTACAAATAAAAATAATAAATATTTAACTGCATTCATTACTTCAAATTATCACATTAGTAATAAATAATTATTTTTTTATTTATTTAATTGCTTTAAGGGACACTTGGGTAATCTAACTACTAATCTACTTGTGCGCATTCCACTGGAGAATGCCAAAATCAGTCAGAGTTCCAAATTTTGATTGGTTACTTAAGATATGTTTATTTACATACCTCGAAAACAGCCTTGTGATTACAAATACAAAATTCAAATACAAAAACATACACAAATACACAAAGGAACAGCCAAGGAGAAACTAAAGATCGATAATAGACTACCACCTAATTAATAGAAAAAGCTGAAACAAAATAATTAATGTAAGGGTTACAAGGCAAGTTGAAATAGTAAGTGACCACCACCTACTAAAAATGAACATGAGTTGGAAGAAAATACAAAAAACAGACAAGAGGAGGATAAAAATAAAAGAAAACATAAAAGCCTAAAGTTAAGAGAAAAACAAACACAAGAGAAATAGAAAGAGGTACCACAAAATAAATTCAGAAAGAAATGAAGCAAAACATGAAGGAAAATAGGAAACATTCAAAAGAAATGTTCTAGAAGCGGCAAAGGAGACCTGCGGAACAACAAAAATTGAAAACAGTGAAATGAAAAAGGCAAACAGGTGGACAAAGGAAGTCAAAAAGGAGATAAAAGACAAAAAAGAGAAATGGAACAGATACCTACAACAAAAACAAAAAATAGAAGATTGTGAAAAATACAAAGAAAAGAGAAACAAAATGCATTCAATAATAAAAGAAGCAAAACAAAAGTCATGAACGATATTTGGTGGAAGAATGACGAGAATTTTAGGCAGAACCAAAAACTATTCTACGGAACACTAAAACAACTAAAACAAAAAAGAACACAACATGATGAACATAAAAGATAAAAATGAGACTGTGAAAACAGTGAAATGAAAAAGGCAAACTAATGGACAAAAGAAGTCAAAAAGGAGATAAAAGACAAAAAGAGAAATGGAAAAGATACCTACAAATAAAAACATTTAAGATTGAAAAAAATACAAAAGCAAAGAGAAACAACATGCATTCAATAATAAAAGAAGCAAAACAAAAGTCATGAACGAAATTTGGTGAAACAATGAATGCGAATTTCAGGCAGAACCGAAAACTATTCTACGGAACAATAAAACAACTAAAACAAAAAAGAACACAACATGATGAACATAAAAGATAAAAATGGAACAATTATCACGAAAGGTGTAAGGTTTTACATATTGACCACCAAAAATTATGAATGATCCATTCATTGAAATTTCAGTTTTCAATTTTTCATTTTTATCATATATACTGTATTCTTGACTATCGTATATGCATAAATATATATGGATTGTCGAATTAAAATAAACAAATTTGCTGTATGTGTTCATTTAATATTGCGTGCTTGTCAACTATGGCACTACTAAACAATATTTATACACTATTTTCCTATTTCCTATTAATAATATTAGAACTATTATTAACTAACGAAATTCAATTATAAGTGCACAGAGCATCAAAAAATGATCATTTATAGTAGAGTTTTGTTTTCCAGTGTCTGAAGCAAGGTGTACACAGAGAAAGCGTTCCTTAAGACCTGAAAATTATTATTTATACGATTAACAAATAAGAATAATTGAGGTTTCTAGAAATAAAAAAGATTTAAGTGCATTTTTTGTAGTTCTGAGATAAATAGCAGTAGCAGAACTACTACAAATGCACTTAAACCCTTTTCAAAACCTAAGGCTAAAATATGAATACAGTTTTCTAAACTTGTTCCCGGAATTTTGAAATTCAAGTTAACTTTAAAGCCATTTCTCTCAGAACTACCAAAAATGCACTTAAACCCTTTTCTAAACCTAAGCCTAAAATATTAATACAGTTTTCTAAACTTGTTCCTGGAATTTTTAAATTCAAGTTAACTTTAAAGCCAAACTTGTTCCTGGAATTTTGAAATTCAAGTTAACTTTAAACCAAACTTGTTCCTGGAATTTTGAAATTCAAGTAAACTTTGAAGCCATTTATTCTAGAACTACCAAAAATGCACTTAAACCCTTTTCTAAACCTAAGTCTAAAATATTAATACAGTTTTCTAAACTTGTTAAGTCTAAAATATTAATACAGTTTTCTTAACTTCTTCCTGGATATTTGAAATTCAAGTTAACTTTAAAGCCATTTATCTCAGAACTACCAAAAATACACTTAAACCCTTTTGTAAAGCTAAGTCTAAAATATTAATACAGTTAAGTCTAGAATCAGAACTACCAAAAATGCACTTAAACCCATTTGTAAACCTATGTCTAAAATATTAATACAATCTAATACAGTAAGCTTGTTCCTGGAATTTTGAAATTCAAGTTAACTTTAAAGCCAAACTTGTTCCTGGAATTTTGAAATTCAAGTTAACTTCAAAGCCATTTATCTCAGAACTACCATAAATGCACTTTAACCTTTTTCTAACCTTAAGTCTAAAATATTAATACAGTTTTCTAAACTTGTTCCTGGAATTTTGAAATTCAAGTTAACTTTAAAGCCAAACTTGTTCCTGGAATTTTGAAATTCAAGTTAACTTCAAAGCCATTTATCTCAGAGCTACCATAAATGCACTTTAACCCTTTTCTAACCTAAGTTCTAAGTCCAAAATATTAATACAGTTTTCTAAACTTGTTCCTGGAATATTGAAATGCAAGTTAACTTTGAAGCCATTTATCTCAGAAGTACCAAAAATGCACTTAAACTCTTTTACTTCTAGACCCCTCAATTGTTAAATGGTTAGGAAACATAAACTTGTAAGCTTAAAAAATTATACTCATTTTACTCATTAAAAATCATCATGTAGAAATATGAAAGTTTATACCGTTACAAAACACTCCAGGTTTAAATCCATCATCTTTCCAACCAACAGTTTCTCAGGTTTTTGTGATCTCTCGATTATAAATAGCACCTTCTTTCTGAACTTCGGCTGAGTTTTTTTCCACCATTCAACGTTATATGCCTCGTCAGCCATAGTCAATGTCTAAAAATAAATTATTAGACAAGATCATAGTCAAAGTCTAGAAATAAGTTATTAGAGAAGATCAATCATCATCAAGGACTGTGTTCTCTTAATCTCTAAGCAAAAGTATACTAACTAAAGTGAAAGTTTTCTTTCTGAAAGTGAAACTAACTAAAGTTTTCATGTTAACTGAGTTTATTGATTAAATTGGCAAGTAGAAGGTAACTTGCCGTTCGTCTGGAGCCAAATTAATATGGTTCTGATTACAATCACAAGATTAGAATATTTTCAAAAATTACATCAATATGTGAATTATCCCAGTTCTGTCGCCACAATGTGATTACCAAATAACACTTGTCAACACAATGTTTGTCCCTTAGACATAAATAGCCGTTTACGATAGGAAATTTTAAGCTGATTTCCGAAACGTTTTTGTGATATTTCAATTATTGCAAAATGTGTAATTATTTTTGTGATGCAATACCGATCCCGATGATTTTTTATGGCAATACTGGATCCAAATATCAGTTTATAGTTACCGGTATCACTTATATAACCTATCTTACTAACCTTACTAACCTAACTGAGAACGTGTTTTTGTAAGTAAATAGTGCAAGAACTATGTAAAAAAGAATTAAAAAAAAGATCTCCAACACTTTTTTTTGCATTTCGTATTTATGCATAGTGAATACTTTCCCAAAAATGCATTTAAAATGAAGGGACAATACATACGTCAAAATTTGAGTAAATCAAATTTTCCATTTCGTCCGTTTTCGTTTACAAATATTTTCCTATATTATATTTACTTCTCTTCTCCCAGTAATGGAATGAAATAAATCATGTAAGAATTAATTGTTGTGATGTTAATGTCCTTCTTAGGATTTTCAATTAATTGTTCTTCTGTGTTGTTGTTAATTGTTGAATGTGTCTTCAATTTTAAGCTTACACAGGGTTGTTGCATGTACAAAACTATTTTAGTTCTTGGATATTAATAATATTTTGTCTTTGGCACAAATCTACAGTTTTACGGAATTCAATATTATACGATATACTTCTGCACATATTTGCACGTTTCAACTCATTTTATGTATGTAGATATTATTATCAACTTAAATACATTTTGCTTTAAATACAGGGTGGCCCACTTTTCCTCGCTCGGACCATTGCTGCTAGACTAATGAAAATTTAGGAAAACATCTGATTGGAAGCTATTGGACACATGATGTGCTACCTTTTAAAATTATTTTCGACTATACAAAGTGCACCATAAATCCGGGATACAAAATTTGGTCTCTTTTTAAATTGATCACCCTGTATATTATTTCATTTTTAAAATCTGCTTTATGTGGGCTTCATAAATCATTTTTATTTTTTGAGATACACTCTGTATACTCGGAAATTATTTTAAAAGGTAGCACATAAGTGTCTAATTACTTTCAATCAGATGTTTTCCTATATTTTCATTAGTCTAGCAGCAATGGTCCGAGCGAGGATAGGTGGGTCACCCTGTATATTCATAGTTACCTGTTCCATTAATATTGTTCCTCCATAGCAATAAATTAGTAGCTGACAGCATAGCAAAAAGAATAAAGCTATATACTTGATCGATAAATCCAGACGAGGAGTCCTAAATTAATACAAATACAAACATTTCAAATCACAGGAATAATTTCTTACCCATCCAAAGTTAACATGTACAGACTATAAATGAGAGCACCCAGAGAAGCCCACGATTGAGCTAGCAATACTCCATTATAAAAATCTCGTAGATCTGCGATAAAACTAGAAATAATCTCTAATCAATGCAAAGCTGGCCAAGTAATAATAAAATATTACTTCAAAACGATAGCATGCTGGTTCACAAATTCACCAACTTTATTATGCAACTCTGTATCGTCATCATCCACCAACGATACCTTCATCTCATTTAACCCATGTTTAAGCAGCTCGATGGTGCAGTAAGCCTCCGCTACAAAGTAGATGAAGAGATTGTCGAACCCAATTACCCCAGGGATGCAGTAAAGGTAGAGGGCTAAAGTTTGAAGCAAATGAGAGATTTCGAAGCAGGGGCTTGTCTGCAAATCGCATTCTTCATAACCCGAAAAGAGCAAAGATCGGTCCGAAATAACATAAGGTGCCACCGTAAATATTACCGACACTGCCAGCATCAGTGAGAAAAATGCGAGTACGCTCCTGTAGATTTTCGCGTGCAAGGCCGTCATGGTTTTCTCTATTTCTGGTCCGAATCTATCGTGCAACCAAAAATTGTTGATCGTGTCCAATATGTTCTTCAGCCTCGTGTTATTGATGGAAAGCGTTAGCATTTTCACCAAGTACTAAATAAATGGATGGAAATCAAATAATGTAATCTATCGGCTAAATTATTAAAATTTAATAATATATTTCTATAATTAAAATGAAATAATACTACATTATTTCACGTGGAGGAGAAGTGAGACTTTTCATGGCGCGCCTGAGTTTGCGCGCCGAACGAAGTGAGGCGCGTAATAGAAGGCAAGCCATAAAAAGTCACATCGCCTCCAAGTGAAATATACTATTTTTTCTTTAAACGTACTGCAAAATACGAAAACTCGTAATTTTGATATCTTAATTTTGTAATAGAAGGCAAGCCATGAAAAGTCACTTCGCCTCCAACTGAAATATACGATTTTTTCTTTAAACGTTCTGCAAAATACGAAAACTCGTGATTTTGATATATAATTTTTACAAATAAATTTAATATCAAAGAATGCATCGTATGGTTTCTTTGTTTTCTTGACAGAAACTATTTCTGTATTTGACAGTGACAGTGATAATTTTTGTTGAAGAAACAATTTATAGATTTAATGTATTATTAGTGAAAGCAGTATATCTATAGGAAAATAGGAAAGAATTGCAAAACATTGATATATTTTATTGTTATATGATGAAATTTATAGTATTGCTTCGCGTTGTTTATTTAATGTTGCCATGACAACACTTTCTCTTCCGCCGGCTAGGAAAGGAAAAGTAAAACTTCCGCTGGTGGAAATGTAAAATTTTTCCACAGTCTACTGAGTTAAATAATGGCATGATTTTCTAACGTTTGAAGAAAATAGTATATTTCAATACGATAACGCATTTTAAGATTAATGTAACGTTATGATATCGTCATGCAACCCAAAACATATTTAGATATTTTTGTTCCTTCCTATTTTACAAATTTCAATTTATTTAACATAATTATACTATTAGGCAAAAAAAACGTAGTTGCAATGATGGTTAAAACATGTACTTACTATGAAAACACATGGGAATATGTATAATTTGCTAATTGTCTCAAATCCTCTCCAGTTAAACACAATCTCTAGTACGTTTTTCAAATTCAAGTGGATGGCTACTAATATTACCAGAACTCGATTTATCTTCATAGCCAAACTTTGTCGATATGGATTCATTCCCAACATATTCAATAAGCGCAATATAAACTTTAGTAACTGCTGCATAATAGCTATTAGTTTCTCGCAATTCTGCAAAACAAGTGACACAATCTACAAAGCACTAATATATTATAGTGTATGTGTTTTTAATTGGGTCTCTGAGTAAATATTAATTCTTGATATTTGTCGACCTCCTTGAATTTATCATTTAATTATTCTTATTGTAGGTGGTTTACAAATTAAAAATAATTACCTTCTTCGTAAAGTTTAAATTATCAATTTCACTGATATAAATAATTATAGGATTAGGTAGAATTTTTGCAACTGTTTATCTCCTACTGGTTCAAATGCCAATGAATAGTGAAGTGCACGAAGGCATGTATGAATAATTAATTATCTATTCTGTCCAGTGCATCTGCAAACATGCGTTAATTAATCGATTTATTAGATACTGGTCTTTACATATTTAAATGGGTTTATAATTTCTAGTTATGTAAACTCATGAAAGTATAAAAATTGCCATGAAGCGTATAGCTTTCACATGACATGAAATTATCCAAAAAGAATATTAACGCACTTTATGCCATGAAATTGGGTACAATCGTAATAATTTTGTAAAATATTCCGAAAATCATCGAAAAGAGAAAAAAATAACCTATTTATTAAGACCAATGCCAACTACGACTTCTATTTAAAAAAAAACACAACTTTGTATTGTATCTTGGTTATTAACGAATATATCAAAATTCTGTGAAACTCATTCAATTCACCGTAGAAAAGTGCCTGAAGAACCTGCAACTTGTATCTTACTAAAATGACAAATAAATGATATCGTCATGTCTTGTGCGTTTTACCGCATAACCATGGAGCCATGGAACCAGGATAGAACCATGGAACCATAACCAGGAAGATATGTCTCTACATTCGAGCCCCGAACCATTAATGCAATCTGAGCATTACAAATATTGGCGCAGTCGGTAGGATTAAATCAAGTCATGGACGGTAACAAGACGAATCAATTTCCATCGAGAAACGTTCTCAATCAAGAAGAATTACAAGTGCCTGAAGAAACTGCAACTTGTATCTTACTAAAATGACGAATTAATGAAATACTGATAAAAATCGAAAATGGAAAATAATGAGTTTTTGGCCATAGCTTGAAAACAAAAGACGATAGCCAATTTTTGTTTTCACCATTGAGTTGGTCTTGTAAAAAGAGATCGAGGATACGCCAGCCGATTTTCTCTATCTCTTCTAGTTACCGAGATCCCCTATAGAAACATCCAAATTCGGAAACCCTGTACATTCACCTGTATTCATTAATACAAAACCCGTATACATTGCATCAATGAAATCAGTTCATTGGGAAAATGAATGAAATTTTAAAACCAAAGAACGCAGTTCATTGAGACTATGAATGACACCTTAAACATTATATCAATGGTTATTGTACATTAATGTAATGAAATTATGTTTACGGTATTACAAATTTCCAATTTTTCTTACTATAATTTCTACTGTATTATTATGTATTGTATAAATATTAACCTGTATAGGTTATCCAATTAAATTAAATAACTTTGGTGTGTGTATTCATTTATTGCTGTGTGCTTGCTAATTGTGATACAAGTAAACATTGACTATACATTTTGGGCCTATATGCTAAGAGTACTTTCCCAATACTAAAATTACTATTAGTGCTAAAAAGAATTTCAGCAATAAGTATCCTGAGTACCTAAAATAGTTATTTACAGTTGAGCTTGAGGGGAGTTTTCCAGTGTCTGAAGCAAGGTGTACACAGAGAAAGCATTCCTCATGACCTGAAAATTATTATTTCTATGCTTAACATATAATAATGGTTACATGATTAAGAAACATAAACTAGTAATTGTAATATAATGTAAGGTGTAATATAAACTTGTATTGGATAGCTTGTTAATAAATAAATAACTAAATTAAAGAAAATAATAAAAATAGTATATTTTGAATTGCGGTGGCGATTACTTCGTGCTACAAAATTGGTTATTTCCATAACGTTGCAAAATGTTTTCCTTAAGCCACGCAAACGTGGCAAAGTAGAAGCAAACGTCCATAGACGATTGAAATTATAAATGATTATGTGTTAAGTGAATTAAATATATTCCACAGTCAACAATCAGCGGAATATAGAAATGCAAACGTTTATACCGTTACAAAACACTCCAGATTTAAATCCATCATCTTTCCAACCAACAGTTTCTCAGGCTTTTGTGATCTCTCGATTATAAATAGCACCTTCTTTCTGAACTTCGGCTGAGTTTTTTTCCACCATTCAACGTTATATGCCACGTCAGCCATAGACAAAGTCTAAAAATAAATTATATAATAAAATACGTTTTCTGTACTTCGTTAGTCATATTTTTATCTTCAATTGCGAATTTGCTTAAATTAATGTTAATGAACCGAAGATATTTTTTTCAGGTTCTGTTAAAATTGATTTATTACATTTGAAAGATTCATCATCAATGACTATGTGCTCTCAATAAACTATAGAAAAGTGAAAAAAAAGAACCAGATGTTTTCCTAAATTTTTATTAGTCTAGCAGCAATGCTCCGAGCGAGGATAAGTATGCCACCCTGTATATTGACAATAGTTTACCTGTTCCATTAATATTGTTCCTCCAAAGCAATAAATAAATAGTTGACAACATAGCAGAAAGAACAAAGTCACATATTTGATCGATAAATCGAGACGAGGCTTTCTAAAATAAAACAAATATAACATTTTAAATCAAATCTATAATTCCTTACCCATCTGAGGTAATCATGTATAGGCAATATATTAATCCACCCAGAGAAGTCCAAGATTGAGCCAGCAATACTTCATTGTAAAAATCTCGCAGGTCTGCGATGAAACTATAAATTATTTCTAATCAATACAAAGCCATCCACGTCATAATAAATTATTACTTCAAAACGATAGCATGCTGATTCGCAAAATCAGCAACTTTACCATGCAACTCTGTGTCTTCGTCATCCTCCAATGATACCTTCATCTCATTTAAGCCATGTTTGAGCAGCTCAATAGTACAGTAAGCCTCAGCTATTAAATATATAAAAATACTGTCAAAACAAAACACCCCAGGAAGGCTTTGTGAGAAGATCACAAGAGTTACAATGAAATGAGAGATCTCAAAGCAGGGGCTTGTCTTTAAGTCGCATTCTGCATAACCCGAATAGAGCAAAGATGGGTCTGAAATAACATAAGGTGCTACCGTAAATATTACAGATACTGTCAGCAGCAGTAAGAAAAATGCGAGTACGGTCCTGTAGATTTTCGCGTGCAAAGCCGTCATGGTTTTCTCAATTTCTGGTCCGAATCTATCGTGCAACCAAAATTTGTTGATTGTATCCAATATGTCCTTAAGCCTCTTGTTATTGATGGATAGCGCTAACATTTTTACCATGTACTAAAGAAATGAATAGAAAATTTATATGTATAAATCATAAATATACTATTTACAAAATAAAAATATATTGTTGGGTAAAATATGTACTTACCATGAAAACACTTGGGAATGTGTGCAAGTTTGCAATGGTTTCAATTCCTCTCCAGTTCAACAGAATCTCAAGAACGTATTTCAAATTCAAGTATATGGTTACTGATATTACCAGGATTTGGTATATCTTCATGCCCAAAGTCTGTCGATATGGATTCATTCCCACTATAGCCAATAAGCGTAATATAAACTTCAGTAACCGCTGCATAATAACTAAATATTTCTGGCAAGTCTGCAAAACATGTAACGCAGTCTCCAAACAACTAATTTGTAATTAGTCACATTTATTTCTATGATGTATGTGTTTTAATTGGGCCTTTGAGTAAATATAAATTCTTGATACTCGTCGATAGCCTTCAATTTATCATTATTAATTCTTATTGTAGGTGCTATAAAAATATTTACCTTCTTAGTTAAGTATAAATTATTAATGTCATCAATAAATCTACTTTATAAAATTATAGGATTTGGTAGAATTATTGCAACTCTTTATATCGTACTGCCTCTAATGCCGATGTATAATGAAGTGCGCGAATACATGTATGGATAATTAATTATCTCCTATCCAGTGCACCAGCAAATATACGATAATTAATCGATTTATTAAATACTGATGTTTAAATATTTAAATGGATTTTATTCGTTACACAGTCACAAACGTTACTCTAACCAGACAGTTACTTGGTAAGTTGACTTTTACGAGCGCACAGTAGTCCAAAGCTCCTAAGAAACTGGCCAAAATCGAAATTTCTCTTAAATTTTAAATATTGGAATAAACAAATCATTTTTTACCAGAAAATAAATCTAGAATAAAATAGAATAAAATAAAATATATATTTCATGCATGTTGTCATAAGACTAAGTCAGATTAATCTATAACAATAACATTAATTACAAATATTAGCATAGAAATGTTAATAGTAAGTACATAGTAAATACGTAGAAATGTAAATGAAAACAGTATTCATTACACTAGATATTTAAAGTGATGACCTTTCACTATCTGCCAATACCCCAAGCGATCATAAACGTAATTTCTTACATTCTGAAGAGTTTGAGGTGATATTAGTTTAGGTTAGGTTTATTCTTTCTGGTTCATAAATCTATTTTTCCTCTACTTACATACTACTTATCATTTAAAATTCAAGACCTTTTTTCTAAATAGTTTTCAAATGTAACCTTGTTTTTTACGGCATCTAGGAACATTCTGCAAAATGAAAGAATTTTTAATAGGCGAACTTTATGGCACTTTATCTCATTTTTCAAATGTAATGTATCGAAAATTTTATAACGTTGAAAAGAATATAAAAAGTACTACCAAAATCAGTACTAAAAAATATAGGTTGTTATTAAAAAATATATCGATAACGTCATAATTTAAAAAAATGAAGATGCAAGAAGGTGTAAATGGCATACAATAACATTTTTGTTATTAATGATAGATTTTGATTTCCCACATCAGATTTTGTATCGGAGTTGGATTTCTCACATCATATTTTATACAGATTTTGTATCAGATTTTGCACAGATTTTGTATCAGAATTTGACTTCTAACATCAGATTTGATATCAGATTTTCTATAGATTTTGTATCAGATTTTGTATCAGATTTTGATTTCTCACTTCAAGTTTTATACAGAATTTGTATCAGATTTTAACTTCTCACATCAGATTTGATATCAGATTTTCTACAGATTTTGTACCAGATTTTGATTTCTCACAGCAGACTTTGTACCAGAATTTTATTTCGCACATCAGATTTTGTATCAGAGTTTGAATTCTCACATCAGATTTTATACATATTTTGTATCTGATTTTGACTTCTCACATCAGATTTTGTACAGATTTTATATCAGATTTTGACTTCTCACATCAGATTTGACTTCAGATTTTCTACAAATTTTGTATCAGATTTTGATTTCTTACAGCAGATTTTGTATCAGAGTCTGATTTATCACATTAGATTTTATACAGATTTTGTATCAGATTTTCTCTTCTCACATCAGATTTGATATCAGCTTTTCTATAGATTTTGTATCAGATTTCTCACATCAGCTTTTGTACAGATATTGTCTCAGTTTTGAATTCTCACATCAGATTTGATATCAGATTTTCTACAGATTTTGTATCAGATTTTGATTTCTCACAGCAGATTTTCAATCAGCCATGAGCTATATATTTTTTCTGCATGGCAAAATAAAGTATTTAAAACAAACAGAAATATACTTTTGTCAAATAATTTTCATATTAAATTATTAATTCATATTAATTATTAATTCTAAAAATAACAACAATCTGACAGTAATGTAAATTTGATTAATTCCTCTACTTACTGTTTCATTTAAGACAATCACATTGTTAGATACAGATACAGCAATAGTTGATCCTTACATAATTCACCAATGTTAATATTGCTATGTCTGATAGTCACTGAGACATATTCTATAGGATATAGAGGAAGGATGATCTCAAAGAGTTACATACACTCTATAGGATGTTCAGGAAGGGTGATCTTAAAAAGTTACATACAGTCTATAGGATATAGAGGAGGGATGATCTAAAAGAGTTACATACACTCTATAGGATGTAGAGGAAGGATGATTTTAAAGAGTTACATACACTCTATAGGATGTAGAGGAAGGATGATTTTAAAGTGTTACATACACTCTATAGGATGTAGAGGAAGAATGATTTTAAAGAGTTACATACACTCTATAGGATGTAGAGTAAGGATGATCTCAAAGAGTTACATACACTCTATAGGATGTAGAGTAAGGATGATCTCAAAGAGTTACATACACTCTATAGGGATGTAGAGGAAGGATGATCTAAAAGAGTTACATACATTCTATAGGATGTAGAGGAAGGATGATCTCAAAGAGTTACATACACTCTATAGTATATAGAGGAAGGATGATCTCAAAGAGTTACATACACTCTATAGGATGTAGAGGAAGGATGATCTCAAAGAGTTACATACACTCTATGGGATGTAGAGAAGGGATCATCTCAAACAGTTACATACACTCTATAGGATGCAGAGAAAGGATGATCTCAAAGAGTTAGATACACTTTATAGGATATAGAGGAAGGATGATCTCAAAGAGTTACATTCACTCTATAGGATGTAGAGGAAGGATGATCTCAAAGAGTTACATACACTCTATAGGATGTAGACGAAGGATGATCTGAAAGAGTCACACACACTCTATAGGATGTATAGCAGGGATGATCTCAAAGAGTTACATACACTCTATAGGATGTAGAGGAAGGATGATCTCAAAGACTTACACACACTATATAGGATGTAGAGGAAGGATGATCTCAAAGAGTTACCTACACTCTATATTATGTAGAGGAAGGATGATCTCAAAGAGTTACACACACTCTATAGGATGCAGAGGAAGGATGATCTCAAAGAGTTACACACACTCTATAGGGATGTAGAGGAAGGATGATCTCAAAGAGTTACATACACTCTATAGGATGTAGAGGAAGGATGATCTCAAAGAGTTACAAATACTCTATAGGATGTAGAGGAACGATGATCTCAAAGAGTTACATACACTCTATAGGATGTAGAAGAAGGATGATCTCAAAGAGTTATACATACTCTATAAGATGTAGAGAAAGGATGATCTCAAAGAGTTACATACACTCTATAGGATGTAGAGGAACGATGATCTCAAAGAGTTACATACACTCTATAGGATGTAGAGGAAGGATGATCTCAAAGAGTTACATACACTCTATAGGATGTAGAGGTAGGATGATCTCAAAGAGTTATACATACTCTATAAGATGTAGAGAAAGGATGATCTCAAAGAGTTACATACACTCTATAGGATGTAGAGGAACGATGATCTCAAAGAGTTACATACACTCTATAGGATGTAGAGAAAGCATGATCTCAAAGAGTTACATACACCTATAGGATTTAAAGGAAGGATGATCTCAAAGAGTTACATACACTCTATAAGATGTAGAGAAAGCATGATCTTAAAGAGTTACATCAACTCTATAGGAAGTATAGGTAGGATGATCTCAAAGAGTTACATACATTCTATAAGATGTAGAGGAAGGATGATCTCGAAGAGTTACTTACACTCTATAGGATATAGAGGAAGGATGATCTAAAAGAGTTACATACACTCTATAGGATGTAGAGGAAGGATGATCTCAAAGAGTTACATACACTCTATAGGATGTAGAGGAAGGATGATCTCAAAGAGTTACACACACTCTATAACATGTAGAGAAAGCATGATCTCAAAGAGTTACATACACTCTATTGGATGTAGAGGAAGGATGATCTCAAAAAGTTACGTACACTTTATAGCATGCAGAGGAAGAATGATCTTAAAGAGTTACATACACTCTTTAGAATGTAGAGGAACGATGATCTCAAAGAGTTACATACACTCGATAGGATGTAGAGGAAGGATGATCTCAAAGAGTTATACATACTCTATAAGATGTAGAGAAATGATGATCTCAAAGAGTTACATACATTCTATAGGATGTAGAGGAAGGATAATCTCAAAGAGTTAGATACACTCTATAGGATGTAGAGGAACGATGATCTCAAAGAGTTACATACACTCTATAGGATGTAGAGGAAGGATGATCTCAAAGAGTTACATACACTCTACAGGATGTAGAAGAAGGATAATCTCAAAGAGTTACATATACTGCATAGGATGTAGAGGAAGGATGATCTCAAAGAGTTACATACACTCTATAGGATGTAGAGGATGGCCTCAAAGAGTTACATACACTGCATAGGATGTAGAGGAAGGATGATCTCAAAGAGTTACATACACTCTATAGGATGTAGAGGATGACCTCAAAGAGTTACATACACTCTATAGGATACAGAGGAAGGATGATCTCAAAGAGTTACATTCCTAATTCATGGCACAGATATTATGAAAATGCATTAGTATTTTTAAACATTCTTACTACTACCTACAAAAAAAACCTAAAATAAACTAAGTTTCTCTAAGTGCAGAAACTTAGCTTCACAAGAAAAAAGACACCAAATACAGGTAAGTAAAAATCACTATTTATATCTGTTAGATAATCTAATATCTAATAGATAGGCTAATCAGGTTTTTAGACAAGCAAAAATTAATGTCGTAAAAATATTTTTCAATAAAAAAAATCCCATATGATACCGAGTAATTTGGAGGTCACTGTATATTTTCACTTTAAAAGTAAATACATTTATTATTGTGTCATATGAAACTCGATAGTTATGTGAAATAACAGTTAACTCATACAATAAAAGTTAAACACATTATGGATATGAATTATCATGAAATAATAAAATAAGAAACATGTCGTAATGCATTGTAATTTACTTCTAAGTATCTAATCATATAATTCATTTTATTTCGAAATACAACCTTATTAAAAACGAATTGACTATTGTTATAAATTTAAAACATTCTATCTGTTTTTTTTTCTTTTAACCATCTCTGTTTTCTTCTAAAGTTAGTACTAATCCATATACAGATACAGCATTTTTCAGTACCTAGAAAATAATGAGTTAGTTGCAGGAAATATATAATATATGATATAGTTAACTGATAAGAAACATTCAAGGTTTAACTCAACCATCTTTCCAACAGTCAATTTTTCAGCTTTCTGTGACCTTAGTATAATGAATGAGAGATTTTTCCTTAATATCGGCTGCGTTTTCTTATACCAGGCAACATTGTATGCTTCATCAGCAAGAGTCAAAGTCTAAAATAAGTAACAAAAGTAAGTCAAAGTAACAAAACAATTTTATCTATGATACAAAAAAAAACATAAACTAAGCAACTCACAAAAAAATGTTTCGTTAATAAAATAAGTTTTTCGTAATTTTTAACATTTATGTAAGTGCAAGATTTGGCAGAATGGAGTACCACATTTCGATGCGTCAAGATACTTTTAACTATTAAGTTGTCTTTACATTACATGTCCTCTTGACATATAAAAGCTCGTTTACTGTCATCTAGACTGACTCGGTAAGTAATTCTTTACAGGTCAGGTGGTCGTAAAGGGTTGCCATGACGACTTTACCACATTTACCACTTTTCATCTACAGGTCATTACTCAACAGATAGATATATTTAATCCTGACGATGATTATGACCGTTACCAAGTTGGTAATTCAACACAGAAAAAAAACACATGTTTTGTTAAAATATGTTATGTTTTTCTTATTTCGTGTGTAAATATACTTGTTAAACTCACTGTTCGCCTATCTTGGTAAACTTACCTGTTCCATGACTAGGGTTCCACCAAAACAGTAAGCAAAAAATTGTAGTGCCTGTATTGTGAAAGTCCCTGCATAAATAGGGAGTACACTCAATGGAGGCGGAAATCTGTAATTAGAAATGCTCACATTTAAATAATACACAACAAAATCTAGCCCAAACCCGTCTGCTGTAATGACGTAGAGACAACATATCATGGCAACCAAGGTACTGCCTGCTTGCACCAGCATTAGACCACCATAGAATTCACGCATGTTACTGATATACCTTAAAAGTATCATCAGTAGTATACATATTAATTTAAACAAAGATAATCACTCTAATACGATGGCATGTTGATGTGAAAATTCTGCGATTGCTTCGGAGTTTTGATGATCGTCTTTCATGGAAACCTTAATACTTCTGAGTGCTTGTTTGAGCAGCTCAATGGCACCATATCCTTCGGCTATGAAATACATGAACAAGGTGTCGAATCCTATAACAGCAGGATATATCTGCAGGAACAGAACAATGGCCTGCCAACTATGGACTAATTCGTAGCAAGGGGTTGTTTTTAAATCGCAAAAGTAGTAACCACTAAAAGTTAGTACTCTATCGGTCATCAGCAGAGGTGAGAAAGAGAACATAAATATAACTATTAGTGCGTTCATATTAAACGGAACGGCGGCCAGAAAGCTCATTCTGTGAAGTTTGTTAATTTTCTTTCCAAATTCTTCTCCAAATTTATCAGCAGGCCAGAAATTAAGAATATTATTAATTATATCTTGTAATATGTCAGTGTTCACAAGAATCGTAGTACTCTTCGCTACAAACTATATTTGAATTAATTGAAATACTTCAGACAGTCATCAGTACTTACCATCAGTATACTAGGAAACATGTAGTTTTCAGCAAAGGTTTTAACACCCTGCCAGTTCAGCACAACGAGTAGTACATTAGCAATGACCATGCAATAGCCGAAGATGAATGTTAGAATGTAGCGTACCTTCCCAAATGCATTCCGCTGCAGTGGATTAAGCCCTACGAGGCTGAAAAGACCCAGCACGAAACGAAGCAATGGTCGCATCCTTAGACGATTGATGGATTAGGATGTGCGTAATCATTTTTATGCTCGACTTTATGGATTTCTTAAGAAATTAAGTTTCAAAGTTTCGAAGCTATTAACGCAATAATTGGATAATTGCACCATTTACTTGCAATGGCTAGTTTGTGGTATAATTGACGATAACTTTATAAGGTTAAATTTCAGAATTAGGTCACTAGATTATATAGCTTTTACTAAATTTTCTTGTTTTTTTTACGTGCACTTTTACCTTAGTTACTAATTAATTACATATTTGGAATTGACTGAATAACTGATCGGTCGGCAATGAACAGTATATTACATATTGAGTGTGGTAAGTGAATGTTATCGTGCGAGTGAGAAATTTGATGCACGAAGCGCCAGCCGAGTGCATACATATTCTTTCCAATAAGTTATAGTCTATCTCACGAGCTCAGGCCGAATAGCAAGAGAAGCGTTTTTTAAGGAAGCGATGCTTCTTTCATATATCCATCTCACTCACACCAAGAGTCGGCCTGATTTACTCACAGTAACGTATTGTTTTAAGAAGGTTCGACCTTTTGTCACTTGTGCCAGACGTAGTGCACCACAATTTCTTGTTTCGTAAAAATCATGAAATATTTACTATTCGTGAAGTTCTACCCAAAAGAAACTTTGAAATTCAATGCGATTAAAAATGACGAACAAACATGAAATACATTAAGCATGCCTGCTATGATCCCACGTGCACAGATAGAATTGCATCTCGGTAATAATTTCTTCCTGAAAAACTACTAAAGTTAAGTGCTTAAGAATTGCATCTCTGTAATAATTTCTTCCTGAAAAACTACTTAGTGCTAAGTGCTTAAGTGCTCTGTAGACTTAATAAAATGTGTTCAGAATTGAACGAGCAAGTTGTACATGTAAAAATATATGCAGCAAACAAATTTACAATTAAGGAATTTTCAAAATAACTGATTAACCACTCATTTTAGGGATTGTTTTACACTTTTTTGTAGAAAATTGTTCTGTCTATTGCTCAACTCGAGCAGTCTTTGTAAGAAAATGAACACAAAATAAGTGCAAAATTATTAGACAAGATACAAAACCACATATTCACAAAACATTTTTAATATTAACACCCATTATTTATAACATTGACATTTCAACAAAACCTTATTAAAGTCGTTTTTACAATGCACAGGTTCCCTTATTTGAAAGTTCGTAACACAAGATAAAAATCACTAAAAATTACTAGATTTTGTAATTAAAAAAAAAAAAAGTTTGATCTACCACAAGAGAAGGAACCTAGAGGAATTTCTTTCATTAATTGGTCAATGTTGAGGGCATCTACTTCGTGATACATGATGAAATTAAATAAAACAAACACTTTTCTTTGTTTATATTAAACAGTTTATTAAAATTTGTGACTATAACTCTAAGTTATTGTATATTAGTGACTATCACTATAGTTTGATAATGATCAGAACGTGATCGAAACTATAGTCACTAATTTTAATAAACAGTGTGATATAAACAAAGAAAATAATCTCTTTAATATTTTCATTTGCACCAAAGTGCGCATTTGGTTGCCTAAATTATCAAAGCACAATCATTGTTGCTCACTATATGTAGTGTCTATTTAAAATCAAATGAATTATAATATTTTGAAGTGTAGCTGTAAATAATTGAACTTATGATCTCTCACTCGTAAAATATCAACACCTACAAATTATTGTAATGATAAGAGCCATGCTTCTGTATCTCATTCATAAGTCTGTATCTCATTCATAAGAGAAATTATGAATATTTTTGAAAACGTCTATATGTAGCAAATATTTCGGAAATAATTTCTTCCTGAAAAACTACTAAAGTTAAGTGCTCTATAGACTTAATAAAATGTGTTCAGAATTGAACGAGCAATCTGTACATATTTAATATAACAAAGTTGTTGGCCACTTCCGTTAGAAGTGTCATTATGACTTCATTATACAATAGGGGTTGTATTATGACTTCATTAAACAACAGAGATTGTATTGTGACTTCATTATACAAGAGGGGTTGTATAATGACTTCATAATACAACATGGTGCTGCCTTTTCGCTGTGTGTAAAACTTTTTAAACCTCTTTTCTCTTACTATTGAATGTACAGTCATGCTCACATAAATCTAGTACAAGAAATTAAGTTACAATAGCAATTTTATATAGTAATATCAATTTGTTTGTACTAGATTTATGTGAACATGACTGTACACTGTCATTGTTAATAATAATAAATCCTTTATTAGATGTGTTATCTTTATGTTTAAGTTATGTTTAAGTTTAAGTTTGTGTTTAAGTTATGTTATGTTTAGTTATGTATGACTTTATGTTATCCATCATTCATCCCATGCAAGCTCATTTACATGTATATTTGGTTGCTAATAATTAATTTCTTTTTGACAAAAATGTATTAATAAGAGTTGTCTTATTTAAAAAACCTAGATAAAAACGTCGAATTTAACTCGTACATAAAGGGTATATAATGTGCTAATTAAATAATACACTATTAATCTTATTCAATCTATACCAAAAATGAATATTTGACTCAGTTTTTGATACCATTAAGTATAAAAAAAAAATTATATCAAAAGTGTCTCAACTACAGTAGTTGTTTGATTTTATGTATTTGAACATTATGTATAAACATACATGTTTTCTAAAGTATCTGTATCTGTATCTAGATACCAAAAAAAACAGTACGGGGCGAATATACCAATAACTATAAGCAGACGATAAAAAATAAATTTAGGTTTATACATTTTATTAAATATTTATGAGCATTTCGTTTTGCAAGTAAAATGCGTATGTAAAAAGAAAACAATTTTTCGTTAGGTACATGGTTCGTCCATGTATCTGAAATGTATCTAGAAGTATCTAGATACTTTTAAAATGTATCTATATCTGTAGCTAGATACATTTTCAAATTTTTTTCTAAAGTAATAATAATAATAATAATAATATTTATTAGCAGAAAGCTACATACATATTCCAAAAAATAAAGTAGCTGCAATAAAGTAGATTAAAAAAAATGTATCTGTTACCACACTGCTGCTTCGTGGTATATTTCTTAGGAACTAACACGTATCTTTTACACTATTGCAAAATACATAAAGTTTACTAAAATAAGAATCCATTTTATAAGATAGATTTGTTTTCTATTGTCTGCAACAAGCCATAGACAGATATTACATTTCTCAGGACCTAAAAAAATACTGGTTATCTTAAGAAAATAATGTAAGTATTTTTTACTAACCGCACCGAAGCATACAAGGTTTAAATCGTATATATTTCCCACTGTTAATTTTTGAGCTTTCTGTGACCTTTGAATTATGTATGCAAGCTTCCTCCGAAAATTCGGCTGAGTCTGTTTCCACCAATCAATATGATATGCTTCATCAGCTACAGTCAAAGTCTGAAAGTATTAATCAAACAAATTTATTGTTACTAATCTGAAATCAAAGATGAAACGAGACATTATTAATAATGTATCGATTCGTATCGTTATTAGTTGCATATTACTTCAACATTGCTACCTGATATTTCTGAAATAGAACTTACGTTGATTTAGCGAACATAAATTTATAAACAATTATTGTTTCTGGAGGAATATAAACATATGCAGTATGTAAATGCAGGATTTTCATGTACATATTTGAACATGATACATTTCAGTTGCATATTACTCCAACATTGCAACCTGATATTTCTGAAATAGAACTTACGTTGATTTAGCGAATATAAATTTACATACAATTATTGTTTCTGAATGAATATAAACATATGCAGTACGTAGAAGCAGGATTTTCATGTACATATTTGTACATGATACATTGTATCATGTACATTATTATACATTTTGTATAATTATAATAATTTCACCTTGCCACTATTCGTAGGCTTCACTTCGATCACATACTTCACTTACTTGTTCCATGATTATTGCACCTCCGAAACAGTATATAAAGAATTGCAAATTCACTACTATAAACATTCCTCCGTATATTGGCAATAATCTTAAGGGAGGAGGTACTCTAAAAAGTCAATAATTACATATATTAAACTTACGCCACTTTAAAGCTCACCCTTCAGATGTAATGACATAAAGGCAGAAAATCAATGCTCCCAAGGTACACCACATTTGCACTAGTAATACACCACTATAAAAATCACGCATATTACTGATATACCTGTAATATGCCATCAGTAGTAAATGTGTTATTAAAAATAATGATGATTACTTTAAAACTATGGCGTGCTGATGTGAGAATTCTGCGATTTCTTCAGCATGTTCATGGTATTCGATGTCGTAGGAAATTCTAATCTTTCTAAGAGCGAGCTTCAGTAATTCAATTGCACTATATCCCTCTCCTATAAAGTAAACGAATAGGCTATCGAATCCTAGAACAACAGGATAACAGTGCAAGAACAGAGTTACGCCATGCCAGCTGTGAATTATTTCGAAGCACGGACTTGTCTCCACGTCACAGAAATAGTAACCTGGGAATGTTAGTAATCTGTTGTTTAAAATGAGAGGTGCGAATGCAAGAATTGCCACAATAATTAGTGTTATCGCATAAAAAGGACCAGCGACTGCAAAAGTTGTACCATGAAGTTGATTAATTTTCTTTCCAGATTCTAGCCCAAACTTATCAGCAGGCCAAAACGATTCAATATTTATAATTATATCTCGTAATAGATCACGATTTACGTGTAGCGTAATAATCTTGGCTGCAAACTATTTTTAAATTAATTGCAATACCTTAGAACACGAATACTTCTTACCATCAGCAAAGAAGGAAGCATGTAGATTGATGCAAACGTTTTCACTCCCTCCCATTGCAACAATATTAGCAGGGTGGCTAATAGCAACAAGAAGGCAGTAGACAACGCAAAAATTAAGCGCAGCTTAGCAAATATATTGCGTTGTAATGGGTTCAGCCCTACAACATTGACCACAAAGAGCACCAAACGAAGTAAAGGTCGCATCTTCGTGTAGTTGCTAACTTTGGATGCGGACAATACATTTTTATTTGACAATATTGATTTTTTACAAAGTTGCTATAATAAGTTATTAATGTAAATTGGACAATTTACTTATAACGGCGAGTTCATCGAACAATTTATGCTAATTACGGAAAATACTTGTTCAAGCAACTATCAAAAAGTTTTAGGGTTAAATATTATAATTAATTTGACTTCTACAAAACTTGCAAAATTTATATTTTTCGCTAAATATAGCGTCATTATAATCACGAATCCTTCGTTTCAATATATGTAGTATCATTGACGTAGTTCTATAACTAACGTATCTGGCTTATGGTTTGTATCTGGTAGACGGATAAATAATGATTTTATACTTAATACTACTAACAAATTTAAGTATCAAATCTTAAATTCCTTCAATAATATCAATTACTAAAATTTCAAAGGTAGGGTTTTTAGACAGAGTGCGTTAAAAAGGGTATGTCTCTAATGTCCCTTCCAGTATGTCTACAACTAATTAAAACTTTCATATATCTCCTTAATGCATAAATGTATGTCCCTTCCAGTATGTCTATAACTACTTAAAACATTCATATGTCTCGTTAATGCATAAATAATGTTAGTTCATTTAGCGTTATCCAGGGTGTACCACGAGGAGGCGAACTAACTTTACACCCCTTTTTATTCTAAAAACGGAGAAACAGAAGAGGCAAATAAAAGGAAAATAAGTGAAAACAGCCCAACAGAGAATAGAATCACTAAAATAACAATATGGAAAAGAAAAATGGAAAAGCAAGTCTCACAAGGATGATTGAGTGGGGCTAATGATTTAAATTAATACCAAAAACTTAATTTATTTTAATTATAAAATATGAAATATAGTATCTCAAATGAAAATGGCCGCTGTCGGCTTCGCCCAGGTTCGGTTCTCGTTAGTTCTGTAACAAGAGAAAACGTATCTGAGCATTGAATAACAACACTCTGTGAGCCTCTCAATATGGTATTATCTTGTATATCAGGATACAGTAATTGTTGATCAACGTAAGCTTATCGATAAACGGAATATAGTTCAGGGTGCTTCCTGTCTAAGACAAAGGGGCCCAGTCGAACAATCCCTACTCATGTCCACAATGTTACACACATATATACCTAGGAGTTACCTCCCCCACATGCCAAAGTGTTCCAGACAATACCTATCCATACCCGGTAATACCATAACAACAATGAGTAGCAACTCACCAATAAACAGCTCACAAAGTAAATACACATTTCACCACCACAGTCAGAGGGATTATGACGCGAGCAACGCGCGTCCCTTTGACTTGCACCCCATATGCAACTCTTGTGGCGGTGATGTAACAAATTAAATATATATTATATCTCTACTAAAGAATTAAAAAAATATATTTATGTGTCGAATCATTGAACCCTTGAATTTTATGTAACACAAGCAACAGAATGAGCAAGGAGATGGAGGAATTAGAAGAGATGATGTCAAGGATGATGACAGAAATAAAACTAATGAGAGAAGAACAATAACAATACAGAGATAAAAAGGAAAATAAGTGAAAACAGCCCAACAGAATAGAAACACAAAAATAACAATATAGAAAAGGCAAAAGCAAAAGAAAGTAACAGAACGTGCAATGAAATAGAGGAATTAAAAGAGATGATGTCAAGGAAGATAACAGCAATAAAATAATGAGATAAGAACAAAAACAATACAAAGCAAATAAATGGAGGAATAAAAAGATATGATGTCAAGGATGATGACAGAAATATAACTAATGAGAGAAAAACAAAAACAATACAGAGAAGAGATAAAAGAAGTGAAAGAAAAAAACAAGAAGCTAAGAAAGGAATTAAACGATTTTAAATACAAGATGCAAAACATTGAAAAAACGGGAAATAATGAATAACATAATTATTAAAGGAATAAAAGTAGAAAACGCAATCTACATTGCAGATCAGGTGCAAGCATTACTAGAAAAGGAGCTAAAAGTCAACGCAAGAGTAAAAGAAATATACGTGGTGAACAGGGATCAAACACCGATAATAGTAGCTAAATTAGAAACTTTCGACGAGAAAATGAAGGTAATAGAGAATAAGAACAAAATTAAGGACACAGAGATATACATAGAAAACGACTTCACGAAGGAAGAAAGAGAGGTTGGTACACGCAAAAAAAAATAATCGCAAGGGAGGAAAGACAAAAAGGAAAAACCTCTGCCACTTTCCATAATCCTGGTACGTAATTTAATCTAAAGGCAGCGTTAATTTTGTTTGTGAGTTTTACTAGACCTTTTCTCGGTAGCTGCTTTAGTACTTATCCGGTAATTAGGTCGTATCCTGGTGCTTTTTTGGTATTTATGTTGTTTTTGATTTCATTTTTCACTTCTGTAGGGGTCGTAGGTTTGATCTCTTTATATTCTTGGATAATTTCTTCTTCAATTATGAGTTCTTCTTCTTGCTCCTCATTGGGTTGAAATATATTTTCTAGGTGCTCAGCAAACCTTTGAGCTTTTTGTTCATTACTTCAGGCCCATTTACCATCGGTTTTCCTAATGGGAGGAATTTGTGTAATAGTTGTTTTGATCCTTTTTGTTGCCTTCCACAGCGAGTACTCAGTGCTCTTGTTGTTTGTTAGCTCCGTCAGGAAGGTGCTTACTGTGTTGTTTTTTAGGACTTTTATGTCTCTTCTCAGTTGTTGGGTGAGATTGTTTAGTATAGTTTTATCTTGAGGGGCTCTTGTTTGTTGCCACCGTTTCCTTGATTTTCGTTTTTCAGCTATTAACTCTCTAATTTCTGTAGGTGGTTTTTAGTGGTTGGTGATCAACTTAAACCTGTTATTGTAACACTATTTATTATAATGTGTTTACACATGCATATCATCGCAAGTTTGGCAATTTCCCTTGTAATTTCAGCACCTTAGCAGTATGTTCATAAGACTTTAATCTACCTAATTTTTTCCTCTGCGCCGGGAAGCACTAAACTCCATGGAATAACAAACAAACCCTCAGGGACAAGGAACTCGGCTTTATTACGCCCGACTCCCATGAATCCTTGAATAATGAGCGTACGAAAAAAATGAGTTATCGCTAACGACGTTAATAAGTGTCGGCATATAATCGAGAGGCTCTCTTCTCTTAAGGCGGATCACGATCACATTCATCACCTGATTAAGTGTTGACGAGCATTACATTGTTTAAAGTGGTCTAAAGGTGCCTCGGGCGAGACACGCACACGTCGAAAATGTGCACGCATGTGATCCCATACGCACACATGTCGTTCACATAGTCGGTAATGGTTTCATTTACATCGCCTGTGATCCTCGCCGGTAATTAAGGCGATCCGCTGGTATAATTTTTGTTAACGTTAATTAGAAGGCATCGGTGAGGCCAGGTAATTATTTTTTATAGACCGTAGATCGTAAGTTTAAATTTAATTTAAAAAAAAAGAAGGTTAACTGCAGGCATTAGGTATTAATACGGTCGGAATAATGTATCTTATGCTATAGGCGGAAATATACATCACAAGATACATCGATATATCGATGATATATCGGATATATCGATGAGAACAAACGATTAATGCAATATTAATGTATTTGAAAATCAATAGTTTGACAGAATGTTGCCAATTTAACTCTTTTTAAATTGTTTTTCTGAAAAATGTAATATTTCATCTGCTAATATTTTTGTCCACTCCAGTAAAAATAGTACAATTTTTGACATAGGCAACTTAATTTGCACTCATTGCAATTCATGACAAGTAAGATTGACAGTTCTCAAATAGTATGGTATACATATTTGAAAGGCGGCACAATTGAATTGAAGTGATTACATAACAACAATCATTTAGGTACACCTTGTATATGCCGCTCAAAGAATATTAAGAATTCTTAATAAAGGAAAAGATATTTAAAACGGTATGACGTCAATTAGATACCAATCTCGGATCAAATTAAATCACCCAGGAATCGATGCTTCTGGCTGCATGATCATTACTCTGATTATGTCTAGAGATCATTGCGCTGTATTTTAAATTGTACGTTTACATTGCCATTTTTCTGAATTGGAAAATAAAAGCCGCAGGCAAATAACCATAACAGAGTTACTAAAAAGGAACTCACTGAACCGTATTATGATAATGAGGTTAGGCATAATAATAATACTAATAAAGAATATTTAAAGGTATTATATTTCCTACATTGTTTGGGAAATTAACATAAAAGATAAAAATGGAATTACAATAACAGAACAAAAGAAGATTATGGAAAAGTGGAAAGAATTCTTTAGTGAAATGACAGAAACAAAGCACAAAGGGAAAGAAGAAAAAACAGACAACAGAACCAATGGGGAAATCAGAAGGATATCAATGAAGGAAATGATAGCAATCAAAAAAGCAAAACTAGGAAAGGATCCAGGCACAGACGATATCACAGCGGAAATGATGAAATACATGGGAGATAAAGGGAAAGAGGAATTCCTGGATATTCTTCATGAAATAATAAAGCAAACAATAATACCGGACGAATGTAACAAGGGAATCATACTACCCATCCACAAAAAGGGAGAAACAAAAATATGCGACAACTAAGGAATTACACCTACAAGCATACCAGGGAAAATATTTACAAGGATATTAGAGACAAGACTGAAAAAAAAACTGGACCCGCTATTGGAAGAAGAACAACACGGCTTCAGAAGAAATAGAAGAACACATGACCTGATACACATAATGAGACAACTAACAGACAAGACAATCAGAAAAAGAAAAGAACTACACATATGCTTCATAGACCTAAAAAAAGTATTTGACAGAGTTATAAGAGAGGACATATGGAATATGTTAGAAAAAGAGAGGTAGAAAGGGACACGATAAACATAATAAAAGAGCTGTACAATAGCAACAGAAACAAGATGAGAATAGGAACAAACGAATCAGAGGAGTTCAAGACCGAAATTGGACTAAAACAAGGTTGCATTTTAAGCCCTTTACTCTTCGCATCACTCATAGATGAAGCAATAAGGACAAGCAAAGAAAGAGCAGCAAACACGATTATAGGATAAAGGAAACTGGAAATGATAAAAATACAAATACTTATGTTCACAGACGACATAAGCAGACTAAGAAGAAAACTCCAACATAACCTAAATATATACGAAGAAGAACTGAAAAAGATAAATATGGAAATACACATCAGCCAAACTAAAACAATGGTAATAGCGTCAAAAGAAAACAAATACAAAATAGAGCTAGAAGGGAAACAACTAGAACAGGTGAATCAATACAACTACCTAGGAACAATAACAGAAGAAAAGGGAAAGATTGACCAAGAAGTGGAAGAAAGAATAGGAAAAGCAGGAAGGATCTACAACACAATAAAAAACACGTTTCTATAGAAAAAATAAATTACTAAAGAAATAAAAACTGAGGTATACAAAAAAATAGTAAGGCCCTCTCTAATATATGGAAGTGAATCGTGGACAATTACGGAAAAAATCAAAAGCAAGATCAATGCAATGGAAATGAGATTCCTAAAGAAGATAGAGGGAATTATAAAAAAAGATAGAGTGAGGAACACAGAGGTAAGGAAACGGCTCATAATAAAGCCAATAACAAAAATAATAGAGGAAAGACAGCTAGATTGGCTAGGAAATATCACAGACTAGAAGAGAATATAATAACAAAAATAATACATACAGTAGAAGAACGCGTATTTTACCCCAATGTAAACATTTTGATATTTCCTTGTCTAAAATGAATAAATTGACAAAACTTGTACATTTCGTCCCCTCAAATTTGACGATTTAAAATAAATAAATGTTACAATCGAAATCAGAAAATGTAGATATTTCTACGTCCCAAATACGAAACTTCCATCATTTCCACTGAAATGGTGAAAATTGCGAATGATGGACCAAATTTCCCAAAACGTTGATATTTTTATCATTTGTACTTAATATGTTCACAAATTTATGAATTTGTAAAAATAGATAAAACATATATTTTTATTTCAATCTACATACTTGCGAGAAATAATTATAATCAGTTGAAAATACATTGAAATATTTGATTTCATTTGAATTCAATTATTCAATGAATGAAATTTAATAATTTCATTCATTGAATTATTTCAATGAATGAAATAATTCGAGGTTATTTCACTTTATTATATGATAGATTGTTATTAAAACAAAGTATTTAACGAAATTGTTATTAATATATCGATTATCTATCGGATCTATTATTTCTATAACTGAAATTAGAAAATTTTCTTTATGGAAATGGAAAAATTATGTTATTTAATTTGTAAAATGTCAACAGTTTCAATATTCAATTATAAACTTTGAAAAGGTTGTCATTTGTAGCAGAAATGTAAAATCTTACCTCTTTGAACAAAATATGTAAACTTTTTTGCGTTTGAATCAAAGAAATGCAAAAAAAAATACATTCAGATCTATGAATTGTCTTTATAATTGAAAAGCAAACACTATAAATGGTTTTGAATAATTTTATATTCAATTATAAACTTTGAAAAAGCTTGTCATTTGAAGCAGAAATGTAAAATCTTACCTCTTTGAACAAAATATGTAAACTTTTTTGCGTTTGAATCGAAGAAATGCAAAAAAAAATCTATTCAGATCTATGAATTGTCTTTATAATTGAAAAGCAAACACTATAAATGGTTTTGAATAATTTTATATTCAATTATAAACTTTGAAAAAGCTTGTCATTTGAAGCAGAAATCTAAAATCTTACCTCTTTGAACAAAATATGTAAACTTTTTTGTGTTTGAATCAAAGAAATGCAAAAAAATACATTCAGATCTATGAATTGTCTTTATAATTGAAAAGCAAACACTATGAATGGTTTTGAATAATTTTATATTCAATTATAAACTTTGAAAAAGGTTGTCATTTGTAGCAAAAATGTAAAATCTTACCCCTTTGAACAAAATATGTAAACTTTTTTGCGTTTGAATCAAAGAAATGCAAAAAAAATACATTCAGATCTATGAATTGTCTTTATAATTGAAAAGCAAACACTATAAATGGTGACAAACTTATACAATTTCAACATTATATGATTTCATTCAATTTTGTCAACATTTGAAATCGTTTTGTAAATTTGGATCTTAAATTTCTATTTTTTACTGTTTTATTTCATCTTTATTTAAATTTCTAAAACTGAATTTATATCGATTATCTGTCGGATCTACTATTTCTATAACTGAAATTAGAAAAATTTCTTTATGGAAATGGAAAAATTATGTTATATAAATTGTAAAATGTCAACATTTTCAATATTCAATTATAAACTTTGAAAAGGTTGTCATTTGAAGCAGAAATGTAAAATCTTACCTCTTTGAACAAAATATGTAAACTTTTTTGCGTTTGAATCAAAGAAAAGAATACATTCAGATCTATGAATTGTCTTTATATTTGAAAAGCAAACACCATAAATGGTGACAAACTTATACAATTTCAACATTATATGATTTCATTCAATTTTGTCAACATTTGAAACAGTTTTGTAAATTTGGATCTTAAATTTCTATTTTTTACTGTTTTATTTCATCTTTATTTAAATTTCTATAACTGAATTTAGGAAATTTTCGTTGTGGAAGTGACAAAAAGGATGCTATTTAATTTGTAAAATGTGAACATTTTCAATATTCGAATATAAAACTTTAAAATGTTGTCATTTGTAGCAGAAATGTAAAAAGGTTATCTCTTTGTCAACATTTGAAACAGTTTTGTAAATTGGGATCTTAAATTTCTATTTTTTACTGTTTTATTTCATCTTTATTTAAATTTATATAACTGAATTCAGGAAATTTTCGTTGTGGAAGTGACAAAAAGTATGTTATTTTATTTGTAAAACGTGAACATTTTCAATATTCGAATATAAAACTTTAAAATTTTATCATTTGTAGCAGAAATGTAAAAAGGTTATCTCTTTGTCAACATTTGAAACAGTTTTGTAAATTGGGATCTTAAATTTCTATTTTTTACTGTTTTATTTCATCTCTATTTAAATTTGTAAAACTGAATTTAGAAAAATTTCGTTGTGGAAGTGACAAAAAGTATGTTATTTAATTTGTAAAATGTGAACATTTTCAATATTCGAATATAAAACTTTAAAATTTTGTCATTTGTAGCAGACATGTAAAAAGGTTATCTCTTTGAACTAAAAAATTTAAACATTTTTGCATTTGAATCAAAGAAATGCAAAAAAACATTTCGATCTATGAATTGTGATTATAATTGTATAACACACACTGCGAATAGTGCCCAACTTATACAATTTTAATATTACGTTTTGAAAATTTGGAAAAAAATGAGGACGAATGAAAAACAGTTTTGTAAATTTGGATCTATAATTTCAATAACTGAAATTAGGGAATTTTCGTTATGGAAGTGACAAAACTTATGCCATTAAAGTTGTAAAATGTCAACATTTTCAATATTCCAATATAAAACTTTAAAATTTTGTCATTTTTAGCTGAAATGCAGAATATTATCTCTTTAATCTAAAAAATGCAAACATTTATGCATTTGAATTAAAGATAGGAAGATATTTTGCACATTTATTGTAACGTTTCTTTTTAAGTTTATTTTTGTGTTTCTTCCAATGTTAATAACTATTAATGCAAAACACCAGGAACACTTATTTTTGATCATATTTTTGAGCATCGAGCATCGTCGATTGAATACGTACATCGACTCTTTTGCCAGTTTCTTGCCATTGCTAATAATCAGTCAAAACATCTATAATTTTTAACTAAGCTTTATATTTTGATTTTAAAATTAATTCAAATAACATCAGTATTAATTGCACTAGCGTCATCTATTGGTATGTTAGTACAACTTTTTGGGCGCCTAGATTTCAACTGTTTTTTTAGAAAATTGCTTATCCAGTTTACAAAAAAACGTAGAAAATGAAAAGAAAGACAAAATCAAGTACAATTATCTTCGAATTTTCCATCAAATTCATGGTGCTGGTGTGTTAAAAAACTACAAAGAGAACCATTAGAACTAGTTTAAAATCACCGATAAGTCAAAAGTCAGATTTCAAAATATTATTGGGTTTTGACACAGCAAGTCGCAAAAGAACGTATTTCAAAGGAACCTTAGCAACTAAGCAAATACATCAAGAAGGAACCTTTATTTTTGTTCTACGTTTTCTAGGAGCATGAGAACCTTATAGAGGTTTGTCCATTGAAATCTGTGCTAATACCTCTACATATCGGCAAAAAATGCAAACAATCGATACAATGTTTGTACTGTTGTTGCAAATTTGTACTGTTATACCATTAAAATATACAATGTTAGAAACATAGAAAAAGATGTATAAAAATATTATGATTAAGGCTTTTAAAATCTGTGTTAAGACCTCTAGATATCGGCAAAAAATGCGAACAATCGATACAATGTTTGTACCGCTGTTGCAAATTTAGTGTGCAGATAAGTAGTTATTATTTGTTAGATATATAGCATAAAATTTGCTTTTCCTAAATCATAAACGGCTATTTAAATTAACTATACACAAAAATCCATCAATCTAATTGACGCTTGTAAGTCCTGGAATTGCCATACTTTACATATTCATACGAGAAACGGGCCATGTGAAAAGCCTGACACGTCAATTAACGGTGTCAACCCCCATAAACTTTCGCAACTTTTCCCGCCAGATATGTTTGTTTTCCCAATCAAATTATTTCGTAATTGCATTTCGGCTTTATAATTTATATCCTGGGAAATGGTATAAATGGAGGTGACATGAGAATGTGGCTTTCAAATATTTAAACATGCAAGGTGATATGCAACCAATGTTAAAGTGGACACTATTCATACTAAACACGAATGGGTTGGACCCCAGAAATAGAAGTGTCTGGGCTATCATTAGAAGCTACTTTACACTTCTAACGAGCTTTGTGTTTGTCGGGATTATTGTCATGGCAGGCATAGATTGGCAAGGGGTGGAGACTTTGGCAAAGCTGGATCAGCTTCCAACAAACTCAATGGTAAGTTTGTTTAGTGTCTGTAAACACGTATAAATTTAAAGCATATATTGATTATACAGGGTGTCCCAACAAAAATTTGCGAAAGGCATAGTTGTTATCCGTAGTTCATGGAGCATCTTTTGTCATGAACTAGTATTGTTAATGTTTAAATTGAAACTATGTGTTGATACTACTTGGCGAAACATTATGATTAGGTTAAATCAAACACTTGGTCAAAGTTTCACTGTATTGATAGAATAAACCTCTACTCTGAGGTTTATTCTATCAATACAGTGAAACTTTAACCAAGTGTTTGTTTTAACCTAATTGTTAATGTTGTTTGTAATAGTTTTAAAAATGTAGTTGGTTTCATTTTTTGGATTCGGATGGAAAAGTGTAAAAGTAACTATCGATAAATATCATGCTAGATTTAGCATTACCTAATTATTTAAGTATTTCAATTATATAGTTTCCTGTGAGGATGGTCTGTCTAATGGCGAAAAATAAGCTCCTTCTGAAAATAGTAAGAAGAGCTACAAGCTTCTGGTCCCTTGGCAAGTACGGCAAAGAATTGGAGGCCACCCTTAACAGAGCCCATGACATAACCTTCAAGTGCTTCATGGTATTCTCTGGGTCCTGCCTTTTTACAGGTTTAGTACTTGCAACGAAACCACTCCTCACTGGAAAGCCCTCTTTGCTCTTCGATGGATACGAAGTTTGTGACCTAAGCACGTCTCCATGTTTTCAAATAATGTTTTCCTGGCAATTTGTAATGACTTATGTGCAATATCTTCCTGTGGTACTTTGCTATGATGGCTTATACCTGAGCTTCATGGCACATGCATTTTCTGGCATAGAGATGGTGAAGGAATCATTGAGAAGGATGGTGACCTATGAGAATACAGAAAGTGATTTGCTGAAGAAACATATTGCGGAGTTGGTGGAGGAACATACAAATGTATTGAAGTAAGAGGTTTTCAGTGGTTTGATATTTTTTTGATTGTTTTTTTATGTAGTATCTGTCTTTTGTTTTCTTTATTATTTTTGTTAGTTCTTTTTCATCTTTCTACATTTGTTTTCTATCAGTTTGTTTTCTATAATCTATTGGTGATTCTGGTACTATTTATTTCTTTCTTTGACTAGTTTTCATATTTTGTTTGTCATCTTTGGACGGTTTGTTCTGCTGTTCATGGTGATTGTTTTTCTATTCTCTGTTATTATTTGTGGTACTTTTCTTGATAGTTGTACGTTTTCAAAGTTTATTTTGGTAAATATTTTGTTTATAGGGTAGTTATTTAGCTGGTAGTTAGCGTTTGATGAAAAGACGATAGATGTCGGGTTGAGAAAAAAAGTTTTACCTAGTGATAAAGCTCTATATTTATAAGTAGGTACTTTTCAGTCCAACATTGATTCAAACCAACATTTTCATGTGAAAGAAAAATTGACTTATTTTAAAATTACGTAATATTGCTGATTATATATTGAACTTTTAATAGAAGTAAGTACGTCATTTACGATGTTAGTGTCTTACCATATCATATTACGATACGAATAGCAACTTTATTAATCGTAATCGTAATCATTAGATAGATAAGCCATTGCGTGTCGTAATATGATGTTACGATACGAATATCGTACAATGTTTTATCTACTATCAATTATTAGCTATTTTTAATGTAAATTATTTTTTCCTAAATCAAATTATTAGTAAGTAGTATCTTCGAGACTGTGAAAAGTTTGTAGAAATAAGAAAAACAAAACACCGTTTTCACAAAACACCTTTTTGTTTTGTGAAAAAGATGTTTTGTTTTTCTTGCTTCTTAAATTAGTAGGTTTTGACGTTTCTTCTGTTATTTTGAGTTATGTCAGTACTGTTATATTATTTTCAATTAGAATCTGGTATTGACTTTCTCAAATTTCTATGGAGTTCTTAATAATCAACTTAAAATAAATATTTTCTGATTGTGATAAAGAATGCTAACAAAGAGGCAATTTTACAGTAAAATTAGATTAGATTTACAGTAAAATTAGATTAAAAAAAACACCTACTATTTAACAAACGACGTTTTATCAATCAGTACTGGGTACTGATTAAGTAATCTATGCATTAATACATATAAAAGCTTTACTTTCTTCCAGATTTATAAGGGATATTAAGATATTCTTCTCCGAACAACTACTATTTCTCTTTTGGACCTCAACTGGAAGCCTTATTTTTGCTTTATATATGATAACATCATCTGGGTAAAAAAATTAAAATTTAATTAACTATAAATTGATTGTTCTGTTTATTCTGTATAAATTGATTATTGTGTGAATAAAATCCACACATTTTCAGATTTCCACCACAGCCTAGCATAATTTCTGCCTATGGACTAATGTCAGTCGCTGTCTGCATGGAATTGATGCTCTACAGCATAACAGGAACTATATTAATGGATCAGGTAATCTCCATTCACATATTAACCTGTCTATTTTTACGTTGCAATTATTACACAATTTATTTTCGTGGCCCATACCTGTTCTTGGCCCATATTCACAAGAACTAAAAGGGAGTTCCATTAATTATGTTTACACATTTAAATTCTGTCAGAGAGAGTTTGAGCGAATAATTTGATGAAATATGCCTTTTGTCTCTTCTATTCAATGCAATTTTAGGTTCTAACTGTAATTTTTATATAGTTATATCAGGATATCTGTAATTAAAATGCCAGTATTTCATTACATATTATTACACATTACAAACTATTTCCATTACACTATTATTCGGATTATTACAATTCAATACATTTGATACTAACATACCACTCAAAATCAATAATAAATTGCATTGATATTGATACGCTAGTTTTTGAAATATTGCCAATGAAATAATATCAGTATTTAAAAATATTAATAGATAACACATGATCACAGTAAAAATCATGTATTTCAAGAACTACGCATTGGATATTAATCCAATGTAAGATAATACATAACAACGTATCACTGAATATAATTAATAAACTGCATTGATATTGATACGCTAGTTTTTGAGATATTGCTAATGAATTAATATCAGTATTTAAAAATATCAATAGATAACACATGGTTACAGTAAATAGCATGTATTTCAAGAACTACGCATTGGATATTAATACAATTTAAGAAATTTTATAACAACTTATCATTGAATATCAGTATTAAATTGTATTGATATTGATACGCTAGTTTTTGAGATATCACAAATAAAGTTATTAAAAATATCACGGAATAATAGCGACAATGACGTATTTGCACTAAAAAATAAATATCTCAAAAATTACGCATTGAATATTTATATAATTGAACATTTTTGAGATCAACATATCACTTAATATCAATAATAAATTATATTTATTTTGACACGCCAGTTTCTGGGATATCGGTAATAAAGTATAAGCAATTGTAACAAATATCACCTAATGCAGAATATTTCAAGAATCATCGATTGGATATTAATCCAATTTAATAAATTTAATACCCACATATCACTGAATGACAGTAATAAATTGCATTGATATTGATACGCTAGTTTTTGAGATATCACGAATAAAGTTATTAGGAATATCACTGAATAATAGCGACAATGTCGTATTTGCACTAAAAAATAAATATCTCAAAAATTACGCATTGAATATTCATATAATTCAATATATTAGAGATCAACATATCACTTAATTACAATAATAAATTAAATTTATTTTGACACGCCAGTGTCTGGGATATCATTAATAAAGTATAAGCAATAGTAACAAATATCACCTAAAACAAAATATTTCAAGAATCGTCGATTGGATATTAATACAATTCAATAAATTTGATACCAACATATCACTAAATGACAGTGATAAATTGCATTGATATTGATACAATAGTTTTTGAGATATCACGAATAAAGTTACTAAGAATATCACTGAATAATAGCGACAATGGCATATGGCATAATTCAATAAATTCGATACCAACGTATCACTGAATGACAGTAATAAATTGCATTGATATTGATACGCTAGTTTTTGAGATATCACGAATAAAGTTATTAGAAATATCACTGAATAATAGCGACAATGTCGTATTTGCACTAAAAAATAAATATCTCAAAAATTACGCATTGAATATTTATATAATTGAACATTTTTGAGATCAACATATCACTTAATATCAATAATAAATTATATTTATTTTGACACGCCAGTTTCTGGGATATCGGTAATAAAGTATAAGCAATTGTAACAAATATCACCTAATGCAGAATATTTCAAGAATCATCGATTGGATATTAATCCAATTTAATAAATTTAATACCCATATATCACTGAATGACAGTAATAAATTGCATTGATATTGATACGCTAGTTTTTGAGATATCACGAATAAAGTTATTAGGAATATCACTGAATAATAGCGACAATGTCGTATTTGCACTAAAAAATAAATATCTCAAAAATTACGCATTGAATATTCATATAATTCAATATATTAGAGATCAACATATCACTTAATTACAATAATAAATTAAATTTATTTTGACACGCCAGTGTCTGGGATATCATTAATAAAGTATAAGCAATAGTAACAAATATCACCTAAAACAAAATATTTCAAGAATCGTCGATTGGATATTAATACAATTCAATAAATTTGATACCAACATATCACTAAATGACAGTGATAAATTGCATTGATATTGATACAATAGTTTTTGAGATATCACGAATAAAGTTACTAAGAATATCACTGAATAATAGCGACAATGGCATATGGCATAATTCAATAAATTCGATACCAACGTATCACTGAATGACAGTAATAAATTGCATTGATATTGATACGCTAGTTTTTGAGATATCACGAATAAAGTTATTAGAAATATCACTGAATAATAGCGACAATGTCGTATTTGCACTAAAAAATAAATATCTCAAAAATTACGCATTGAATATTTATATAATTGAACATTTTTGAGATCAACATATCACTTAATATCAATAATAAATTATATTTATTTTGACACGCCAGTTTCTGGGATATCGGTAATAAAGTATAAGCAATTGTAACAAATATCACCTAATGCAGAATATTTCAAGAATCATCGATTGGATATTAATCCAATTTAATAAATTTAATACCCACATATCACTGAATGACAGTAATAAATTGCATTGATATTGATACGCTAGTTTTTGAGATATCACGAATAAAGTTATTAGGAATATCACTGAATAATAGCGACAATGTCGTATTTGCACTAAAAAATAAATATCTCAAAAATTACGCATTGAATATTCATATAATTCAATATATTAGAGATCAACATATCACTTAATTACAATAATAAATTAAATTTATTTGACACGCCAGTGTCTGGGATATCATTAATAAAGTATAAGCAATAGTAACAAATATCACCTAAAACAAAATATTTCAAGAATCGTCGATTGGATATTAATACAATTCAATAAATTTGATACCAACATATCACTAAATGACAGTGATAAATTGCATTGATATTGATACAATAGTTTTTGAGATATCACGAATAAAGTTACTAAGAATATCACTGAATAATAGCGACAATGGCATATGGCATAATTCAATAAATTCGATACCAACGTATCACTGAATGACAGTAATAAATTGCATTGATATTGATACGCTAGTTTTTGAGATATCACGAATAAAGTTATTAGAAATATCACTGAATAATAGCGACAATGTCGTATTTGCACTAAAAAATAAATATCTCAAAAATTACGCATTGAATATTTATATAATTGAACATTTTTGAGATCAACATATCACTTAATATCAATAATAAATTATATTTATTTTGACACGCCAGTTTCTGGGATATCGGTAATAAAGTATAAGCAATTGTAACAAATATCACCTAATGCAGAATATTTCAAGAATCATCGATTGGATATTAATCCAATTTAATAAATTTAATACCCACATATCACTGAATGACAGTAATAAATTGCATTGATATTGATACGCTAGTTTTTGAGATATCACGAATAAAGTTATTAGGAATATCACTGAATAATAGCGACAATGTCGTATTTGCACTAAAAAATAAATATCTCAAAAATTACGCATTGAATATTCATATAATTCAATATATTAGAGATCAACATATCACTTAATTACAATAATAAATTAAATTTATTTGACACGCCAGTGTCTGGGATATCATTAATAAAGTATAAGCAATAGTAACAAATATCACCTAAAACAAAATATTTCAAGAATCGTCGATTGGATATTAATACAATTCAATAAATTTGATACCAACATATCACTAAATGACAGTGATAAATTGCATTGATATTGATACAATAGTTTTTGAGATATCACGAATAAAGTTACTAAGAATATCACTGAATAATAGCGACAATGGCATATGGCATAATTCAATAAATTCGATACCAACGTATCACTGAATGACAGTAATAAATTGCATTGATATTGATACGCTAGTTTTTGAGATATCACGAATAAAGTTATTAGAAATATCACTGAATAATAGCGACAATGTCGTATTTGCACTAAAAAATAAATATCTCAAAAATTGCGCATTAAATATTCATATAATTAAAAGTATTAGAGACCAACATATCACTCAATGACAGTAATAAATTATATTGATTTTGACACGCCAGTTTCTGGGATATCACTAATAAAGTATGAGCAATGGTAACAAATATCACCAAAAGCAGAATATTTCAAGAATCGTCGATTGGATATTAATCCAATTCAATAAATTTGATAGAAACATATCACTGAATAACAGCGATAAATTGCATTGATATTGATATGCTAGTTTTTGAGATATCACGAATAAAGTTACTAAGAATATCACTAAATAATAGCGACAATGACGTATTTGCACTAAAAAATAAATATCTCAAAAATTGCGCATTAAATATTCATATAATTAAAAGTATTAGAGACCAACATATCACTCAATGACAGTAATAAATTATATTGATTTTGACACGCCAGTTTCTGGGATATCACTAATAAAGTATGAGCAATCGTAACAAATATCACCTAAAACAGAATATTTCAAGAATCATCGATTGGATTTTAATCCGATTCAATACATTTGATACCAACATATCACTGAATGACAGTGATAAATTGTATTGATATTGATACACTAGTTTTTGAGATATCCTAACGAATTCTAGGAGAATTCTAGAAGAATCTAACGAGTAGTTCTTAAATATGCATTGGATATTAATATACTCCAATATATTAAATTATATGATATCACTCAATATCAATAATAAATTGCGTTGATATTTACACGTTAGTTTTTGAATTGCCGTTAATAAAGGTATTAACAATATCACTCAATAAAAGTGACAATGATGCAATTGCACTAAAAATTAAATAACTCAAAAATCGCGCATTGGATATTTATACAATTCAATACATTTGAGAACAACATATCATTCAATATCAATGATAAATTGCATTGATATTCATACGCTAGTTTTTGAGATATCGTTAATGTTTTTATATCATAATTTTAAAATATCAATAGATAACATATGCTCACAGTAAAAAGAAAAGATTTCAAGAATTACGCATTTCTATTTATATAATTATTTTAAAATATCAATAGATAACATATGCTCACAGTAAAAATAAAATATTTCAAGAATTACGCGTTGGATGTTAATCAAATTAAATACATTAGATACAAGCATATCACTAAATATCTGTAATAATTTATATTGACATTAATACGCTAGTTTTTGAGATATCGCTGATGAATTCATATCATAATTTTCAAATGTCAATAGATAACATATACTCACAGTAAAAAGAAAATATTTCAAGAATTACGCATTGGATATCAATACAATTTATTATTTTAGATACATAAATATCACTAAATATGAGCGACATATTGCATTAATATTGATACGCTAATTTTTGAGATATCGCTAATGAGTTCACATCAATATGTTAAAATATCAATAGATAACATATGCTCACAGTAAAAATAAAATATTTCAAGAATTACGCATTGGATGTTAATCAAATTAAATATATTAGATACAAATATATCACTTAATATTAGCGACAAATTGAATTAATATTGATACGCTAGTTTTTGTGATATCGTTAGTGTATTCATATCAATATTTTAAAATATCAATAGATAACATATGCTTACAGTAAAAAGCAAATATTTCAAGAATTACGTATTGGATATTAATCCAATTCTATATGTTAGATACAAAAATATCACTAAATATTACCGACAAATTGCATTATTATTGATACGTTAGTTTTTGAGATATCACTAATAAGTTCATATCAATATGATAAAATATCAAATAATAAGACATGCTCACAGTAAAACGCAAGTATTTAAAAAATACGTGTTGGATATCAACCTTAATGATGATACTATATACTGACGTATCACTGAATATCAATGATAAATTTCATTGATATTAATACGGTAGTTTTTGAGATATCACTAATAAGATCAGATCAATATTTGGATCTATCAATAGAAAGCAGTAAAAGGCAAATTTACGCATTGGATATTAGTCTAATTCAACAATTTAAAAACCAATAAGTCACTTAATATAAATAATACAATTAATTTAAATTCATAGGCTAGTTTTTGAGATATCGCTAAAAAAGTTATTAAGAATATCTCTAAATAATAGTGATAATGATGTAATTGCACAAAAGAAAAAATATATCTGATAAATATCACCCATTGAATATTCATATAATTTAATATAATAAAGAGCAATGTATCACGCAATATTATTAATAAATTATATTAATATTGATACGCCAGTTTCTGGGATATTACTAATAAAAACTAATAAAGTATAAGCAATAGCAACAAATATCACTTAAATCCGGATATTTCAAGAGTCCATTAGATAAATTGCGTTGATATTTATACGTTAGTTTTTGAAAAATCGCTAATGAATTCTAATCAATATTTGAATATATCATTGTATCACACATGCTAACAGTAAAAACAACATTTCTCAAGAATCACACATTGGATAGTAATTCAATTCAACACATTAGATATCAACATATCAGTCAATATGAGTGATAAATTGCATTGATATTGATACGCTAGTTTTAATTTTCTTCAGAAATTTTTTCGATATTGTCATACAAAACACACAATTATATTTATAATATTATTTCATAATTGTCATACAAAACACACAATTATATTTATATTATCATTTCATAATTATCATACAAAACACGCAATTATATTTATATTATCATTTCATAATTGTCGTACAAAACACACAATTATATTTATATTATCATTTCATAATTATCATACAAAACACGCAATTATATTTATATTATCATTTCATAATTGTCGTACAAAACACACAATTATATTTATATTATTGTTTCAGACTCTTTCTGTGGCTGATGAAGCCTATGCAGTGGACTGGTACATGAAAACTCAGCCAAGGATCCGAAAAAGTCTCAGTTTTATTGTATTGAGGTCTCAAAAAGCAGAAATATTGCGAATTGGAAATATGTCAGATCTAAACTTAGTCGCTTTCCTTTCGGTAAGTAAGTAATATAAGTAATAAGTCTAACAAGTATAAGTAATAAAGTAAGCAATATTAGTTGTATTAGATATCAGTAGTAGTATAGATTTGTTGGAATTTCTGCTGTACTAAATATTTAATGCAATTATAAGATACACATTTAATTGAAAACTATTCGAAGCTCTATTTATTTCATTTCAGATGAGCTGTATGTACTTATTATGATTTTTATATTATGTTAAAAGCTGAAGTTAATCATTATTATTATTATTATGTAATATTTAGTACTTACTGGTAAAACAAGTAGTTTTTATTTTATTTTATGATTTATTTATTTCATACCTATGCCTCTGATGATAGTTGTATATAACCGAAACTAGTCAGGCGAAATAAAATAGATAAATCATAAAATGAAATAAAATTTAAAAAATAAAAAAAAAATAAAAAAATTACAAGTCCTAAAAATTACAACCTTAAATATATAACAGCCCATTTCATAATAAACTACTTTAAAATACTTTAACAAAAGTGAACTTTAAGTAAAAGTAAGCTTTAAACGCTACTTAAAGTTTGGTCCGTTTCAATGGCCTTCACATTAAAGTAAACTTTAAAGGATAAATATGTGTTATGAAACGCATTTTGAAAATTAAACTGAGCTTTAAAATTTAAAGTCACTTTAAATTGATTATGAAATTGGCTGTTACTGGTAATTTATGGATAAAACCATAGACTTAATTATTATTATTACTTCAACGTACTGTACTACATGAAAAATATAGAATCGAATATAAATATTTTACTGTCAAAGGGCAAATAAAACACTTAAGCAGAGTCTAATTCGTTAGTCTAATTTGTACTCTTGAGAATGGTCGAGAGACCGAAATAATTGCAGAGTTTATTTATAAATTGGTGAAACTTTAACCAATTATTTCATTTACTTTTCGATTCACCATATTTCACCAAGTGGTAACCAGACATATATCTAATTTAATATTTTATTGTGTTAGTGCACATAATAATAATAATAATAATAATAATAATCCCTACTACTCCTCCACCTATGTGTTAAAACTCGTCATTTATACTTGTGTATTAATTTGTTTAAATTTTAGGTTTTAAGGAATGCAATGTCAGTCCTCACCTTGCTAAGAACCATTGAGACTCAATGAATAGTTTGATCAAAATAACAAATAGTCAATTGTGGCAATAGTGGGTTTAATAAGAGATATGCGACAAAATGTTAATTTGTTAGATTTTAAGAAGACGTATTTTTTAAGATGTTTTATGTTAGGCTTTTAAACTTTATATACAGTTTGCTAATAACTATTAAAAAAAAGTAATAAAGAGAAAAATACACATACAAACATAGTATCTGCGAATTATTATCTTTTACTATTCAGTAAAAAATTTGTACTTCCTAAAGTATATTTTTTATTTGCTTTTGCATTTATTTAGCAAGGTGTTTTTTTTTAAGATGTTTTATGTTAGGTTTTTAAACTTTATATACATTTTGCTAATAACTATTAAGAAAAAGTAATAAAGAGAAAAATACACATACAAACATAGTATCTGTGAATCATTATCTTTTACTATTTAGTAAAAAATGTGTACTTCCTTAATTATATTTTTTATTAGCTTTTGCTAAATAAATGCACAAGCAAATAAAAAATATAATAAATATAATTAAGGAAGTTCACATTTTTTACTGAATAGCTTAAATTCTTGAATACTCTGAATACTTCCTTAATTATATTTTTTATTTGCTTTTGCTAAATAAATGCAAAAGCAAATAAAAAATATAAAAAATATAATTGAGGAAGTACACATTTTTTACTGAATTGTTTAAATTACCTTAATATGAGTAAAATACAAGATGTTATCTTTTACATGTATTATAATTTCTAATAATAAACTATGAACAATACTCTCTATCTTCCTAGTTTTTAAAATGTTAGCACCAGTTTTATACGTGTATTTTAACCAAATGCTATTATAATTTATTAAAATTTTGAATGTGTTTTAATACTTTTTAGTTACTATTAAGTATTAGTTTAGTATTATTGTAAATTTGAATTCTTCTTGATAGATAATCAAAACAAAACTGATTGCGAATTATCTCAATCGAATATGGAGATTGATTGAAGGGATTCAATCAGGTGATTTAATATTACTAATAACTTAGTCGATAATAACCAGTAAATTCCAATAAATACTTCCAATAAATTATTATTTTACTAAATGTGTTTAGATCCATTCTGATTATAGGTGAAATCAACAGGTGAGATCAGCACAATCAGGTTATAGGGTATAAAGTATAGGGTATAAAGTATATTATCAGGTATAAAGTCAATCTTTAGTTAACTAGTCCATGTAAACTAAAGATTGACTTTACACCACCTGATAGTGCTTACCTCACCTGTTGATATTATTATTTGACCATAAGTTCTTAATAAATCACATTAAATTTCAATTTACATACTACAATCTGCAGTTATATTTTCCAGTAAATTATTTTATATCCAATATTTAATGTCGATATTAAGTAAGTCACTTTTTTTTAACGTTGATTGTGTTTATGTCCTTCCGACGGTAAACATTGTAACAAGGGAGGAAATGGCCATTATCCTCCCCACCTGGACAATATTTTCCAGAAATAATTACTTCAAAATTAGATAAGAAGTTCGCGATCACATTAAAGGAGCCTTATCCTATCTCAGAGGGCATAAATTCACTGAGTTTAATCGGGATAACGCGAATGAGGCAGTAGTATTCATTGTGTGGCCAAGCAATAATCGTATCACTTAAATCTTACGTATAAAGATAGAACAATAAAAATTTAAGCGATACTGAAATTCTCAAGATGACATGGAATTCATTATATATTCAAAATTTACATTCAGTAATGTTATAAATGGAAATTACAGTTACTCTTATTAATTAGATACACATTGGATAAAAAAAAAAGATTATATAAAAACAAAAGAGGCGTTCTTATGGAGAGGAACTGGAATTCATAATATATTCCAAATTTACATTCAGTAATGTTACAAATGGAAATTACAGTTATTCTTATTAATACCAATTTGACAAAAAAGAAATATAGATTATATAGGAACAAAAGAGGCGTTCTTTTGGAGAAGAACTTAAATTGACAATTATGTGTACTATTGCAAATAAAACTAAATCCATAGATGGCAATGTGTTTTAATGCCATTAAATTGATATAAATAATAATAACGAGAAAACAATCAAATAAGAGATGAACTCGTATAGCAAATTTCTGTTTATAAAATATATTGTTAAATTAAAAAAAAAACTTTCATGCATAATTTTGTTAATTTTAAGTTTTCTTCATTTTTTTCTTCATTTACTGAATTAAATTTAAAACAAAAAAAAACTAAAAATTTAAATGTTTCAATTATAGGAACGTTTGGAAATAAAGCAGTTTCATCAAAAGAAATGAATTTGTCACCAGAGTTGAGTACAATATCTTTCAACTGAGAAATTAAATCAACGGAATTTAGAATGGATTAAATTTATTAAATTCTTTAACAGGCCATTTCGCAATTTTGTATGTTGAAGAATTAATATTAGAAACTATTGGCCTTAAACTATTGCCTTGTTTATGTATTTTTGGTAAACAGTATAGTTTTGACATATGAGGATTTGAGATTCGTAAATTATAATTAAGTTTTTTATGTATTAAATTTGGACAATCTTTCAAAGTTAGAATAACTTTTCTAGAATACAATTCAATTGGATTTTTTTGAATTATTAAATAAGGACCAGATATTAATTGATTATTAACAGAAATTTAAATAATCTATGCATTCAAAAATAGAACATCGATTGTTAATATTTATAATAATAATAATAATAATATTCTTTATTTCAGATTTTGTAAAGTACAATCAAATGAAATGGATGTCAAAGTTCTATATATCTATATTTCTATATAAATATATAGAAAGTCGTAGAGCTAGAATTTAGTAGTTGTCTGTATGACAGTCATTTCAGTAAATATCAAAATCTAATATATTTTCAATTCTTGTTATTCTAATATCTAAAAATGGAAGGCTATAGTCAATTTCTTCTTCATATGTGAACTTTATTGACTCAAATTCGGAATTTAGAATAGAAAGAATATTCTCAATACAAACATCAGAATTGTTTTGAAATATGAGGATTTGAGATTCGTAAATGATAATTAATTTTGTATCTATTAAATTTGGACAATCTTTCAAACTGTGAAGTACTTTTCTAGAATATGATTCAATGGATTTATTTTGAATTTTTAAATAAGGACCAGATATTAATTGATTATAAACAGAAATTTAAATAATCTATGCATTCAAAAATAGAACATCGATTGTTGATATTTATAAAAATAATAATAATAATAATATACTATATTTTAGATTTTGTAAAGTACAAACAAATGAAATGGATGTCAAAGTTCTATATATCTATATTTCTATATAAATATATAGAACGTCATAGTGCTAGAATTTATATAGTTGTCAGTATGACAGTCTTTTCAGTAAATATCAAAATCTAATTTATTTTCAAGTTTTGTTATTGTAATATCTAAAAATGGAAGGCTATAGTCAATTTTTTCTTCATATTTCAACTTTATTGACTCAAATTCGGAATTTAGAAAAGACAGAAAATTCTCAATACAAACATTAGAATTGTTTTGAAATATAAGGATTTGAAATTCGTAAATTATAATTCAGTTTTTTATGTATTAATTTTGAAAAACTACACTATTCTACACCCGAAAGGGTAGAAGAATTATGATTATAATAATAATAATGTACTAAATTTGGACAATCTTTCAAAGTTTGCATTACTTTTCTAAAATACGATTCAATTGGATTTTTTTGAATTTTTAAATAAGGACCAGGATAATAAATTAAGAACAGAAGATATAAATACATCTTTGTCTAATATTAAGAATGCGTTTCCTTTGTACGGTTTCAAATATACCTTTCCTAAGTTTCTTTTTTCTAAGTTTCCTAAGTTCAATTAATGTCTTCCATTTAGGTGGATGGTTTGGTCTATTCATTGTTTTCTTAAAAATCTTCATAGCTTCGCTTTTAAATTGATTTGATTCTTCAGGGTCTAGTTTTCTCGGTGCATTTTCTAAATCATTTATAACTTCTTCTATTGGTAATTCCTCATCCTCTATTGCGTATTTTAATCATTTATTTAGTAATTTTAATTCAGCAGGTGTGCAAATAATACTACATTTGTTAATTAAAATATTTGTACAGGTTCATTATCTATAAAATTTCAACAGTTTCAGACCAATAGTTTCTAATATTAATTCTTAAGTTATTAAGTGGTATCTTGGAGCTTGTGAAAGGTTCGTATTAATAAAGAAAAAGCACCTTTTTCACAAAAGAAATAAATGTGTTTTGTGAAAAAGTTGTTTTTTTCTTTATTAATCTTCAGTTGTTGTTTAAAACAATTTCTCTAATAAAATTTATTTCTTGAATTTTCTCATTGTGGTTTAGTGGTGTTGTAATCATTCTATTGATGTGTGTGGGTATGGCAGCATATACGTGTGATTTGTGGTGAAAAGAATCTGCTGCAATTGTGATGTTTTTATGTGTGCCCTTTATAAATATTTTGAAATTAAGTTTATTGTTTATTTTATAAAGTATAGGGTCTAAAAAATTATATTGATTTGTTCTGTTTCTAGGTGAATTTAATATTTTTCTGTAGATTGTTTATATAGTTGTATTGATAATTTATATTGGTTTTGTAATTATTTGTCTAGATAATTAATATATCATCTATATATCTTCTCCACAGATTGATGTATTTGTTAAAAGGATTTTGATTGTTAATGATAATGTTTTCGAGATTGTCTGGAAAGATGTTAGAAAGTAAGCTGCTTAAAGGAGAGCCTCTTATATGAAAAATTGAAGAGAAAATTAGTTTTAAATAGAACATATTTAAATTAGGAAAAATAATAATAATATTTATTAGGCAGTCCATCATTCGTTTCATAGACATTTTAATTTTTTTACTCACCCTGTACATTTCATGCGTTGATTGCAAACATATTGCGCGTAAATTGTATAGTGCACACTTTTTATAACATCTAATTTTATTTGAAAATAACTTCCTGTGAATTTGCTCGGAATAATAATAATAATATACCAATAATAATATAATAACAATAATATACCGCCCGTTTTATTAATCGCTGAGCATAGGGTATGTTCAGTTTTAAATCGACGTGATCAATCCTATGCTAATATTCAATTATATGCAATCAAATTTGCCAGCGTGTGTAACTCGATTATTAAAAAAAAACAAATTCATAACGTATATCTACGTAATGGATAATACGTCAAAACTATTGATGGAAAATGTATTCAACGCAAGAAAAGATACAGTTTTGACGTTTTATTAAACAGGTTATGAATTTGTCTTTTTTTTTTAAATAATTGAATTACCCACGCCAGTAAATTTGGTTTCATATAATTGAATTTTAGCATAGGATTGATCCTGTCGTTTTAAAACTGAACATACCCTATATTCAGGAATAAAAAAAACGCGCGGTACCAATAACGAATTATATTCGAAATAGCTATTAAATATTTGAAATTATTAATAATATGAATGGAGCGCATCTTTGAATGCTAAAAATTCCATCTCTGGAAAAGAACACAACTATTTGAAATCTGCAGATTTGCATACATTGATGCACATGTTAGGTAAGGTAATTTCATTGAAGCAACTGGTCATACGTTTTACATATTTATATTGTCGATGCTTATTTTGGATGTCATTTGCGGTCGGAAACTTCAATTTCCATTTTCCATGCCTCTTGCGTTATTAAAGATGTTCGGTCTACGTGTTCGTGTGCAACATGGTGTAAAGGAATTGCTTTTGTCGTCGCAAGGAAACTGGGATTGAGTTTTGCCGGCGTACATGATAATACAAGTAGTGGAAGTAATTTCGTGCAGCACGTCATTACATTACTATTATTATTATGTTCATTCAGCATAATTATTAGAGCCGTCAGTACAGTATTATTTGATGTGCTTTCACGCTGTAATATGATTTAAGGCGCACCGATGTAAATGTGCTTCACGGTTTTGTAAATGATGCAAATTATATGAATGGATTATGTCTCATCAAAGACTAATATCACCATGAAATTTTGTATGAGTTGTACGAGTTTCAATCATATTCGTATTAAAACTTAAAATCATTTTTAATCATGGCAAACTTAAAAATGCAAACTGTTAAAAAGAAACAAAAGTTCTTTTAAAAGGCACAATTTACAAAGGGGCAATCTCTTGAAACATGTTATAAAGATTAAGGAATTATATTAAACTAAAATATTTTCTTTCTTGCCTTTGCCAGAGTAAAGTCACTGATGACTTCATCAAGTGATAAACTGCTTAGTTTGTGACTTTCTATGCACATGAGACTGATGGAACATAATTTATCTTGAGTCATTGATGTTCTAAATTCATTTTTATCCTCTTCAATTGAGAAAAAGATCTTTCTCCAGAGCAATTTGCAACCATCATACTAAGAAACAATCTCAAAATTGCTTCTACATTAGGGAATGCTGATTAGACAAGATCGTTAAATATTACCCTATACAGATCTTGATGTGTCAGACTATAATTTTCCGCTGAACCATAGGGTGTAACGGTCCAGAAATATCTTTGGCAGAAACTGCGTTTTAATAATTAATTGGCGCATAGACCTGCACTGTAGACCACCGTGCTCGCACTTTTTTGTTATGGTGACGCGTTTCCCATGTGTGCGATTTTTAAATTCGCCGGCGAGCAGCCGCCATCGGCAGAACTCAGCTACCTCGTGTCCAGTACGGCCGTGCCAGAAGAACCGTTGAGATAAGGTGTACCACCATCCGGTTTACGGGATAATCAACGGGGACTCAGTTAACCACCCTTGAGGGGATTGAGGCACCAGGTACAGGGCAAGGGACTTCCAAACGCTCATAACACCTGAGTAAGTAGTTAAGCCCGATATTTCTTTTCCTTTTCGTGAAGCCACGTGTCCGGCCATTGTTACTAAGGCCATGTGCTTTGCAGGCGTTTTGTTACGGGCTAAGTAGCTCGACCAAACCATTCTTGGCTGGAGGCCGCGATCATCTTGGCTGGAGGCCGGAATCGAGCACTAGGCGTCCACGACGCAAACCGCCGCCATTCCGGAGCTGTAGCCAGCCGCCAGCGAAGACCACCAGGAACACAGGCCAGATATCCAGAGATATATATATAGATATTGATACATTTTTTTTGTGGTCTCAATTGAGCCAGACCTCCGTTTAATTCCTTATTGACATATCGTTTATTCTTTTGTGTAAGAGTTGCGTTTACGTGTTGCGTGCCGTACGTGCTTTGCGCTTGTGTAAGAGAAAGGTCGCTCCGTCGGCCCTTTGAATCGCGCGATCAGGAGCTTGCTATATTCGGCCGAATAGAGTGAACCCTGCGTGAAAGGGTTGCGTGCGGAGGTATTTATTTCAGGAGCGCAGACACGGTGTCCGTCGTTTGTGTGAATAAACGCCGATATTTTACACTACAAAACTCACACCTGTTATTTTTTGTTCCCCCCACGTTTTCTCGATCGGGCATTTATTTCAGTTTCAGTTTTCTATTCTCACTGCGAGATTTAAATCTGGTGGTGTTGGCGCCAAATGGTCAGCGTTGTGACAGTTCGTGATTTCTGAACTTCGCTGACTGTCTGCCGTCCACCCACGCAGGTAGGGTGGAGCCACCCTTTGCGACGAAGTAGCAACGAGGTTAAAATTACGTGGAGCCTTTTTTTTAACCCCCCCACTCTCTGACACTGAGAGCCTGGCCCTCGTCACTACTTCGAAAGGACCCTCCACTCGCTCCACGGCCTAACGCGCTGATTGCCCTTCAGGTACGTCACAAGGGCTGACTATGTCTAAATATATTGATGAAAATGCTTGACTTCTCCTACAAGATTCATGTCCACATCTTCAGGATATGTTTGCCATAAAGCACTAGCTCCTTGACGTATATCTTCTTCTGTGGCTTCTAATTCTGTTAAGAATGAAACTTTTTGCAGCATCATTCTATACTGAGGTCTACTCTGCCAGACTTTACTCTATAGATATATCAGTACGTGTGAATTAATATCGCAATTTATATTATTCACAGTGGTTCACCTACAGTTACAGTTACTCCTCTAATTAAACACACTTTATACATGGGCATTAGGAAGTTTGTAGTTCAGAAACTTAATCCCGCGCAGTAAAGCGGTGCAATTATCACTTTAACGTTATTCTTTAGAGCCGTGAAATTGGTGGAATACGGTACGAATAAGCCGCGAGACAATCGCCTCCCTCGAAATTAAACCGCGCATTCTTAATCCCACCCTCGCCCCCAATGGTGGGACGAAGTCGGCGATATTTTTACGGTTCGTCCCGCGGCCAGATAAGACACGGTGCATTAGAACAAAAGTTAATATTAACCTTTATGCATGCATAAAGCGTAGCCCTTATCTGGCCTCCTTTGTCCCGGACACCGGCGTTTTAATATTTCCCGTAATTCCGAAGTTGATAACTTTAACGGTGCCCCCGGACCAGATCCGGGGCAATTTTCTCGTCGTCGCCCGGACCTGGAGCCGTCCAACCTCCGGGTGCAGTGCCTGCATACCTGAAGAGTGGAGTAGGTGTGGAATCCAGGGATGATTGCGGCACGTCTTCCTGAAGAAGGCGCAAATCAACGGCTGGTGATAAAGGGAATAAAAATGAAACTGCAGCACGTTAATGTTTAAAAAGGGCCAACAGACAACTGCAATTATTTGTATTTAAGTAAGAATGTCTTACAAGAAACCCATTCTAGTCAATGCAGAAAGTTATATCTTTGATTTTCTCCTTTATTGAATACTGAAACTTTGTCTAATTTTTAGGAAAATTAGTTTCAGATGTACTGTACACGACTCTAATATGAAATTTGCAAATAATAAATTTTCAGAAATTTCAGTAATAGCTAACCCATACTTGCCAATGCAGAGAGTTATATATTTGATTTTCTCTCTTATTTAATAATAAAACTTTGTCAAATTTTCAGGAAAATTAGTTTCAGGTATACTGTACACAAATATAATATCAAATTTGCAAATAATAAAAATATTCAAAAATTTCTGTAATAGCTAACCCATACTTGCCAATGCAGAAAGTTGAATCCTAGATTTTCTCCTTTAAATAATACTGAACCTTTATCAAATTTTCAGGAGAATTAGTTTCAGCTGTACTGTACACAACGGAGCATCTGGTAAAAACTGGATAACTCATCAAGTGCTAACATCGAGTACAAATCTGAAGAACACATATTATCTATTGAAGAGAATCAACACTCTACAGTTGAAACAGAAATGTAAGCACGAAAAAACACAGCATAAAAAATTAATTCAAGAAACCAAACGAAACGTCTATGGTAACGCAATAAGTGTTGCACGGAACAAGCTAAAGAAAATATGGCAACTAGTAGGTGAGGAAATGGGACGTTCAACAGCACACAAGCCTGTAGTAATAAAAAATATAAAGGAAGATCCCATAAAGAGTGTAAAGGTAGTTACAAACATCTTTGGGAACCACTTCTCAACTATTGCAGAAGAAAAGTTCCGAGAAGATCACCTCAAGATGTTATTAACACAATAAGATCAATAAAAAATAACTATTATGCAGGAAAAGATCAAATCCCGGCCAAGATATTAAAAGAAGTAGCACACAAAATTTAGGACCCTCTGGGACATCTGATAAACCTTTCATTTAAAACTGGAGTCTTTTCTAATTCACTAAAAGTAGCTAAGGTTTTTCTAATTCTCAAGGCCCAAAAGGAAGACTTCACTAACTACAGACCAATTTCAGTTCTGTTAGGTATCAAATTGTATAATTGGCTAATAATTGATTATTAATATTAGAGGCGGCATCTGTGGCTTTGTTTGTATATATAAGCGGGCGTAACGCGCTCAGCTTAAGAACGAGTAACGAAGGGCACATTGAGTTACGTGCTTTTATGGAGTGTGGATGCAAGTTGGGTGCTGATTGTGGGGAAAGAATGTGTGATCTGGTGTTTTGGTGTGTGTTGCAATGTGGACGGTTATGGATTAGGTGTTGGAATGGATTAAAGGTCAGTACATAAACTACAATATGTATATTAGATAGAGGTGCGTTCTGGTAAATTAATGAGATAGGTGAGTCCTAGTAAATGAAAGACGATAGGTGAGTCCTAGTGAATGAATGAGATAGGTGAGTCCTAGTAAATGAAAGACGATAGGTGAGTCCTAGTAAATGAAAGACGATAGGTGAGTCCTAGTAAATGAAATAAGAGAGGTTCGTCCTAGAGGTGCGTCCTAGTAAATGAAATAAGAGAGGTTCGTCCTAGAGGTGCGTTCTAGTAAATGAAATACGAGAGGTTCGTCCTAGAGGTACGTCCTAGTAAATGAAATAAGAGAGGTTCGTCCTAGAGGTGCGTCCTAGTAAATGAAATACGAGAGGTTCGTCCTACAGGTGCGTCCTAGTAAATGAAATAAGAGAGGTTCGTCCTAGAGGTGCGTCCTAGTAAATGAAATAAGAGAGGTTCGTCCTAGAGGTGTGTCCTAGTAAATGAAATAAGAGAGGTTCGTCCTAGAGGTGCGTCCTAGTAAATGAAATACGAGAGGTTCGTCCTAGAGGTGCGTCCTAGTAAATGAAATAAGAGAGGTTCGTCCTAGAGGTGCGTCCTAGTAAATGAAATACGAGAGGTTCGTCCTAGAGGTTCGTCCTAGTAAGAGGTGACTGCTAAGGATCCAGTTGGCAAGAGAACAACTGGCGGGGGAAGGGGAGATGCTCCCCCGGTAAGTCCTTCCAATTATAGTTAATATACAATACTAAAAGAATACTCTTTATATGTGGGGAAATCATTTGGAGCCAATGCCATCTTCGGATCGAGTTCAATATATAGCCTGCGCATCCTGACCAATGAAAATACAGTATATTATGTAAGTGATTATTATTATTAATAGGTAAAATGGCGAAAATTTATGTATTAAATACGGCGTCAAGTTAAGGCTACGATTGGTAAGAGAACTAGCCTAACAGTTCTCAACACCTTCTCAAAGGCTATCGAAAAACATATCGCTGAGAAAGTGTGGACATTTTTAAACAAATACAAACTCGTCAGTAAAATCCAATATGGGACATAGCAACCATCGACCTGGTTGAGAAGATTGCTAGAATCATGGACAACGGTACAGTTTATGCGCGAAAAACTTTTTGTAATTGGCGTGGGTGGAAGTGCTCTAAACTTTATAGTGTCCTTTCTAACTGAAAGAAAAATGTATGTTTGCGTAAATGACAATATATCGGACACTTATGAACTCAAGAAGGGTGTGGTATAGGGATCTACGTTGGGTCCAATCCTCTTCTTGTTGTATATGAACGACATGACGTGCTACTTAAAGGGTGGAGAAAATCAAGCATTTAACTTTGTGCATTGGCAAGTATGGGTTAGATATTACTGAAATTTCAGAAAATTTATTATTGGCAAATTTTATATTATATTCGTGTACAGTACACCTGCAACTAATTTTCCTGAAAATTTGACAAAGTTTCAGTATTAAATAAGGGACAAAATCAAAGATATTACTTTCTGCATTGACTAGTATCTTTGCGGATGACACAAGTATTATTGTTGAAGCGGAAAGTGAACATGAACATGTCAGGAAAATTATGGTTGCTAACGATGAAATAACACACTGGTGCAAGCTAAATAATGTCGTGTTGAATGCGGAAAAAACAGAACAAAATATATTCTGCAACAAAAAAGAACCTAACCATCTACTGGCAAGAGTTTCAGGGAACACAATGTTTCTGGGTAGCTTTCTACATAGATGAACGGCTATCATGGAACCAACAAATGGACTATATATCTACAAAACTGTCTAGGGCTTACTTTACTCTCCTGAAATTTCAATACAAGCACTCTAATGAGTATATACTACGCGATTGTTTTTTCGCATTTGACTTACAACATTCAAGTACGGGGAAAAACGACAAAAGGCAACTTGGCTTGATTGTTTGTCCTACAGAAAAAGGTAATACGTTTAATTTTTAATCTACGTCGAAGAGATTTGTGTCGCCTAGTATTTAACAAGAACAACATCCTGACAATAACTGGGCTTTATATTTATAAATGTGCATTATTTGTATTTAGAAATTGAGTGAAATTTCATAAGAATCGGGATACACATGGATACCATTCCAGAAGCGGTGATAACTTTTGTATTACGCCGCACAACACAACACTGTACGAAAAATCAACAATGTATTCATGTATATCTATATATAACAAAATCCCAAACCACATAAAGACAAATCAAAATATCAATGTTTTTAAAACTCAACTCAGAACTTTTATCATTGAAAAGTGTCTCTACTCATACTCTACATTCTGTATGAATGTATGTAACAATGTATCCATTTTTTTAAGTGTTATAATTTTGTATTATGTTTTTCTATATGTATATTTTTATATTATATTGTATCTGACTTCAATCCAATCCAATCAACAATGTAAGTTTCTTTCTAAGGATGAATAAACTGAACTGAACTGAACTGAACTGAACAAAACTGTACACGAATCTAATATAAAATTTACTAATAATTGTTTTTTCAGGAACTTCAGTTAAAGCTATCCCATACTTGTCAATACAGAAAGTTATATTTTTGATTTTCTTTTTTTTTAATACTAAAACTCTGTCAAATTTTCGGAAAGATTAGTTTTAGGTGTACTGTAGACAAATCTACTATCAAAATTACAAATAATGAATATTCAGAAGCTTCAGTAATAGCTAACCCATACTAGTCAATTCAGAAAGTAATATGTTTGATTTTCTCCCTTACTTAATACTGAAACTTTGTCAAATTTTCAGGAGAATTAGTTTCACGTGTACTGTATACAAATCTACTATCAAATTTGCAAATAATAGATTTTCGGAAATATCAGTAATATATAACCCATACTTGTCAATGCAGAAAGTTATATCTTTGAATTTTTCCTTTATTTATTAATGAAACTTTGTCAAATTTTCAGGAGAATTAGATTCAGATATACGGTACACGAATCTTATATTACATTTGCATATAATAAATTTTCAGATATTTTAGTAATAGCTAACCCATAGTAGTCAATGCAGAAAGTTAAATGTTTGCACACATACACAAAAAATAAATGAACTGATAAATGATACAAATGAGAAATGATTATGATCTTATCAGGAAGTTGTAACGAAAATGATTAATTCAAAGATTAATATATATTTGTACAGGATGTAGTTCGTGTTTTGCATACTTCTTCTCTGTTTGTTAAAAGATTAAAAAAAAATCATTCTTAACAATTACATGAATGTTTCCACTTAAAGCGCTTCAGATTATTCGATGAATTCCAAGTTAAAATATGAGCGCCCTCCGTATCAGCGCAAAAAGGCTACAACGTCAAAATTCCCGTGAAAATTCGTAGGTAACTCCGCTCGAAGTATTCAGGAGGATAGTTGAGAAGTTTCCGGGCCATAGTTTTATTTGAGCAAGTACCGATAATGTTATTTACGGGCTCGCCGGTTCGAGTGCTATCCACTTAATTAACTTAATTAGCGCGCCGCTCTCGATGCACAAAACGAAGTACCAAGTCGTGAAGTGCGAGGTGTTAAACTTCGTTGGCGATAGACTTAGGAGATAATTTGCGGAAGGAATATCTACAAGCGGAATATTAACCTACTGAAAGAAATTCATAATAAAATGAACGTGTATTATAGAGTTTCTTCAGGGTATCTGCAAGTATTCAAGTATTCACAGTATTCAAGTATTCGGAGTATTTTTTCCGATCAGTTTTAATTAATCTCACTTAGGGAGTTGAGGATATATTTTGTAATGTATGATATATTATAAAACAATCGCTTTAAATTAGATTAAAGTGTTATTAACAAGTTTTGTGTATAAACATTTAGTACTTCCGTTTTAAATAATGTACCTGCGATGGTTATAATCAGGAACATTATCGGATCCGACCGAGCATAGGCGACAAAACCTATAATTGTAGGGACCTAATCGAAACGGTGATTAAACAAAATAATTACGTACAAACAGCAATTAAGGGTTCTCGACGCCGATGTAATTGTGGACCATGTGTAAGCGGACACCGCTAGAACAAAATACACGTTATTGATTCGCGGACCTTTCGTTAATTACGTCGTACGTAGTAAAGCGAAAACCGCTTCAAAGCAGAACAAGTCCGCCCATGTTATTATCAACGCCGATTTCAAACGGGCAGCTGTTCACTATCTGAATGCGCGGGCCTTAATTACGCGAGGATGACCTCTCCTTCTCCCAGACAGATTTTATAATTCAGCACCTGTTCCTTACTTCTGATCAACAAACTATGGCCCCACAAAAACCCTCATCCACCTCAAACGCGCACAATTTCTGCCGATCGGCGTGCATATCAATCAATAAGACACCTCAAAGAACCAGTACGTGCCAGTGCACATCAAAGACTGCCCCTGTCAACCTCCAATTCCAAGAGTTTGCGTTCCTGTGCAGGTTCGTTTCTTCCGCTTTCACAATCGCTAAGCCCCATCCGACTCACTCTCCAATATATATTTTTCAATTAAGTTTAAGGTTTTATCCACAAATTATCAGTTATATATTTAAAGTTGTTATATTATTATTTAGTACTTAGTACTAAATATTAATATAACAACTTTAAAGTTTAACTTTAGTAGTTCAGTATACCTGAAGGTAATTCTGCTGAAAATTTGACAGAGTTTCAGTATTAAATAAGTGAGAAAGTCAGAACTAGGTTAGGTAAGGTTAGGTTAAGCTAGGCGAGGTTAGGTCTCTGTCGCAGATTTTTTTAATATTTAATATTAGATTTGTGTTCAGTATACCTGAAGGTAATTCTGCTGAAAACTTGACAGAGTTTCAGTATTAAATAAGTGAGAAAGTCAGAACTAGGTTAGGTAAGGTTAGGTTAAGCTAGGCGAGGTTAGGTCTCTGTTGCAGATTTTTTTAATATTTAATATTAGATTTGTGTTCAGTATACCTGAAGGTAATTCTGCTGAAAATATGACAGAGTTTCAGTATTAAATAAGTGAGAAAGTCAGAACGAGGTTAGGTAAGGTTAGGTTAAGCTAGGCGAGGTGAGGTCTCTGTCGCAGATTTTTTTAATATTTAATATTAGATTTGTGTTCAGTATACCTGTAGGTAATTCTGCTGAAAACTTGACAGAGTTTCAGTATTAAATAAGTGAGAAAGTCAGAACTAGGTTAGGTAAGGTTAGGTTAAGCTAGGCGAGGTTAGGTCTCTGTTGCAGATTTTTTTTATATTTAATATTAGATTTGTGTTCAGTATACCTGAAGGTAATTCTGCTGAAAATATGACAGAGTTTCAGTATTAAATAAGTGAGAAAGTCAGAACGAGGTTAGGTAAGGTTAGGTTAAGCTAGGCGAGGTTAGGTCTCTGTTGCAGATTTTTTTAATATTTAATATTAGATTTGTGATCAGTATACCTTAAGGTAATTCTGCTGAAAACTTGACAGAGTTTCAGTATTAAATAAGTGAGAAAGTCAGAACGAGGTTAGGTAAGGTTAGGTTAAGCTAGGCGAGGTTAGGTCTCTGTTGCAGATTTTTTTAATATTTAATATTAGATTTGTGTTCAGTATATCTGAAGGCAATTCTGCTGAAAATTTGACAGAGTTTCAGTATTAAATAAGTGAGAAAGTCAGAACGAGGTTAGGTAAGGTTAGGTTAAACTAGGCGAGGTTTGGTCTCTGTTGCAGATTTTTTTAATATTTAATATTAGATTTGTGTTCAGTATACCTGAAAGTAATTCTGCTGAAAATTTGACAGAGTTTCAGTATTAAATAAGTAAGAAAGTCAGAACGAGGTTAGGTAAGGTTAGGTTAAGCTAGGCGAGGTTAGGTCTCTGTTGCAGATTTTTTTTATATTTAATATTAGATTTGTGTTCAGTATATCTGAAGGTAATTCTGCTGAAAATTTGACAGAGATTCAGTATTAAATAAGTGAGAAAGTCAGAACGAGGTTAGGTAAGGTTAGGTTAAGCTAGGCGAGGTTAGGTCTCTGTTGCAGATTTTTTTAATATTTAATATTAGATTTGTGTTCAGTATATCTGAAGGCAATTCTGCTGAAAATTTGACAGAGTTTCAGTATTAAATAAGTGAGAAAGTCAGAACGAGGTTAGGTAAGGTTAGGTTAAACTAGGCGAGGTTAGGTCTCTGTTGCAGATTTTTTTAATATTTAATATTAGATTTGTGTTCAGTATACCTGAAAGTAATTCTGCTGAAAATTTGACAGAGTTTCAGTATTAAATAAGTAAGAAAGTCAGAACGAGGTTAGGTAAGGTTAGGTTAAGCTAGGCGAGGTTAGGTCTCTGATGCAGATTTTTTTTATATTTAATTTTAGATTTGTGTTCAGTATACCCGAAGGTAATTCTGCTGAAAACTTGACAGAGTTTCAGTATTAAATAAGTGAGAAAGTCAGAACGAGGTTAGGTTAGGTTAGGTTAAGCAAGGCGAGGTTAGGTCTCTGTTGCAGATTTTTTTAATATTTAATATTAGATTTGTGTTCAGTATACATGAAAGTAATTCTGCTGAAAATTTGACAGAGTTTCAGTATTAAATAAGTGAGAAAGTCAGAACGAGGTTAGGTAAGGTTAGGTTAAGCTAGGCGAGGTTAGGTCTCTGTTGCAGATTTTTTTAATATTTAATATTAGATTTGTGTTCAGTATATCTGAAGGTAATTCTGCTGAAAATTTGACAGAGTTTCAGTATTAAATAAGTGAGAAAGTCAGAACGAGGTTAGGTAAGGTTAGGCTAAGCTAGGCGAGGTTAGGTCTCTGTTGCAGATTTTTTTAATATTTAATATTAGATTTGTGTTCAGTATATCTGAAGGTAATTCTGCTGAAAATTTGACAGAGTTTCAGTATTAATAAGTGAGAAAGTCAGAACGAGGTTAGGTAAGGTTAGGCTAAGCTAGGCGAGGTTAGGTCTCTGTTGCAGATTTTTTTAATATTTAATATTAGATTTGTGTTCAGTATACCTGAAGGTAATTCTGCTGAAAATTTGACAGAGTTTCAGTATTAAATAAGTGAGAAAGTCAGAACGAGGTTAGGTAAGGTTAGGTTAAGCAAGGCGAGGTTAGGTCTCTGTTGCAGATTTTTTTTATATTTAATATTAGATTTGTGTTCAGTATACCTGAAGGTAATTCTGCTGAAAATTTGACAGAGTTTCAGTATTAAATAAGTGAGAAAGTCAGAACGAGGTTAGGTAAGGTTAGGTTAAGCTAGGCGAGGTTAGGTCTCTGTTGCAGATTTTTTTAATATTTAATATTAGATTTGTGTTCAGTATACCTGAAGGTAATTCTGCTGAAAATTTGACAGAGTTTCAGTATTAAATAAGTGAGAAAGTCAGAACGAGGTTAGGTAAGGTTAGGTTAAGCTAGGCGAGGTTAGGTCTCTGTTGCAGATTTTTTTAATATTTAATATTAGATTTGTGTTCAGTATTACTGAAGGTAATTCTGCTGAAAATTTGACAGAGTTTCAGTATTAAATAAGTGAGAAAGTCAGAACGAGGTTAGGTAAGGTTAGGCTAAGCTAGGCGAGGTTAGGTCTCTGTTGCAGATTTTTTTAATATTTAATATTAGATTTGTGTTCAGTATATCTGAAGGTAATTCTGCTGAAAATTTGACAGAGTTTCAGTATTAAATAAGTGAGAAAGTCAGAACGAGGTTAGGTAAGGTTAGGCTAAGCTAGGCGAGGTTAGGTCTCTGTTGCAGATTTTTTTAATATTTAATATTAGATTTGTGTTCAGTATATCTGAAGGTAATTCTGCTGAAAATTTGACAGAGTTTCAGTATTAAATAAGTGAGAAAGTCAGAACGAGGTTAGGTAAGGTTAGGCTAAGCTAGGCGAGGTTAGGTCTCTGTTGCAGATTTTTTTTATATTTAATATTAGATTTGTGTTCAGTATACCTGAAGGTAATTCTGCTGAAAATTTGACAGAGTTTCAGTATTAAATAAGTGAGAAAGTCAGAACGAGGTTAGGTAAGGTTAGGTTAAGCTAGGCGAGGTTAGGTCTCTGTTGCAGATTTTTTTAATATTTAATATTAGATTTGTGTTCAGTATACCTGAAGGTAATTCTGCTGAAAATTTGACAGAGTTTCAGTATTAAATAAGTGAGAAAGTCAGAACGAGGTTAGGTAAGGTTAGGTTAAGCTAGGCGAGGTTAGGTCTCTGTTGCAGATTTTTTTAATATTTAATATTAGATTTGTGTTCAGTATAACTGAAGGTAATTCTGCTGAAAATTTGACAGAGTTTCAGTATTAAATAAGTGAGAAAGTCAGAACGAGGTTAGGTAAAGTTAGGTTAAGCTAGGCGAGGTTAGGTCTTTGTTGCAGATTTTTTTAATATTTAATATTAGATTTGTGTTCAGTATACCTGAAGGTAATTCTGCTGAAAATTTGACAGAGTTTCAGTATTAAATAAGTGAGAAAGTCAGAACGAGGTTAGGTAAGGTTAGGCTAAGCTAGGCGAGGTTAGGTCTCTGATGCAGATTTTTTTTATATTTAATTTTAGATTTGTGTTCAGTATACCTGAAGGTAATTCTGCTGAAAATTTGACAGAGTTTCAGTATTAAATAAGTGAGAAAGTCAGAACGAGGTTAGGTAAAGTTAGGTTAAGCTAGGCGAGGTTAGGTCTCTGTTGCAGATTTTTTTAATATTTAATATTAGATTTGTGTTCAGTATACCTGAAGGTAATTCTGCTGAAAATTTGACAGAGTTTCAGTATTAAATAAGTGAGAAAGTCAGAACGAGGTTAGGTAAGGTTAGGTTAAGCTAGGCGAGGTTAGGTCTCTCTTGCAGATTTTTTTAATATTTAATATTAGATTTGTGTTCAGTATACCTGAAGGTAATTCTGCTGAAAAATTGACAGAGTTTCAGTATTAAATAAGTGAGAAAGTCAGAACTAGGTTAGGTAAGCTTAGGTTAAGCTAGGCGAGGTTAGGTCTCTGATGCAGATTTTTTTTATATTTAATTTTAGATTTGTGTTCAGTATACCTGAAGGTAATTCTGCTGAAAATTTGACAGAGTTTCAGTATTAAATAAGTGAGAAAGTCAGAACGAGGTTAGGTAAGGCTAGGTTAAGCTAGGCGAGGTTAGGTCTCTGATGCAGATTTTTTTTATATTTAATTTTAGATTTGTGTTCAGTATACCTGAAGGTAATTCTGCTGAAAATTTGACAGAGTTTCAGTATTAAATAAGTGAGAAAGTCAGAACTAGGTTAGGTAAGCTTAGGTTAAGCTAGGCGAGGTTAGGTCTCTGATGCAGATTTTTTTTATATTTAATTTTAGATTTGTGTTCAGTATACCTGAAGGTAATTCTGCTGAAAATTTGACAGAGTTTCAGTATTAAATAAGTGAGAAAGTCAGAACGAGGTTAGGTAAGGTTAGGTTAAGCTAGGCGAGGTTAGGTCTCTGTTGCAGATTTTTTTAATATTTAATATTAGATTTGTGTTCAGTATATCTGAAGGTAATTCTGCTGAAAATTTGACAGAGTTTCAGTATTAAATAAGTGAGAAAGTCAGAACGAGGTTAGGTTAGGTTAGGTTAAGCTAGGCGAGGTTAGGTCTCTGTTGCAGATTTTTTTAATATTTAGTATTAGATTTGTGTTCAGTATACCTGAAAGTAATTCTGCTGAAAATTTGACAGAGTTTCAGTATTAAATAAGTGAGAAAGTCAGAACGAGGTTAGGTAAGGTTAGGTTAAGCTAGGCGAGGTTAGGTCTCTGTTGCAGATTTTTTTAATATTTAATATTAGATTTGTGTTCAGTATACCTGAAGGTAATTCTGCTGAAAACTTGACAGAGTTTCAGTATTAAATAAGTGAGAAAGTCAGAACGAGGTTAGGTTAGGTTAGGTTAAGCTAGGCGAGGTTAGGTCTCTGTTGCAGATTTTTTTAATATTTAATATTAGATTTGTGTTCAGTGTACCTGAAAGTAATTCTGCTGAAAATTTGACAGAGTTTCAGTATTAAATAAGTGAGAAAGTCAGAACTAGGTTAGGTAAGGTTAGGTTAAGCTAGGCGAGGTTAGGTCTCTGATGCAGATTTTTTTTATATTTAATTTTAGATTTGTGTTCAGTATACCTGAAGGTAATTCTGCTGAAAATTTGACAGAGTTTCAGTATTAAATAAGTGAGAAAGTCAGAACTAGGTTAGGTAAGGTTAGGTTAAGCTAGGCGAGGTTAGGTCTCTGTTGCAGATTCTTTTAATATTTAATATTAGATTTGTGTTCAGTATACCTGAAGGTAATTCTGCTGAAAACTTGACAGAGTTTCAGTATTAAATAAGTGAGAAAGTCAGAATGAGGTTAAGTTAGGTTAGGTTAAGCTAGGCGAGGTTAGGTCTCTGTTGCAGATTTTTTTAATATTTAATATTAGATTTGTGTTCAGTATACCCGAAGGTAATTCTGCTGAAAACTTGACAGAGTTTCAGTATTAAATAAGTGAGAAAGTCAGAACGAGGTTAGGTAAGGCTAGGTTAAGCTAGGCGAGGTTAGGTCTCTGTTGCAGATTTTTTTAATATTTAATATTAGATTTGTGTTCAGTATACCCGAAGGTAATTCTGCTGAAAACTTGACAGAGTTTCAGTATTAAATAAGTGAGAAAGTCAGAACGAGGTTAGGTAAGGCTAGGTTAAGCTGGGCGAGGTTAGGTCTCTGATGCAGATTTTTCTTATATTTAATTTTAGATTTGTGTTCAGTATACCTGAAGGTAATTCTGCTGAAAAATTGACAGAGTTTCAGTATTAAATAAGTGAGAAAGTCAGATCTAGGTTAGGTAAGCTTAGGTTAAGCTAGGCGAGGTTAGGTCTCTGATGCAGATTTTTTTTATATTTAATTTTAGATTTGTGTTCAGTATACCTGAAGGTAATTCTGCTGAAAATTTGACAGAGTTTCAGTATTAAATAAGTGAGAAAGTCAGAACGAGGTTAGGTTAGGTTAGGTTAAGCTAGGCGAGGTTAGGTCTCTGTTGCAGATTTTTTTAATATTTAATATTAGATTTGTGTTCAGTATACCTGAAGGTAATTCTGCTGAAAACTTGACAGAGTTTCAGTATTAAATAAGTGAGAAAGTCAGAACGAGGTTAGGTTAGGTTAGGTTAAGCTAGGCGAGGTTAGGTCTCTGTTGCAGATTTTTTTAATATTTAATATTAGACTTGTGTTCAGTATACCCGAAGGTAATTCTGCTGAAAACTTGACAGAGTTTCAGTATTAAATAAGTGAGAAAGTCAGAACGAGGTTAGGTAAGGCTAGGTTAAGCTAGCCGAGGTTAGGTCTCTGTTGCAGATTTTTTTAATATTTAATATTAGATTTGTGTTCAGTATACCCGAAGGTAATTCTGCTGAAAACTTGACAGAGTTTCAGTATTAAATAAGTGAGAAAGTCAGAACGAGGTTAGGTTAGGTTAGGTTAAGCTAGGCGAGGTTAGGTCTCTGTTGCAGATTTTTTTAATATTTAATATTAGATTTGTGTTCAGTATACCCGAAGGTAATTCTGCTGAAAACTTGACAGAGTTTCAGTATTAAATAAGTGAGAAAGTCAAAACGAGGTTAGGTAAGGCTAGGTTAAGCTAGGCGAGGTTAGGTCTCTGATGCAGATTTTTTTTATATTTAATTTTAGATTTGTGTTCAGTATACCTGAAGGTAATTCTGCTGAAAAATTGACAGAGTTTCAGTATTAAATAAGTGAGAAAGTCAGAACTAGGTTAGGTAAGCTTAGGTTAAGCTAGGCGAGGTTAGGTCTCTGATGCAGATTTTTTTAATATTTAATTTTAGATTTGTGTTCAGTATACCTGAAGGTAATTCTACTGAAAATTTGACAGAGTTTCAGTATTAAATAAGTGAGAAAGTCAGAACGAGGTTAGGTTAGGTTAGGTTAAGCTAGGCGAGGTTAGGTCTCTGTTGCAGATTTTTTTAATATTTAATATTAGATTTGTGTTCAGTATATCTGAAGGTAATTCTGCTGAAAATTTGACAGAGTTTCAGTATTAAATAAGTGAGAAAGTCAGAACGAGGTTAGGTTAGGTTAGGTTAAGCTAGGCGAGGTTAGGTCTCTGTTGCAGATTTTTTTAATATTTAGTATTAGATTTGTGTTCAGTATACCTGAAAGTAATTCTGCTGAAAATTTGACAGAGTTTCAGTATTAAATAAGTGAGAAAGTCAGAACGAGGTTAGGTAAGGTTAGGTTAAGCTAGGCGAGGTTAGGTCTCTGTTGCAGATTTTTTTAATATTTAATATTAGATTTGGGTTCAGTATACCTGAAGGTAATTCTGCTGAAAATTTGACAGAGTTTCAGTATTAAATAAGTGAGAAAGTCAGAATGAGGTTAGGTAAAGTTGGGTTAAGCTAGGCGAGGTTAGGTCTCAGTTGCAGATTTTTTTAATATTTAATATTAGATTTGTGTTCAGTATACCTGAAGGTAATTCTGCTGAAAATCTGACAGAGTTTCAGTATTAAATAAGTGAGAAAGTCAGAACGAGGTTAGGTAAGGTTAGGTTAAGCTAGGCGAGGTTAGGTCTCTGTTGCAGATTCTTTTAATATTTAATATTAGATTTGTGTTCAGTATACCTGAAGGTAATTCTGCTGAAAATTTGACAGAGGTTCAGTATTAAATAAGTGAGAAAGTCAGAACGAGGTTAGGTAAGGTTAGGTTAAGCTAGGCGAGGTTAGGTCTCTGTTGCAGATTCTTTTAATATTTAATATTAGATTTGTGTTCAGTATACCTGAAGGTAATTCTGCTGAAAATTTGACAGAGTTTCAGTATTAAATAAGTGAGAAAGTCAGAACGAGGTTAGGTAAGGTTAGGTTAAGCTAGGCGAGGTTAGGTCTCTGATGCAGATTTTTTTTATATTTAATTTTAGATTTGTGTTCAGTATACCTGAAGGTTATTCTGCTGAAAATTTGACAGAGTTTCAGTATTAAATAAGTGAGAAAGTCAGAACTAGGTTAGGTAAGCTTAGGTTAAGCTAGGCGAGGTTAGGTCTCTGATGCAGATTTTTTTTATATTTAATTTTAGATTTGTGTTCAGTATATCTGAAGGTAATTCTGCTGAAAATTTGACAGAGTTTCAGTATTAAATAAGTGAGAAAGTCAGAACGAGGTTAGGTTAGGTTAGGTTAAGCTAGGCGAGGTTAGGTCTCTGTTGCAGATTTTTTTAATATTTAATATTAGATTTGTGTTCAGTATACCTGAAAGTAATTCTGCTGAAAATTTGACAGAGTTTCAGTATTAAATAAGTGAGAAAGTCAGAACGAGGTTAGGTAAGGTTAGGTTAAGCTAGGCGAGGTTAGGTCTCTGTTGCAGATTTTTTATATATTTAATATTAGATTTGTGTACAGTATATCTGAAGGTAATTCTGCTGAAAATTTGACAGAGTTTCAGTATTAAATAAGTGAGAAAGTCAGAACGAGGTTAGGTAAGGTTAGGTTAAGCTAGGCGAGGTTAGGTCTCTGTTGCAGATTTTTTTTATATTTAACATTAGATTTGTGTTCAGTATACCTGAAGGTAATTCTGCTGAAAATTTGACAGAGTTTCAGTATTAAATAAGTGAGAAAGTCAGAACGAGGTTAGGTAAGGTTAGGTTAAGCTAGGCGAGGTTAGGTCTCTGTTGCAGATTTTTTTAATATTTAATATTAGATTTGTGTTCAGTATACCTGAAGGTAATTCTGCTGAAAATTTGACAGAGTTTCAGTATTAAATAAGTGAGAAAGTCAGAACGAGGTTAGGTAAGGTTAGGTTAAGCTAGGCGAGGTTAGGTCTCTGTTGCAGATTCTTTTAATATTTAATATTAGATTTGTGTTCAGTATACCTGAAGGTAATTCTGCTGAAAATTTGACAGAGTTTCAGTATTATATAAGTGAGAAAGTCAGAACGAGGTTAGTTAAGGTTAGGTTAAGCTAGGCGAGGTTAGGTCTCTGTTGCAGATTTTTTTAATATTTAATATTAGATTTGTGTTCAGTATACCTGAAGGTAATTCTGCTGAAAATTTGACAGAGTTTCAGTATTAAATAAGTGAGAAAGTCAGAACGAGGTTAGGTAAGGTTAGGTTAAGCTAGGCGAGGTTAGGTCTCTGATGCAGATTTTTTTTATATTTAATTTTAGATTTGTGTTCAGTATACCCGAAGGTAATTCTGCTGAAAATTTGACAGAGTTTCAGTATTAAATAAGTGAGAAAGTCAGAACGAGGTTAGGTAAGGTTAGGTTAAGCGAGGCGAGGTTAGGTCTCTGTTGCAGATTTTTTTAATATTTAATATTAGATTTGTGTTCAGTATACCTGAAGGTAATTCTGCTGAAAACTTGACAGAGTTTCAGTATTAAATAAGTGAGTAAGTCAGAACGAGGTTAGGTTAGGTTAGGTTAAGCTAGGCGAGGTTAGGTCTCTGTTGCAGATTCTTTTAATATTTAATATTAGATTTGTGTTCAGTATACCTGAAGGTAATTCTGCTGAAAATTTGACAGAGTTTCAGTATTAAATAAGTGAGAAAGTCAGAACGAGGTTAGGTAAGGTTAGGTTAAGCTAGGCGAGGTTAGGTCTCTGTTGCAGATTTTTTTAATATTTAATATTAGATTTGTGTTCAGTATATCTGAAGGTAATTCTGCTGAAAATTTGACAGAGTTTCAGTATTAAATAAGTGAGAAAGTCAGAACTAGGTTAGGTAAGGTTAGGTTAAGCTAGGCGAGGTTAGGTCTCTGATGCAGATTTTTTTTATATTTAATTTTAGATTTGTGTTCAGTATACCTGAAGGTAATTCTGCTGAAAATTTGACAGAGTTTCAGTATTAAATAAGTGAGAAAGTCAGAACTAGGTTAGGTAAGGTTAGGTTAAGCTAGGCGAGGTTAGGTCTCTGTTGCAGATTCTTTTAATATTTAATATTAGATTTGTGTTCAGTATACCTGAAGGTAATTCTGCTGAAAATTTGACAGAGTTTCAGTATTAAATAAGTGAGAAAGTCAGAACGAGGTTAGGTAAGGTTAGGTTAAGCTAGGCGAGGTTAGGTCTCTGATGCAGATTTTTTTTATATTTAATTTTAGATTTGTGTTCAGTATACCCGAAGGTAATTCTGCTGAAAATTTGACAGAGTTTCAGTATTTAATAAGTGAGAAAGTAAGAACGAGGTTAGGTAAGGTTAGGTTAAGCTAGGCGAGGTTAGGTCTCTGTTGCAGATTTTTTTAATATTTAATATTAGATTTGTGTCCAGTATATCTGAAGGTAATTCTGCTGAAAATTTGACAGAGTTTCAGTATTAAATAAGTGAGAAAGTCAGAACTAGGTTAGGTAAGCTTAGGTTAAGCTAGGCGAGGTTAGGTCTCTGATGCAGATTTTTTTTATATTTAATTTTAGATTTGTGTTCAGTATACCTGAAGGTAATTCTGCTGAAAATTTGACAGAGTTTCAGTATTAAATAAGTGAGAAAGTCAGAACGAGGTTAGGTAAGGTTAGGTTAAGCTAGGCGAGGTTAGGTCTCTGTTGCAGATTTTTTTAATATTTAATATTAGATTTGTGTTCAGTATATCTGAAGGTAATTCTGCTGAAAATTTGACAGAGTTTCAGTATTAAATAAGTGAGAAAGTCAGAACGAGGTTAGGTTAGCTAGGCGAGGTTAGGTCTCTGTTGCAGATTTTTTTAATATTTAGTATTAGATTTGTGTTCAGTATACCTGAAAGTAATTCTGCTGAAAATTTGACAGAGTTTCAGTATTAAATAAGTGAGAAAGTCAGAACGAGGTTAGGTAAGGTTAGGTTAAGCTAGGCGAGGTTAGGTCTCTGTTGCAGATTTTTTTAATATTTAATATTAGATTTGTGTTCAGTATACCTGAAGGTAATTCTGCTGAAAACTTGACAGAGTTTCAGTATTAAATAAGTGAGAAAGTCAGAACGAGGTTAGGTTAGGTTAGGTTAAGCTAGGCGAGGTTAGGTCTCTGTTGCAGATTTTTTTAATATTTAATATTAGATTTGTGTTCAGTGTACCTGAAAGTAATTCTGCTGAAAATTTGACAGAGTTTCAGTATTAAATAAGTGAGAAAGTCAGAACTAGGTTAGGTAAGGTTAGGTTAAGCTAGGCGAGGTTAGGTCTCTGTTGCAGATTTTTTTAATATTTAATATTAGACTTGTGTTCAGTATACCTGAAGGTAATTCTGCTGAAAACTTGACAGAGTTTCAGTATTAAATAAGTGAGAAAGTCAGAACGAGGTTAGGTTAGGTTAGGTTAAGCTAGGCGAGGTTAGGTCTCTGTTGCAGATTTTTTTAATATTTAATATTAGATTTGTGTTCAGTATACCCGAAGGTAATTCTGCTGAAAACTTGACAGAGTTTCAGTATTAAATAAGTGAGAAAGTCAGAACGAGGTTAGGTAAGGCTAGGTTAAGCTAGGCGAGGTTAGGTCTCTGATGCAGATTTTTTTTATATTTAATTTTAGATTTGTGTTCAGTATACCTGAAGGTAATTCTGCTGAAAATTTGACAGAGTTTCAGTATTAAATAAGTGAGAAAGTCAGAACTAGGTTAGGTAAGCTTAGGTTAACTAGGCGAGGTTAGGTCTCTGATGCAGATTTTTTTTATATTTAATTTTAGATTTGTGTTCAGTATACCTGAAGGTAATTCTGCTGAAAATTTGACAGAGTTTCAGTATTAAATAAGTGAGAAAGTCAGAACTAGGTTAGGTAAGGTTAGGTTAAGCTAGGCGAGGTTAGGTCTCTGATGCAGATTTTTTTTATATTTAATTTTAGATTTGTGTTCAGTATACCCGAAGGTAATTCTGCTGTAAATTTGACAGAGTTTCAGTATTTAATAAGTGAGAAAGTCAGAACAAGGTTAGGTAAGGTTAGGTTAAGCTAGGCGAGGTTAGGTCTCTGTTGCAGATTTTTTTAATATTTAATATTAGATTTGTGTTCAGTATACCTGAAGGTAATTCTGCTGAAAACTTGACAGAGTTTCAGTATTAAATAAGTGAGAAAGTCAGAACGAGGTTAAGTTAGGTTAGGTTAAGCTAGGCGAGGTTAGGTCTCTGTTGCAGATTTTTTTAATATTTAATATTAGATTTGTGTTCAGTATACCCGAAGGTAATTCTGCTGAAAACTTGACAGAGTTTCAGTATTAAATAAGTGAGAAAGTCAGAACGAGGTTAGGTAAGGCTAGGTTAAGCTAGGCGAGGTTAGGTCTCTGTTGCAGATTTTTTTAATATTTAATATTAGATTTGTGTTCAGTATACCCGAAGGTAATTCTGCTGAAAACTTGACAGAGTTTCAGTATTAAATAAGTGAGAAAGTCAGAACGAGGTCAGGTAAGGCTAGGTTAAGCTGGGCGAGGTAAGGTCTCTGATGCAGATTTTTTTTATATTTAATTTTAGATTTGTGTTCAGTATACCTGAAGGTAATTCTGCTGAAAATTTGACAGAGTTTCAGTATTAAATAAGTGAGAATGTCAGAACGAGGTTAGGTAAGGTTAGGTTAAGCTAGGCGAGGTTAGGTCTCTGATGCAGATTTTTTTTATATTTAATTTTAGATTTGTGTTCAGTATACCCGAAGGTAATTCTGCTGAAAATTTGACAGAGTTTCAGTATTTAATAAGTGAGAAAGTCAGAACGAGGTTAGGTAAGGTTAGGTTAAGCTAGGCGAGGTTAGGTCTCTGTTGCAGATTTTTTTAATATTTAATATTAGATTTGTGTTCAGTATACCTGAAGGTAATTCTGCTGAAAACTTGACAGAGTTTCAGTATTAAATAAGTGAGAAAGTCAGAACGAGGTTAGGTTAGGTTAGGTTAAGCTAGGCGAGGTTAGGTCTCTGTTGCAGATTTTTTTAATATTTAATATTAGACTTGTGTTCAGTATACCCGAAGGTAATTCTGCTGAAAACTTGACAGAGTTTCAGTATTAAATAAGTGAGAAAGTCAGAACGAGGTTAGGTTAGGTTAGGTTAAGCTAGGCGAGGTTAGGTCTCTGTTGCAGATTTTTTTAATATTTAATATTAGACTTGTGTTCAGTATACCCGAAGGTAATTCTGCTGAAAACTTGACAGAGTTTCAGTATTAAATAAGTGAGAAAGTCAAAACGAGGTTAGGTAAGGCTAGGTTAAGCTAGGCGAGGTTAGGTCTCTGATGCAGATTTTTTTATATTTAATTTTAGATTTGTGTTCAGTATACCTGAAGGTAATTCTGCTGAAAAATTGACAGAGTTTCAGTATTAAATAAGTGAGAAAGTCAGAACTAGGTTAGGTAAGCTTAGGTTAAGCTAGGCGAGGTTAGGTCTCTGATGCAGATTTTTTTTATATTCAATTTTAGATTTGTGTTCAGTATACCTGAAGGTAATTCTACTGAAAATTTGACAGAGTTTCAGTATTAAATAAGTGAGAAAGTCAGAACCAGGTTAGGTAAGGTTAGGTTAAGCTAGGCGAGGTTAGGTCTCTGTTGCAGATTTTTTTTATATTTAACATTAGATTTGTGTTCAGTATACCTGAAAGTAATTCTGCTGAAAATTTGACAGAGTTTCAGTATTAAATAAGTGAGAAAGTCAGAACGAGGTTAGGTAAGGTTAGGTTAAGCTAGGCGAGGTTAGGTCTCTGTTGCAGATTTTTTTAATATTTAATATTAGATTTGTGTTCAGTATACCTGAAGGTAATTCTGCTGAAAATTTGACAGAGTTTCAGTATTAAATAAGTGAGAAAGTCAGAACGAGGTTAGGTAAAGTTAGGTTAAGCTAGGCGAGGTTAGGTCTCTGTTGCAGATTTTTTTAATATTTAATATTAGATTTGGGTTCAGTATACCTGAAGGTAATTCTGCTGAAAATTTGACAGAGTTTCAGTATTAAATAAGTGAGAAAGTCAGAATGAGGTTAGGTAAAGTTGGGTTAAGCTAGGTGAGGTTAGGTCTCTGTTGCAGATTTTTTTAATATTTAATATTAGATTTGTGTTCAGTATACCTGAAGGTAATTCTGCTGAAAATCTGACAGAGTTTCAGTATTAAATAAGTGAGAAAGTCAGAACGAGGTTAGGTAAGGTTAGGTTAAGCTAGGCGAGGTTAGGTCTCTGTTGCAGATTCTTTTAATATTTAATATTAGATTTGTGTTCAGTATACCTGAAGGTAATTCTGCTGAAAATTTGACAGAGTTTCAGTATTAAATAAGTGAGAAAGTCAGAACGAGGTTAGGTAAAGTTAGGTTAAGCTAGGCGAGGTTAGGTCTCTGTTGCAGATTTTTTTAATATTTAATATTAGATTTGGGTTCAGTATACCTGAAGGTAATTCTGCTGAAAATTTGACAGAGTTTCAGTATTAAATAAGTGAGAAAGTCAGAATGAGGTTAGGTAAAGTTGGGTTAAGCTAGGTGAGGTTAGGTCTCTGTTGCAGATTTTTTTAATATTTAATATTAGATTTGTGTTCATTATACCTGAAGGTAATTCTGCTGAAAATTTGACAGAGTTTCAGTATTAAATAAGTGAGAAAGTCAGAACGAGGTTAGGCAAGGTTAGGTTAAGCTAGGCGAGGTTAGGTCTCTGTTGCAGATTCTTTTAATATTTAATATTAGATTTGTGTTCAGTATACCTGAAGGTAATTCTGCTGAAAATTTGACAGAGTTTCAGTATTAAATAAGTGAGAAAGTCAGAACGAGGTTAGGTAAGGCTAGGTTAAGCTAGGAGAGGTTAGGTCTCTGATGCAGATTTTTTTTATATTTAATTTTAGATTTGTGTTCAGTATACCTGAAGGTAATTCTGCTGAAAAATTGACAGAGTTTCAGTATTAAATAAGTGAGAAAGTCAGAACTAGGTTAGGTAAGCTTAGGTTAAGCTAGGCGAGGTTAGGTCTCTGATGCAGATTTTTTTTATATTTAATTTTAGATTTGTGTTCAGTATACCTGAAGGTAATTCTACTGAAAATTTGACAGAGTTTCAGTATTAAATAAGTGAGAAAGTCAGAACGAGGTTAGGTAAGGTTAGGTTAAGCTAGGCGAGGTTAGGTCTCTGTTGCAGATTTTTTTAATATTTAATATTAGATTTGTGTTCAGTATATCTGAAGGTAATTCTGCTGAAAATTTGACAGAGTTTCAGTATTAAATAAGTGAGAAAGACAGAACGAGGTTAGGTAAGGTTAGGTTAAGCTAGGCGAGGTTAGGTCTCTGTTGCAGATTTTTTATATATTTAATATTAGATTTGTGTACAGTATATCTGAAGGTAATTCTGCTGAAAATTTGACAGAGTTTCAGTATTAAATAAGTGAGAAAGTCAGAACGAGGTTAGGTAAGGTTAGGTTAAGCTAGGCGAGGTTAGGTCTCTGTTGCAGATTTTTTTTATATTTAACATTAGATTTGTGTTCAGTATACCTGAAGGTAATTCTGCTGAAAATTTGACAGAGTTTCAGTATTAAATAAGTGAGAAAGTCAGAACGAGGTTAGGTAAGGTTAGGTTAAGCTAGGCGAGGTTAGGTCTCTGTTGCAGATTCTTTTAATATTTAATATTAGATTTGTGTTCAGTATACCTGAAGGTAATTCTGCTGAAAATTTGACAGAGTTTCAGTATTAAATAAGTGAGAAAGTCAGAATGAGGTTAGGTAAAGTTGGGTTAAGCTAGGCGAGGTTAGGTCTCTGTTGCAGATTTTTTATATATTTAGTATTAGATTTGTGTTCAGTATACCTGAAAGTAATTCTGCTGAAAATTTGACAGAGTTTCAGTATTAAATAAGTGAGAAAGTCAGAACGAGGTTAGGTAAGGTTAGGTTAAGCTAGGCGAGGTTAGGTCTCTGTTGCAGATTTTTTTTATATTTAATATTAGATTTGTGTTCAGTATACCTGAAGGTAATTCTGCTGAAAATTTGACAGAGTTTCAGTATTAAATAAGTGAGAAAGTCAGAATGAGGTTAGGTAAGGTTAGGTTAAGCTAGGCGAGGTTAGGTCTCTGGTGCAGATTCTTTTAATATTTAATATTAGATTTGTGTTCAGTATACCTGAAGGTAATTCTGCTGAAAATTTGACAGAGTTTCAGTATTAAATAAGTGAGAAAGTCAGAACGAGGTTAGGTAAGGTTAGGTTAAGCTAGGCGAGGTTAGGTCTCTGTTGCAGATTTTTTTTATATTTAACATTAGATTTGTGTTCAGTATACCTGAAGGTAATTCTGCTGAAAATTTGACAGAGTTTCAGTATTAAATAAGTGAGAAAGTCAGAACGAGGTTAGGTAAGGTTAGGTTAAGCTAGGCGAGGTTAGGTCTCTGATGCAGATTTTTTTTATATTTAATTTTAGATTTGTTTTCAGTATACCCGAAGGTAATTCTGCTGAAAATTTGACAGAGTTTCAGTATTAAATAAGTGAGAAAGTCAGAACGAGGTTAGGTAAGGTTAGGTTAAGCTAGGCGAGGTTAGGTCTCTGTTGCAGATTTTTTTAATATTTAATATTAGACTTGTGTTCAGTATACCTGAAGGTAATTCTGCTGAAAACTTGACAGAGTTTCAGTATTAAATAAGTGAGAAAGTCAGAACGAGGTTAGGTTAGGTTAGGTTAAGCTAGGCGAGGTTAGGTCTCTGTTGCAGATTTTTTTAATATTTAATATTAGATTTGTGTTCAGTATACCCGAAGGTAATTCTGCTGAAAACTTGACAGAGTTTCAGTATTAAATAAGTGAGAAAGTCAGAACGAGGTTAGGTAAGGCTAGGTTAAGCTAGGCGAGGTTAGGTCTCTGATGCAGATTTTTTTTATATTTAATTTTAGATTTGTGTTCAGTATACCTGAAGGTAATTCTGCTGAAAATTTGACAGAGTTTCAGTATTAAATAAGTGAGAAAGTCAGAACTAGGTTAGGTAAGCTTAGGTTAACTAGGCGAGGTTAGGTCTCTGATGCAGATTTTTTTTATATTTAATTTTAGATTTGTGTTCAGTATACCTGAAGGTAATTCTGCTGAAAATTTGACAGAGTTTCAGTATTAAATAAGTGAGAAAGTCAGAACGAGGTTAGGTAAGGTTAGGTTAAGCTAGGCGAGGTTAGGTCTCTGTTGCAGATTTTTTTAATATTTAATATTAGATTTGTGTTCAGTATACCTGAAGGTAATTCTGCTGAAAACTTGACAGAGTTTCAGTATTAAATAAGTGAGTAAGTCAGAACGAGGCTAGGTTAGGTTAGGTTAAGCAAGGCGAGGTTAGGTCTCTGTTGCAGATTTTTTTAATATTTAATATTAGATTTGTGTTCAGTGTACCTGAAAGTAATTCTGCTGAAAATTTGACAGAGTTTCAGTATTAAATAAGTGAGAAAGTCAGAACTAGGTTAGGTAAGGTTAGGTTAAGCTAGGCGAGGTTAGGTCTCTGATGCAGATTTTTTTTATATTTAATTTTAGATTTGTGTTCAGTATACCTGAAGGTAATTCTGCTGAAAATTTTACAGAGTTTCAGTATTAAATAAGTGAGAAAGTCAGAACTAGGTTAGGTAAGGTTAGGTTAAGCTAGGCGAGGTTAGGTCTCTGATGCAGATTTTTTTTATATTTAATTTCAGATTTGTGTTCAGTATACCCGAAGGTAATTCTGCTGAAAACTTGACAGAGTTTCAGTATTAAATAAGTGAGAAAGTCAGAACGAGGTTAGGTAAGGTTAGGTTAAGCTAGGCGAGATTAGGTCTCTGTTGCAGATTCTTTTAATATTTAATATTAGATTTGTGTTCAGTATACCTGAAGGTAATTCTGATGAAAATTTGACAGAGTTTCAGTATTAAATAAGTGAGAAAGTCAGAACGAGGTTAGGCAAGGTTAGGTTAAGCTAGGCGAGGTTAGGTCTCTGTTGCAGATTCTTTTAATATTTAATATTAGATTTGTGTTCAGTATACCTGAAGGTAATTCTGATGAAAATTTGACAGAGTTTCAGTATTAAATAAGTGAGAAAGTCAGAACGAGGTTAGGTAAGGTTAGGTTAAGCTAGGCGAGGTTAGGTCTCTGTTGCAGATTCTTTTAATATTTAATATTAGATTTGTGTTCAGTATACCTGAAGGTAATTCTGCTGAAAATTTGACTGAGTTTCAGTATTAAATAAGTGAGAAAGTCAGAACGAGGTTAGGTAAGGTTAGGTTAAGCTAGGCGAGGTTAGGTCTCTGTTGCAGATTCTTTTAATATTTAATATTAGATTTGTGTTCAGTATACCTGAAGGTAATTCTGCTGAAAATTTGACAGAGTTTCAGTATTAAATAAGTGAGAAAGTCAGAACTAGGTTAGGTAAGGTTAGGTTAAGCTAGGCGAGGTTAGGTCTCTGATTCAAATTTTTTTTATATTTAATTTCAGATTTGTGTTCAGTATACCCGAAGGTAATTCTGCTGAAAACTTGACAGAGTTTCAGTATTAAATAAGTGAGAAAGTCAGAACGAGGTTAGGTAAGGTTAGGTTAAGCTAGGCGGGATTAGGTCTCTGTTGCAGATTATTTTAATATTTAATATTAGATTTGTGTTCAGTATATCTGAAGGTAATTCTGCTGAAAATTTGACAGTTTCAGTATTAAATAAGTGAGATAGTCAGAACGAGGTTAGGCAAGGTTAGGTTAAGCTAGGCGAGGTTAGGTCTCTGTTGCAGATTCTTTTAATATTTAATATTAGATTTGTGTTCAGTATACCTGAAGGTAATTCTGCTGAAAATTTGACAGAGTTTCAGTATTAAATAAGTGAGAAAGTCAGAACGAGGTTAGGTAAGGCTAGGTTAAGCTAGGCGAGGTTAGGTCTCTGTTGCAGATTCTTTTAATATTTAATACTAGATTTGTGTTCAGTATACCTGAAAGTAATTCTGCTGAAAATTTGACTGAGTTTCAGTATTAAATAAGTGAGAAAGTCAGAACGAGGTTAGGTAAGGTTAGGTTAAGCTAGGCGAGGTTAGGTCTCTGTTGCAGATTCTTTTAATATTTAATATTAGATTTGTGTTCAGTATACCTGAAGGTAATTCTGCTGAAAATTTGACAGAGTTTCAGTATTAAATAAGTGAGAAAGTCAGAACGAGGTTAGGTAAGGTTAGGTTAAGCTAGGCGAGGTTAGGTCTCTGTTGCAGATTTTTTATATATTTAGTATTAGATTTGTGTTCAGTATACCTGAAAGTAATTCTGCTGAAAATTTGACAGAGTTTCAGTATTAAATAAGTGAGAAAGTCAGAACGAGGTTAGGTAAGGATAGGTTAAGCTAGGCGAGGTTAGGTCTCTGTTGCAGATTTTTTTAATATTTAATATTAGATTTGTGTTCAGTTTACCTGAAGGTAATTCTGCTGAAAATTTGACAGAGTTTCAGTATTAAATAAGTGAGAAAGTCAGAACGAGGTTAGGTAAGGTTAGGTTAAGCTAGGCGAGGTTAGGTCTCTGATGCAGATTTTTTTTATATTTAATTTTAGATTTGTGTTCAGTATACCCGAAGGTAATTCTGCTGAAAATTTGACAGAGTTTCAGTATTAAATAAGTGAGAAAGTCAGAACGAGGTTAGGTAAGGTTAGGTTAAGCGAGGCGAGGTTAGGTCTCTGGTGCAGATTTTTTTAATATTTAATATTAGATATGTGTTCAGTATACCTGAAGGTAATTCTGCTGAAAACTTGACAGAGTTTCAGTATTAAATAAGTGAGTAAGTCAGAACGAGGTTAGGTTAGGTTAGGTTAAGCTAGGCGAGGTTAGGTCTCTGTTGCAGATTTTTTTAATATTTAATATTAGATTTGTGTTCAGTGTACCTGAAAGTAATTCTGCTGAAAATTTGACAGAGTTTCATTATTAAATAAGTGAGAAAGTCAGAACTAGGTTAGGTAAGGTTAGGTTAAGCTGGGCGAGGTTAGGTCTCTGATGCAGATTTTTTTTATATTTAATTTTAGATTTGTGTTCAGTATACCTGAAGGTAATTCTGCTGAAAATTTGACAGAGTTTCAGTATTAAATAAGTGAGAAAGTCAGAACTAGGTTAGGTAAGGTTAGGTTAAGCTAGGCGAGGTTAGGTCTCTGATGCAGATTTTTTTTATATTTAATTTTAGATTTGTGTTCAGTATACCTGAAGGTAATTCTGCTGAAAATTTGACAGAGTTTCAGTATTAAATAAGTGAGAAAGTCAGAACTAGGTTAGGTAAGGTTAGGTTAAGCTAGGCGAGGTTAGGTCTCTGATGCAGATTTTTTTTATATTTAATTTCAGATTTGTGTTCAGTATACCCGAAGGTAATTCTGCTGAAAACTTGACAGAGTTTCAGTATTAAATAAGTGAGAAAGTCAGAACGAGGTTAGGTAAGGTTAGGTTAAGCTAGGCGAGATTAGGTCTCTGTTGCAGATTTTTTTAATATTTAATATTAGATTTGTGTTCAGTATATCTGAAGGTAATTCTGCTGAAAATTTGACAGAGTTTCAGTATTAAATAAGTGAGAAAGTCAGAACGAGGTTAGGCAAGGTTAGGTTAAGCTAGGCGAGGTTAGGTCTCTGATGCAGATTCTTTTAATATTTAATATTAGATTTGTGTTCAGTATACCTGAAGGTAATTCTGCTGAAAATTTGACAGAGTTTCAGTATTAAATAAGTGAGAAAGTCAGAACGAGGTTAGGTAAGGTTAGGTTAAGCTAGGCGAGGTTAGGTCTCTGTTGCAGATTCTTTTAATATTTAATATTAGATTTGTGTTCAGTATACCTGAAGGTAATTCAGCTGAAAATTTGACAGAGTTTCAGTATTAAATAAGTGAGAAAGTCAGAACGAGGTTAGGTAAAGTTAGGTTAAGCTAGGCGAGGTTAGGTCTCTGTTGCAGATTTTTTATATATTTAGTATTAGATTTGTGTTCAGTATACCTGAAAGTGATTCTGCTGAAAATTTGACAGAGTTTCAGTATTAAATAAGTGAGAAAGTCAGAACGAGGTTAGGTAAGGTTAGGTTAAGCTAGGCGAGGTTAGGTCTCTGTTGCAGATTTTTTTAATATTTAATATTAGATTTGTGTTCAGTATACCTTAAGGTAATTCTGCTGAAAATTTGACAGAGTTTCAGTATTAAATAAGTGAGAAAGTCAGAATGAGGTTAGGTAAGGTTAGGTTAAGCTAGGCGAGGTTAGGTCTCTGTTGCAGATTCTTTTAATATTTAATATTAGATTTGTTTTCAGTATACCTGAAGGTAATTCTGCTTAAAATTTGACAGAGTTTCAGTATTAAATAAGTGAGAAAGTCAGAACGAGGTTAGGTAAGGTTAGGTTAAGCTAGGCGAGGTTAGGTCTCTGTTGCAGATTTTTTTTATATTTAACATTAGATTTGTGTTCAGTATACCTGAAGGTAATTCTGCTGAAAATTTGACAGAGTTTCAGTATTAAATAAGTGAGAAAGTCAGAACGAGGTTAGGTAAGGTTAGGTTAAGCTAGGCGAGGTTAGGTCTCTGATGCAGATTTTTTTTATATTTAATTTTAGATTTGTGTTCAGTATACCCGAAGGTAATTCTGCTGAAAATTTGACAGAGTTTCAGTATTAAATAAGTGAGAAAGTCAGAACGAGGTTAGGTAAGGTTAGGTTAAGCTAGGCGAGGTTAGGTCTCTGATGCAGATTTTTTTTATATTTAATTTTAGATTTGTGTTCAGTATACCCGAAGGTAATTCTGCTGAAAATTTGACAGAGTTTCAGTATTAAATAAGTGAGAAAGTCAGAACGAGGTTAGGTAAGGTTAGGTTAAGCTAGGCGAGGTTAGGTCTCTGTTGCAGATTTTTTTAATATTTAATATTAGACTTGTGTTCAGTATACCTGAAGGTAATTCTTCTGAAAATTTGACAGAGTTTCAGTATTAAATAAGTGAGAAAGTCAGAACTAGGTTAGGTAAGCTTAGGTTAAGCTAGGCGAGGTTAGGTCTCTGATGCAGATTTTTTTTATATTTAATTTTAGATTTGTGTTCAGTATACCTGAAGGTAATTCTGCTGAAAATTTGACAGAGTTTCAGTATTAAATAAGTGAGAAAGTCAGAACGAGGTTAGGTAAGGTTAGGTTAAGCTAGGCGAGGTTAGGTCTCTGTTGCAGATTTTTTTAATATTTAATATTAGATTTGTGTTCAGTATATCTGAAGGTAATTCTGCTGAAAATTTGACAGAGTTTCAGTATTAAATAAGTGAGAAAGTCAGAACGAGGTTAGGTTAGGTTAGGTTAAGCTAGGCGAGGTTAGGTCTCTGTTGCAGATTTTTTTAATATTTAGTATTAGATTCGTGTTCAGTATACCTGAAAGTAATTCTGCTGAAAATTTGACAGAGTTTCAGTATTAAATAAGTGAGAAAGTCAGAACGAGGTTAGGTAAGGTTAGGTTAAGCTAGGCGAGGTTAGGTCTCTGTTGCAGATTTTTTATATATTTAATATTAGATTTGTGTTCAGTATATCTGGAGGTAATTCTGCTGAAAATTTGACAGAGTTTCAGTATTAAATAAGTGAGAAAGTCAGAACGAGATTAGGTAAGGTTAGGTTAAGCTAGGCGAGGTTAGGTCTCTGTTGCAGATTTTTTTTATATTTAACATTAGATTTGTGTTCAGTATACCTGAAGGTAATTCTGCTGAAAATTTGACAGAGTTTCAGTATTAAATAAGTGAGAAAGTCAGAACGAGGTTAATTAAGGTTAGGTTAAGCTAGGCGAGGTTAGGTCTCTGTTGCAGATTTTTTTAATATTTAATATTAGATTTGTGTTCAGTATATCTGAAGGTAATTCTGCTGAAAATTTGACAGAGTTTCAGTATTAAATAAGTGAGAAAGTCAGAACGAGGTTAGGTTAGGTTAGGTTAAGCTAGGCGAGGTTAGGTCTCTGTTGCAGATTTTTTTAATATTTAGTATTAGATTCGTGTTCAGTATACCTGAAAGTAATTCTGCTGAAAATTTGACAGAGTTTCAGTATTAAATAAGTGAGAAAGTCAGAACGAGGTTAGGTAAGGTTAGGTTAAGCTAGGCGAGGTTAGGTCTCTGTTGCAGATTTTTTATATATTTAATATTAGATTTGTGTTCAGTATATCTGGAGGTAATTCTGCTGAAAATTTGACAGAGTTTCAGTATTAAATAAGTGAGAAAGTCAGAACGAGATTAGGTAAGGTTAGGTTAAGCTAGGCGAGGTTAGGTCTCTGTTGCAGATTTTTTTAATATTTAACATTAGATTTGTGTTCAGTATACCTGAAGGTAATTCTGCTGAAAATTTGACAGAGTTTCAGTATTAAATAAGTGAGAAAGTCAGAACGAGGTTAATTAAGGTTAGGTTAAGCTAGGCGAGGTTAGGTCTCTGATGCAGATTTTTTTAATATTTAATATTAGATTTGTGTTCAGTATATCTGAAGGTAATTCTGCTGAAAATTTGACAGAGTTTCAGTATTAAATAAGTGAGAAAGTCAGAACGAGGTTAGGTTAGGTTAGGTTAAGCTAGGCGAGGTTAGGTCTCTGTTGCAGATTTTTTTAATATTTAGTATTAGATTCGTGTTCAGTATACCTGAAAGTAATTCTGCTGAAAATTTGACAGAGTTTCAGTATTAAATAAGTGAGAAAGTCAGAACGAGGTTAGGTAAGGTTAGGTTAAGCTAGGCGAGGTTAGGTCTCTGTTGCAGATTTTTTATATATTTAATATTAGATTTGTGTTCAGTATATCTGGAGGTAATTCTGCTGAAAATTTGACAGAGTTTCAGTATTAAATAAGTGAGAAAGTCAGAACGAGATTAGGTAAGGTTAGGTTAAGCTAGGCGAGGTTAGGTCTCTGTTGCAGATTTTTTTTATATTTAACATTAGATTTGTGTTCAGTATACCTGAAGGTAATTCTGCTGAAAATTTGACAGAGTTTCAGTATTAAATAAGTGAGAAAGTCAGAACGAGGTTAATTAAGGTTAAGTTAAGCTAGGCGAGGTTAGGTCTCTGTTGCAGATTTTTTTAATATTTAATATTAGATTTGTGTTCAGTATACCTGAAGGTAATTCTGCTGAAAATTTGACAGAGTTTCAGTATTAAAAAAGTGAGAAAGTCAGAACGAGGTTAGGTAAGGTTAGGTTAAGCTAGGCGAGGTTAGGTCTCTGTTGCAGATTCTTTTAATATTTAATATTAGATTTGTGTTCAGTACACCTGAAGGTAATTCTGCTGAAAATTTGACAGAGTTTCAGTATTAAATAAGTGAGAAAGTCAGAACGAGGTTAGGTAAGGTTAGGTTAAGCTAGGCGAGGTTAGGTCTCTGTTGCAGATTTTTTTAATAGTTAATATTAGATTTGTGTTCAGTATACCTGAAGGTAATTCTGCTGAAAATTTGACAGAGTTTCAGTATTAAATAAGTGAGAAAGTCAGAACGAGGTTAGGTAAGGTTAGGTTAAGCTAGGCGAGGTTAGGTCTCTGATGCAGATTTTTTTTATATTTAATTTTAGATTTGTGTTCAGAATACCCGAAGGTAATTCTGCTGAAAATTTGGCAGAGTTTCAGTATTAAATAAGTGAGAAAGTCAGAACGAGGTTAGGTAAGGTTAGGTTAAGCTAGGCGAGGTTAGGTCTCTGTTGCAGATTTTTTTAATATTTAATATTAGATTTGTGTTCAGTATACCTGAAGGTAATTCTGCTGAAAACTTGACAGAGTTTCAGTATTAAATAAGTGAGAAAGTCAGAACGAGGTTAGGTTAGGTTAGGTTAAGCTAGGCGAGGTTAGGTCTCTGTTGCAGATTCTTTTAATATTTAATATTAGATTTGTGTTCAGTATACCTTAAGGTAATTCTTCTGAAAATTTGACAGAGTTTCAGTATTAAATAAGTGAGAAAGTCAGAACGAGTTTAGGTAAGGTTAGGTTAAGCTAGGCGAGGTTAGGTCTCTGTTGCAGATTTTTTTAATATTTAATATTAGATTTCTGTTCAGTATATCTGAAGGTAATTCTGCTGAAAATTTGACAGAGTTTCAGTATTAAATAAGTGAGAAAGTCAGAACGAGGTTAGGTTAGGTTAGGTTAAGCTAGGCGAGGTTAGGTCTCTGTTGCAGATTCTTTTAATATTTAATATTAGATTTGTGTTCAGTATACCTGAAGGTAATTCTGCTGAAAATTTGACAGAGTTTCAGTATTAAATAAGTGAGAAAGTCAGAACTAGGTTAGGTAAGGTTAGGTTAAGCTAGGCGAGGTTAGGTCTCTGATGCAGATTTTTTTTATATTTAATTTCAGATTTGTGTTCAGTATACCCGAAGGTAATTCTGCTGAAAACTTGACAGAGTTTCAGTATTAAATAAGTGAGAAAGTCAGAACGAGGTTAGGTAAGGTTAGGTTAAGCTAGGCGAGGTTAGGTCTCTGTTGCAGATTTTTTTAATATTTAATATTAGATTTGTGTTCAGTATATCTGAAGGTAATTCTGCTGAAAATTTGACAGAGTTTCAGTATTAAATAAGTGAGAAAGTCAGAACGAGGTTAGGTTAGGTTAGGTTAAGCTAGGCGAGGTTAGGTCTCTGTTGCAGATTTTTTTAATATTTAATATTAGATTTGTGTTCAGTATACCTGAAGGTAATTCTGCTGAAAATTTGACAGAGTTTCAGTATTAAATAAGTGAGAAAGTCAGAACGAGGTTAGGTAAGGTTAGGTTAAGCTAGGCGAGGTTAGGTCTCTGATGCAGATTTTTTTTATATTTAATTTTAGATTTGTGTTCAGTATACCCGAAGGTAATTCTGTTGAAAATTTGACAGAGTTTCAGTATTAAATAAGTGAGAAAGTTAGAACTAGGTTAGGTAAGGTTAGGTTAAGCTAGGCGAGGTTAGGTCTCTGATGCAGATTTTTTTTATATTTAATTTTAGATTTGTGTTCAGTATACCTGAAGGTAATTCTGCTGAAAATTTGACAGAGTTTCAGTATTAAATAAGTGAGAAAGTCAGAACGAGGTTAGGTAAGGTTAGGTTAAGCTAGGCGAGGTTAGGTCTCTGTTGCAGATTTTTTTTATATTTAATATTAGATTTGTGTTCAGTATACCTGAAGGTAATTCTGCTGAAAATTTGACAGAGTACTGGTAAAAATAATATTTTGATTTTATTTTATTATAAAATGAACGTTGGACTACCTATGGGCTCACCACTTAGTGGCATGCTAGCCAACATTTCATGACAATTAGAAAACCTAATTATTAATAACACAAACCCTTTCAGTGAATTCATAACTCGTTGGAAACGTTATGTCGATGACATATTAATATGGACAAATAATAACAAACACACAATCAGAGATTTACATAATTACATGTAAACATTTACAATATTACTTTAGAAATAGAACAAATTAACAGTATTAATTTCTTAGATCTAACTTTATATAATACAAATAACAAAATCGAATTCAATATTCATAGAAAACCTACACAAACAGATCATTATCCCAGCTAACTCTTTTCACCATAATTAACCAGCAAATTTCAGTACTCAATAAGGGAAAACATCAAACATTTACCTTTCTGCATTGACAAGTATGGGTTAAAATATAACTGATATTTCTGAAAATTTATTATTTGCAAATTTGATATTAGATTCATGTTCGATGTTAGATTAACAAAGTTTCAGTATTAAATAAAGTATAAACTCAAAGATATAACTTTCTGCATTGACTGTATGGGTTAGCTATTACTGAAATTTCTGAAAATTAATTATTTGCAAATTTGATATTAGATTTGTACACAGTACACCTGAAACTAATTCTCCTGAAAATTTGACAAAGTTTTAATATTAAATAAGGGAGTAAATTAAACATTTAACTTTATACATTGGCCGGTAAGGGTAAACTATTACTGAAAATTCAGATAATTTGTTATTTGCAAATTTGATTCCTATACAGTACACGTGGAACTAATAGTCCTGAAAATTGGACGAAGTTTCAGTATTACTTAAAGAAGAAAATCAAACATTTAACTTTCTTACATTGACAATTATGGGTCAGCGATTACCGAAGTTTCTGAAAATCAATAATTTGCGAATTTGATATTAGCTTTATATACCGTGCACTTGAAACTAATTCTCCTGAAAAATTGACAAAGTTTCAGTAATACATAAGGCAGAAAATCAGACATTTAATTTTATGCATTGACTCGTATAGGTTAGCTATTATTGAAAATTTATTATTTGCAAATTTGATATTAGGTTCGTATACAGTGCACCTAAATCTAAATTTCCTAAAAACTTGACAAAGATTCAGTATTAAATAAAGTAGAAAATCAAAGATATAACTTTCTGCATTGACAAGTGTGGGTTAGCTATTACTGAAATTTCTAAAATAACATTATTTGTAAGTTTGATATTAGATACGTGTACAGTATAGCTGAAACTAATTCTTCTAAAAATTTGACAAATTTTCAGTATTAAATAAGCTAGAAAAACATTTATTTAACTTTCTGCATTGACAAGTATGGGTTAGCTATTACAGAAATTTCTGTTTTTTTAAATTTTTTTGCAAGTTTAATATTAGATTTGTATACAGTATACCCGAAGCTAATTCTCCTGAAAATTTGACAAAGTTTTAGTATTAAATAAATGAGAAAATCAAAAGTATATCTCTCTGCACTGACTAGTAAGGGTTAGCTATTACTGAAAATTTCTGAAAATTTATTATGTGCAAATTTGATACTAGATTCGTGTACAGTACACCTGATACTAATTCTCCTGAAAATTTGACATATCCTGACGATAATTTTAAACGACATAAAAGTCGATTCTAATCGTTGAAGTTGAAGATGCTTTACTTCTTGTGTTTGCCATTTTTCGTTCGTCATTTATTTACGTGGACACTCAACAATATCCAAGATATAAACCATGCAATGTTACGAATTTGTACAAACTGTGGAGAAACGATTTTCACAGATATGCTTTAACTCAACAACTTTACACCTTGACGTCTTATTCTATTCATCATCTCGATGTATATCAACAAAAACAAACACCTCCCGTGCGCTACCTGGACGACCTGCATAGTATCTTCTATTAAAAAATAACCTTACCAAATTATTCCGTCACGAATCCATTGTATCCTGCTTTCTGACGTGAGAATACACAGGAAATTCCCGATCGAAATCAAAACGGAATCGTCGCAATCGCCTCTGAGCACGCATCTCATGCTTGGGCTCTCGTGATTAATTCCGCTCTTTTTTAAAAGGCCGGACGCCGTAGACAATGGACGAGTTGATTTATGATGGACAACCGGGCATAATCACTTAGCCCAAGAGACTGGTTCTCTCCGATGGCGTCTTCATTAAAACGACGAGCCGTTTAATTAAAACGAAGCCTAATCTGCTGTCCTTGTGTAATACTATTTGAGGTGTCATTACCGACGTGCCAGAAGTCAAGTGTGTCTGAATTAGTGATGATGTAAAGAAAGTTAATGGCAGTGTCATAACCGACATCCCCGAAGTCCGAGATATCAATAGACACAATGTGCTCTGGCTTTCAATACAAAAACTGAAAACAAATAAACATCGGCACAAATCACACGTAGCTTCGATAATGACTCGCGCGCAATTATAACAATTATATCGCCGCTGATGAGACAGGCTCCATGCTGCTTCCATCCAACACGAATTGTTTCCCCCAGTATGGCTCGATACCTGAATTATACATCCGTCGATAATTACTGCCCTTTCATTTATTAATTGGGCGGCTTTGATGGCCCTCCAGTTTGATGGGTTTGTTAGCAGCCTGTAATTTTAATCGAACGCACTCGATTGTGGGCATTGTTCTGTGCGTTGCGAAGCATACGCACACACAAACACAACTCGCAAATTGGAGGAGGAAAAAAAGGCATCGGCACACGTATCACTCGAATGCCATCAAATCACTGGGGCGAGATGTGCTTTTAACCACAATGGAAAATTTTATATGGATTTTGACATTATCAGTTCCCTCTGAATTGACGATATTCCCAAATCAACATGCTGAGATAATATAAATTGTTTAAAAAAATATGTGTACACGTGTACCGATATACAAGAAAGGTGAGAAGACGAAATGCGCAAACTACATTGATGCGCATCTACATTGATATGGTTATGGGCTAACTACTCATAACATTGTTGTAGGCTTATTGTTATTGTTTTTGTGATAAGTTGGATAAAGAAACACAGAATTGCAATGAGTAAAGACATGTATAATATGCAGAAAATTTAACTTCAGTTTATAATAACTAACAAATTATGTAAATGAATCCAACTAACATTTTATACATTTTAAATAAAAACATAACTTATAACAAGCATATTGACATATGAAATACTAATGAGATTTATGTAATTGAGATTTTCCACTGACAATAGTTTGCAGTTGTGGACTAATTTTACTTGTACCAATTATTAAAAGAGATTTAAGATGCTCATCAGTTAATTTAGATCTGTAAACATTTTTTGTGTACTTCATTTTGGAGAAGGTCTTCTCACACAAATAAGTAGTACCAAAAACAGAAAACAGCCCACGAGCAAATTTATGCAAATTATCAAATTGTGTCAGTGGAAGACTCTTATAAAATTCCAACAAAGATGAGTTTTGATATTTGTTCTTAATTATATCACTGCACTGTAGATCAATCATTTTCATTTGAAGTTCCGGGGCTTAGGTTTCAATGTCAGTATCAAAAGGATTCTGAAAAATCTTAATTTGATTCGCAATGGCATCAAAGTCCGAGAAACGAGTATCAAAATTTATTTTCAAAGCACTCAAAGTTTCGATTGCAAAATCGATAGGAAACTCAGTCTCAGTGGTGTGGTTGAATATTTCACATGTTTTAAAATGTGAAAAACATTTACTTCGTAGTTATGATTGAAACAGTATCAATTTCTTCCGGAATGATTTGATATTAGTGTATAAATCAGGAAGATGCTGGTTTTCTCCTTGCAATCTCAAATTCAGTTCGTTCACATGTCTTGTCAAATCAACATAGAATGCTAACTTCCACAGCCATTCGTTGTTTTGTAATTCAGTAAGAGGGCGATGCTTTTCATTCAAAAAAATTTCGATCACTGCTCGAAGTTCAAAAAAGCGCCGAAGGACTTTCCCACAACTAAGCCAACGTACGGCAGTATGATACGGTAAGTCATTTTCTCCAATCTCTACAATAAATTGTCGGAATTGTCGGTGATTCAGCCCAAAAGATCTGATAAAATTAACAGTTGATATGACTGGTTTCAGAACTTCAGACATATCCAAACATTTTCTGCACAAAGACTGTTGATGAATGATACAATGTAAGACTAATGGTTTTGAACCACCGTCATTTTCTACAGCCTTTGACAAAAGAGGGACCACTCCTTTATCTTTCCCACTCATGTTTTTGCCTCCATCAGTTGTAATACATTTCAAGTTTTTCCATCGAAAGTTCTTTTGATTAATGGCCATTTCAACTCCTTTAAAAATATCTGTACCAGTAGTTGTGCCATGAATACTATACATATCAAGAAGTTTGTCATGCACTTCATAGCTTTTATCTACTCCTCGAATATAAATCAACACCTGAGCAGTATCTGACACATCCGTTGACTCATCTAAGGCCAAAGAAAACCACTCAACATGTCCATTTTTGTCGAACAGTTGAGAGGATATATTTTCAGCGATGTTTTCTACCCTTCGAGCCACAGTGTTTGCTGACATACTGACAGTTTTTAATAACTTTACCTTTTCAGGGCACATTTCTTCGGCTGCTGCAATTATGCATTCTTTGATCATCTCTCCATCGGTGAATGGTTTTCCACGTTTTGCAATTTCAAGAGCCACACGAAAGCTAACCGTAGGCTTCCTGAACGAAAATTTGCTGGTAATTCAAAACTACAGTACGTTGATATGATGAGCAACCTAAGGCTTGGCCCTTGGGACTTAGTGGAGGAGTCAGTGTGGCCCTCGGGCTAAAAAGTTTGGAGACCCCTGTTATAGATGAAAAAAGTGGCCATGAAGATGTATTAATATTTTTTTAATATCTCTTGAAGTACGACAGGAATAAATAAATAAGATTTTGCAAAATTTCATTTTTTTTTAAATCTTAGCAATCATTTAAAAAAAATTAATTATCATTATTGAATATTGTTCCCCATATGATTACGCAACTTTGCCCCAATTTAACTAACTTCGTATCTCTTACCGTTTCCGATATCCCCGTAGTGGTAATCGAATTTGAATTACCCTGTATTTTGAGAAATAAAAGTTTAATGGCTGCAATAGTTTATAATACCCACTACGTATGATATAAAATTTTACAACAGTTGTAGAAATGGATAAAATTTATACCCATAACGAGAAACAGTGAGGTTTTTCTTCATTTGGGAACTATTCTGTATTAAATATTAAAGGCAGGTGGCGGAGTTCTGGAGTGCAAAGCTGACAGAACGCTAATTAAAAGGTCGCAATTGCAGCATTAATTATTCTCGTTGAATTTTTGCCGTCCCCTGCTCTGTACACGGCTGAATAATTGACGTACTGCAGTCGACGATATTGGTTCACAGGTTTGTTCGTGGATGGCGCCAAGCGTACAGTTTCAGTATTTTCAGCGGAAAACATTCCGCATTGAGCGTTCCAAGCGTAGCTACTACGAAATTACAAAGTTTGTGTATGAATTTAATATTATTACAGGTCAACAACAAAAGTACTGCTTAATGTAATGTACAACAGCCATAAGAATTCCATAATGTACAACCGTACATGCCATAATGTTTAATCTAATTATTTATAATGAAAGAATATATTTTAAATTTAGCACATTCAGAATAATAATTTATTCTGAATTTAATATGGATTATTACAAAGTAAAGGTCTCAACCATGTTAATGATTAAATTAGGCACAATTTATTTTAATACATATCCATCTTAATTACAGCAAATCGTTGGAATAAATACCGGTATATTAAGAGTAAATAGAATAATTTTACAGGTTGATATATTTTGTTTTATTCCAATATTTACGTTGTTTTGAATGGTAACTAGATGTATTCTGCACATTGAAATAATAACTTAATAGTTTTACTTCACCGCAATTTTTCTCAATTGTTTTCAAATGTGTTCAATTGTTACATATTGAAAATGTCATGTTGTTGAAAACATAATAAAAAGTACTATCAAAATCAATAATATAAAATATAGGTTGTCGCTTTAAAAAATGGCTTTGACGTTGTAATATGCCCAAATATACGACCAGTATAATAGGCATTTATGCAATAAAGTGACTCATATTTTAAATATCATGAATACAACCAAATTATTAAATTAATTCATTTACAAATAATCCCAGGGTGAAATGTGATAAATAGCCATCGCAAGTCGCGCCAGAGCGTCGCCAAATATCTCAAGAGCCGAAGCCTGCATATGCACGGTTCTGGAAGATTCCATGTCGTGGTGTCACATAAACAATTTGGGTATCAGCGCCCCTTAGAAACGAGCAAGCGCCAGGCACGTAAAAATCACCACGAATGGCAACTCTTTAAGTAACGCTAAAAACGCATTAATACCACACGCACACTCAAGATTAATAATCACCATGATAACTAAGGGATGGGGGCGAATATTTAGCAGTAGATATGTGAGGGGAGTGGAGATTTGAAGCTGAAAAAAACCTATTTAAGCACAAGCCACACACGAGCGAGATCAGTAGGTAAGAAAGTTTCGTCGGCCACGGGCAACGCACACGACATTCGCGGTTGTGAGTATATAAATTCACGTCGGTTTATAATTAAATTAACGATTGCATATAACGTTGTAAAAAACGCAAAGTAGAATAAAAATTTGAATAAATCGAAAAACGTACAATTCTAGGTACAGAGTAATTTAATGTTTTTATTATTAACGATAATACAAAGTTGTTAAACCAGTCTCATTATAAATTCACAGGAGTGCTTATTCCTTTCAATCAACCCTAAGTTACCTATAAATACCAAACACCGATTACCTATTCCTGTCAGTAAACAAAGGCGGCTCGTGCGCTATTCGTGTTTACGAATCACCAGAGGAAGCAATAACAGGTGTAATTGACGCCCACCCGCGCACTTCGTTCACACACCTGTTATTGTGGAATCACATCCTCCACTAGAATCAAATCGTCGTCAGCATCATAACATTTAAACATATAAACTCATCATACATCGCGCCCGCGATCGCAGATTAACGTGGCTGTATTCACCATAACTATAACAATTAATCAAGGCATTCAGTGTTACCCTCCGACATACATCATCATATTCAAATCAAAATAATTCATAAAAATGATGGCTTCTTCATTTTAAATCATAAATGAGCACATAACGTGCATATTATTGGGCAGAGTGATTTATAATTGTATAAATAAATAAGTTGGATTAAATCATAATAATTTAAAAACATAATGTATATAAATACTGGTTTCTTTAATTCAAATCATAAAACAAGCACATAACGTACCTATTATTGGGCAGAGTAATTTAGAATCGAACAGATAAAATTGGCTGGATTAAATCTCAATAATTTGAAGACATAATGACAATTTATGGTTAAATATCGTAAACAAGAAATAAGTGGAATTATTAAACCCCGCATAAACAGAGAAAATGATAAACGAGAGAATGAAGCTTGGTATAATCACAAGAGAAGTTATTAATAACCTTCAATGTTCCTAATAATAATATATTATAACATTACATAAACATTTCCGATTGAGGTAGCAGAACTGTTATTTGACACAACTTGTAACATGTCTGACGGTGATGACTACTTGTGACATTGGTGCTTGCTGAGGTCGTGGGTAGAATTACTAATTTACCTCAATCAACGTAAACAATGGGGCTCCAATAATTACATTATTGTGTGGACACCGACACAACCATGAAATTCGGGAAGATCGCGAGATACCTTTAGTAATCATTAATGAATTATTGGGGATATTTCAACATCTTTAAATAGTTCTATTTTTGATCATATCACTTTCTCGTAGTTAAATGGAGTGAAAGGGCATGGTAATAAATAGTCTAAGAAACTAAAGAAGCACGTGCATGTATAACAAACACTCGTAAATAAACTTCGTAGTGATAACCATTTTCAAACTATCAATTGAATAAATAAGAGAATTTACAAATTCGTTAAAAGGTCAACGAAATCTAGAAAATAAATCAATTCATGTCATAATCGTCAACCTGTGTTTTATTTCCCTGTACGTTATAATTATATAAATTAATTTACATCATCATCAACCTGTGTTTTATTTCCCTGTGTCTTACAATTTCAGCGGGTCTCTTATTAAATAAACAAAACAAATCTTTAAATTGGTGCTTTCTTGTATTAATCCATTATTAGTGTACGTTAATTAACACATTGCCAATAGCAAAGAACCTTGAGAGTAATCACGGTAGTTGAATTAAACGTCACGACGTGTAAGTACTAAATACGATCACAAATCACGAGCCAAAAATAATTAAAACATAATATAACAAATCACGAGCCAAAAATAATTAAAACATTATATAATAAATCACGAGCCAAACTAATCAAGAAATTATATAATAATTTCAAGATAAAAACGACGAATAATAAAATAAATGTAATAAAATAATATCGTAGCGTTACAACGTCATAACTTCTAAACGGAGATAGATGGAAAATTGAAAATGGTCTCATAATATGTGTTTGAAAAGAAATCATTTGGATCTGTCGAAGCGATTTTCGAAAATTTATACAAGGGAAAAATAAAGCCAGGTCTTAATACTTTATGCGCTCTCTGTACTATTATTATTAAATAGGAATGTGTATCTAAGTCGTATGTGTACGTTATTATGTATTTTGTCATTTTTATGTGTATCTATGTCGAGTGTAAAAGTAATGCCTGGAAGTGCAGCGACCATGAAGGGTGGCTGTCTGGTTTTATAATTTATGGTTCAATTAAGTTGCAGGATTTGAGGTCAACGTATCTATGACCCTCATCAAAGTGATTATGCGCAGAATTTAAACATCAGCAGAGGGATCAATTAATAAAACATAAAGGGCTCGCCTGGGTCCCGAAGAGGCGCCTCGAAACCGAAGGTGTCTGCCGCTGTCCCCCAGCCATGTGTTTACGATCAGCCATTACATAATCCCAGGACGAAGCAAGCAGCTCCTGAACACACATTGCAAATTCGGTGTAAATATTATCCAGCACACATCTACGTAAAGTTGTAGGTAACTTTTAATTATCACATTTTACGTGCATTACTGAACACGGACAAATGACATGCGCACGCATGCTACAATTAATGAGTAAATAGGATTTGTATGACCGGATTTAGACTTGATAACCTAAGCTATGGGGCCCCTTATATAAGCCCAATTATTATATGCCAGTGCCAAATATGATTTTCGGATACCTAGAGGGTTAAACTGAAATGCAATTAAGAAGTATATAGATACTGAAATAATAAAATAAATTGAAACTATGTGTGGATACTACTTGGTGAAACATTATGATTAGGTTAAATCAAACACTTGGTTAAAGTTTCACTGTATTGATAGAATAAACCTCTACAATTGTTTCGGCCTCACGACCATTCTCAAGAGTAAGAGATACTAAAATTAAAATTTAACAAATGTGCAATATATACTAAGCTAGAAAAGTTTTACAACATGGCAATAAATGAATTACAGTCTTGGTTTATCCGAACGGATGCCGCATAACAAAGGCGTATTATCAAAGATTAACTATTCATTCACAATATTATCCCTATTAGTGACCGCTTTTCGAATTTCTAGGATTTCGAGTAAATCCAGCCGTCTCCCTTTGTGTCCGGTGTGCAATGATAGCCTGGAGGTAAAACTTGTGAAACTTTACCAAGTGTTTTCTTTATTAACCTAATCAACATGTTTCAATAAGAAGTAACCACTTCCTCATACATTTTTTTATTTTATATTATAATTTGACTGAATTGCTCTTGTAAAATAAAAATAGCAAATAAATTATGTACTCAATAGATACTCAATTTGATGGCAACATTGCCCAGTCATAAAATATAACCTCTATTTTTTTAAATATAACCTATTTTTTCAACTTTTTACATTGTTCAACAAAACTGTCACCCTAACAAAGCCAACTTAGTTAAAAATAAAAATGGAACAGAGTTTATGTATAAGCATTTATAAGTAATAAAAGATATTTCGGAGTATCACTTTTCTTAACTCGTTTTCTTCTGTATGATCAGATTCTGGTGAATTGTGAACAATCCGGGCACCTCAATTCCCCTACAGTCCAACCGCGGCGTGCCCTCGGGCGTCGTACGTCTTCCACGCGTCTCAAGTTCTCCGGTGTTGTTTTTCCCTCAAGATTCCGGCCGGGGAGCTCACAGTGCGTCCGGTCAGTTATGAGAAATGCCCGAGCGATAATTTACAGTGCACCAGACGCTCACACAGAAAAGTTAGTGTTTGCCGCAGAGGCTGCTTGCGTAGAAGATTGAGAGGTGCAAGGGGAGAGGACTTTCCGACCGCACGGGAAGCTGGGAATGAAGTCGGCAGGTGCAAACGGACAAGGTGGACCTGTTGTGCAGAGCCGAGAGAACTAGAGTCGTTCGGTCGTTCCACCACAATTACACGTTCTGGACCCCGTTTCTAGTCAAATACGATCCTCTCTACAAGAAACACCGATGTTCGACCTCGAAATTATTAATTAAAACATTTACGACAATTCTTAATACTTGCATCTTAAATAATAAATGTCAGTAGAAAGAGTTGCTCAATATTACATATTAATTAGAATAGTATATTTAGAAATCAGCAATTCTTAATTTAATATGTCAGGGAAGGATTAACCAATGAAAAATAAAAATGAACGTCAAAAAATAGATTATAGTAAGTGTCGAGGCCGTTCATGTGATAATGCTGCCAATGTATCTGGCAAATACAAGAATATACAAGAAATAATATTGAAGATTAACAACTATGCTAGGTATATTCCATGTGCTGGTCATTCCCTGAATCTTGTTGGTAGAGCAGCAGTTTTTGGAACTTTTTTTGGAAATGTTACTGCATCTAAACTCTTGTTTAGATGCAGTAACTATTTTGGAATTGTTCAAGAAATATATAACTTATTTTCTTCATCTACACATAGATGGGCAGTACCGTTGTCTTTCTTCAAAGATGATTCAAAAGTTCCAAAGTCTTTGTCAAAGCCTAGATGGGAAGCACATTCAATGGCCACAAGTGCAATACTTGATAGTTATGATGGAATAATATCTGCATTGAATCAGCTGCATATTGATACTACAGAGAAAGGCGAAACAAGAAATCAAGCCATAAACATTTTAAATGAAATGGAGGAGTTTGCATTTATGAAAATGTTATATTTGTGGAGTTACTTGCTGGATGAATTTCACAAGACTAGTCAATCACTGCAAGACCCCCAAATTAGTCTAGATGAAGTATGCTTCACTTTCGGATTTCGTTAAAGATTCCAGGAATATGTTCGATCATTTTAAAGAACAAGCTAAGGCAAAATTGCCTTATGCTAATTACAATAAAAGCAAATATATAATAAGGCATATCAATGATGATGAAGATGATGCTTTAGAGAATCTTTAGTCAAGGGACAAGTTCAGAATCAAAACATTTATACACCTATAGTGGATGCATTAGAGCAGGGGTCTCCAAACTTTTTAGCCCGAGGACCACACTGACTCCTCCACTAAATTCCAAGGGCCAAGCCTTAGGTAGCTCATCATATCAACGTACTGTAGTTTTGAATTACCAGCAAATTTTCGTTCAGGAAGCCTACGGTTAGCTTTCGTGTGGCTCTTGAAATTGCAAAACGTAGAAAACCATTCACCGATGGAGGAAATGATCAAAGAATGCATAATTGCAGCAGCCGAAGAAATGTGCCCTGAAGAGGTAAATTTATTAAAAACTGTCAGTATGTCAGCAAACACTGTGGCTCGAAGGGTAGAAAACATAGCTCAAAATATATCCTCTCAACTGTTCGACAAAAATGGACATGTTGAGTGGTTTTCTTTGGCCTTGGATGAGTCAACGGATGTGTCAGATACTGCTCAGGTATTGATTTATATTCGAGGAGTAGATGAAAGCTATGAAGTGCATGAAGAACTTCTTGATATGTATAGTATTCATGGCACAACTACTGGTACAGATATTTTTAAAGGAGTTTAAATGGCCATTAATCAAAAGAACCTTCGATGGAAAAACTTGAAATGTATTACAACTGATGGAGGCAAAAACATGAGTGGGAAAGATAAAGGAGTGGTCGAGGCTGTAGAAAATGACGGTGGTTCAAAACCATTAGTCTTACATTGTATCATTCATCAACAGTCTTTGTGCGGAAAATGTTTGGATATGTCTGAAGTTCTGAAACCAGTCATATCAACTGTTAATTTTATCAGATCTTTTGGGCTGAATCACCGACATTTCCGACAATTTATTGAAGAGATTGGAGAAAATGACTTACCTTATCATACTGCCGTACGTTGGCTTAGTTGTGCGAAAGTCCTTCAGCACTTTTTTGAACTTCGAGCAGTGATCGAAATTTTTTTGAATGAAAAGCATCGCCCTCTTACTGAATTACAAAACAACGCATGGCTGTGGAAGTTAGCATTCTATGTTGATTTGACAAAACATGTGAACGAACTGAATTTGAGATTGCAAGGAGAAAACCAGCATCTTCCTGATTTATACACTAATATCAAATCATTCCGCAAGAAATTGATACTGTTTCAATCAATACTACGAAGTAAATGTGTTTCACATTTTATAACATGTGAAATATTCAGCCACACCACTGAGAATGAGTTTCCTATCGATTTTGCAATCGAAACTTTGAGTGCTTTGAAAATAAATTTTGATACTCGTTTCTCGGATTTTGATGCCATTGCGAATCAAATTAAGATTTTTCAGAATCCTTTTGATACTGACATTTAAACCTTAGCTTAGGAACTTCAAATGGAAATGATTGATCTACAGTGCAGTGATATAATTAAGAACAAATATCAAAACTCATCTTTGTTGGAATTTTATAAGAGTTTTCCACTGACACAATTTGATAATTTGCATAAATTTGCTCGTGGGCTGTTTTCTGTTTTTGATACTACTTATTTGTGTGAGAAGACCTTCTCCAAAATGAAGTACACAAAAAATGTTTACAGATCTAAATTAACTGATGAGCATCTTAAATCTCTTTTAATAATTGGTACAAGTAAAATTAGTCCACAACTACAAACTATTGTCAGTGGAAAATCTCAATTACATAAATCTCATTAGTATTTCATATGGCATTATGCTTGTTATAAGTTATGTTTTTATTTAAAATGTATAAAATGTTAGTTGGATTCATTTACATAATTTGTTAGTTATTATATACTGAAGTTAAATTTTCTGCATATTATACATGTCTTTACTCATTACAATTCTGTGTTTCTTTATCCAACTTATCACAAAAACAATAACAATAAGCCTACAACAATGTTATGAGTAGTTAGCCCATAACCATATCAATGTAGATGTCATATTAATAATTATTCAACATAAAATTGGAACACTTCAGTAAACTAAATTTAATTTGCTATAAAAAATATGTTTTCTAAAAGGAGTTTTCAAGTATGCTAGGTCTCCGCGGGCCGGACAAAATCTGTACGCGGGCCGTAGTTTGGAGACCCCTGATTTAGAGGATAATGAGTTATGCTCAATTTTCGCGGGGTGGTAATAAATTTTTTTATTTTCTAATCCAGTATAATTATTCAATTTCATCTCGTGTTCCTTCATATTATTTCAAAATTATAACTTTACAATTTTTACAGGGGAACAAAAACAAATTGAATAATTTATAAGTACTTTTTGGGTATCACTTATCCACTTACTTATGTACTAACTTACTTATATATCACAATATGGTTATAGTAATATAGTAGTTATCATACTTTGAGTTAACACACTACTTTGAGTCAACTCTACATTTAATTCCACTTTAATTAAAATATCCAATGTAGTTGCATTATTAATAATTTATCAAACACCATGTCCCAACTTCAATAAAATTGGTGCCTGCAATATGGGGATACAATATTTATATAGATTTCCGGTGCATTCGGTGCACTTCAATTTATAAATATTAAATTAGTTATAAATGGATTCAGGCATTAATACAATTTAATTCACTAATTGAAATGCAGTTGTGGAAAATATGTCCATTATAAGTGCGCTCTGTGTCATGGGATGATTTACGTTTTTATCCATAATCGTACAGAATCAATATCATACATAGTATCATATCATAGTATGAGTATCAGTACATATATTATATATTGTATATATAGTATATATAGTATATATAGTATATATAGTATATATAGTATATATAGTATATATAGTATATATAGTATATATATAGTATATAAAGTATATATAGTATATAGTATCATAGTATACATAGTATCATACATACGAGTTGTCCGTATTTCAGTATACTCTTTAAATTGTGTTGGGTTAATATATTAAGTTTTATATTCATTTTCCGAGTAAACTTGTAGTGTAGAATAGTGCAGAGCAAAATTAGAATCAAGAACATTAATGGAGCACAAAAGACAATGGACCTTGGAACGTGAATTTTGCCATGGCGACATTAAAAAATAAATAATATTGTAGTACAATCTTTTATATATAAAACAAACTGAAAACTTTTTGAATATTATGTGATGTACAGTCATGCTCACATAAATCTAGTACAAGAAATTAGGTTACAATAGCAATTTTATATGGCAATGTCAAATTGTTTGTACTAGATTTATGTGAGCATGACTGTACATTATTTATAATATTATAATGCATAAAATGTTGCTTAAACATTCCTGTATTCAATAGTGTACTGAATAGTGATTGTAACAACTTCACTTCTGATATCAGAAGATTAACTTAGAACTTCCGAAGATGGGCGGGGGGGGGGGCTATGATTTCTTCTGATGAATGACACTATATAGAATTCGAAGAAGTTAATTGAGCAACATCTTCCAAAGATCACTTAACAGTAGGCAAAGTTTCAGTGGCGGATTTATGGTGGCGGAATATTAGGGCTATGGCAAGGATGTAAGCTGACTTGACTCGAGCGGTGAGGGACTCAAGCCCCTATACAAGCTCTAGTCTACAATAACCGAAGAACACTTGAAGGATGTGGCAATTCTGGCCATCGAATCGGAGCTTACCAAATGATTAACTTTGATAATATTATAGATTCATTTTCAACCTCTAATACACGAAAGTAATTATTTTAAGCATTTCACATTAGTTTGTATTACTACCAGAACAATTAAAATTTATTTGAGAACATTTTTTATTATAACTACAATGTAGTCACTAACGTAGTCCTTAATATAGTAAACTTCTAGATTGGTAAGTGTTGTCTTGCTGATTGCTAATAGTCCAATGTCTAAATGAATATTTCCTATAAAATTATTATTTAGGTCACTCGTTCTCTGCTTCCATCATCATTACGTACTTTTTTCATTCTCGCCTCGTCCTGCCTTAAATGGAGCAATTCGGCGATGAGTAACAAGCGACGCTTAACCTGCGCGATAATGTTACATATGTTCGCGTCGCGAGGACCAACAGGTTATCACTCGCCCTCTCGAACCATCCCCTATTTCCTCCATCCTACCATTCTCCTCTAAATACGCTTGTGCGTATGCGAGCCATGCTAGGGGTGGCTTGCAGACACACAATGGAGCGGTGTCGGTGTCAACAATGACAAACCACGACCTCCTCCATGCCGGTAACACATTCGAGTTATCTCCATTTATCACCTGCTATATTAAATTAAACACACACCAACACATAGATCCACACGGTCTGCTACGAGGGGAGTTATATATGAGTGGCTTTTATGGGGCAATTTGTCCAGAGATTTCGGCCCGAACCCGTTCTAGTCTATGTACTTGAACTGTGAAATGTGAACTCACGGATTATGAGACGATTTGCAGTTCGAGTTCAGGTCATCTCAATAGTCAATATCCCAGATTAAACACATATTAATTGAAAACTGAAGATTTTTCTGAATAAAATTACAAATTACACTTTGACAATATTAATTGGAAACAGGAAAAATACCAGCAGACCGGCAAAAAGCAGTGATCTTCCCAATACATAAAAAAGGAGACAGTAGAAATTGCAACAACTTTAGGGGAATATCCCTGCTGTGTACAGCGGCAAAACTGTATAAATCAATACTAGAGAACAAACTAAGAAAGGAACTTGAAAAATCAATGAATAGTCACAATCATGAAAGGACATTCAACACAAGACCACATCTTCACAATTAAAAAGATGACAGAAGCAATATTAAGACAAAACAACAAACTATACATGATATTCGTGGACTTAGAAAATACATTTGATAGAGTCCCAAGAGCCAAAGTTTGGGAAATACTTGAAGAAAGGAAGATAAAAGTGCATTTAATTAAAGCAATCAAGAGTATGTATGAAACCACAGAAAACTATTTAAGGACAAATAATTCAACATCTGAGAATTTCACAACCACATAAGGCCTTCGAGAAGGGGGCGCTTTAAGCCCTCTGCTCTTTATTATATACCTAGATAACATAATGAAAAAAATTAAGGATAACACCAAGAAGGTAGAAAGAGGATACTAGAAAATGAAAAGAATAGTGATAGAAGAATGTGCTTTTGCTGATGACTTAGTCATGCTAGCCAAAAGCGAAGAAGACCTGCAACACAATATAAGCATATGGGAGGGGGAACTGAAAAAACACAATATGGTAAATAAATAAACAAACCAAAAGTAATGGTAGTAGCAAAAGAGGAAACAAAAGCAAAAATACTAATAAATTTGAAAAGGATTCAGTTAATTTAGATCTGTAAACATTTTTTGTGTACTTCATTTTGGAGAAGGTCTTCTCACACAAATAAGTAGTACTAAAAACAGAAAACAGCCCACGAGCAAATTTATGCAAATTATCAAATTGTGTCAGTGGAAGACTCTTATAAAATTCCAACAAAGATGAGTTTTGATATTTGTTCTTAATTATATCACTGCACTGTAGATCAATCATTTCCATTTGAAGTTCCGGGGCTAGGGTTTCAATGTCAGTATCAAAAGGATTCTGAACAATCTTAATTTGATTCGCAATGGCATCAAAGTCCGAGAAACGAGTATCAAAATTTATTTTCAAAGCACTCAAAGTTTCGATTGCAAAATCGATAGGAAACTCAGTCTCAGTGGTGTGGCTGAATATTTCACATGTTTTAAAATGTGAAAAACATTTACTTCGTAGTTGTGATTGAAACAGTACCAATTTCTTCCGGAATGATTTGATATTAGTGTATAAATCAGGAAGATGCTGGTTTTCTCCTTGCAATCTCAAATTCAGTTCGTTCACATGTTTTGTCAAATCAACATAGAATGCTAACTTCCACAGCCATGCGTTGTTTCGTAATTCAGTAAGAGGGCGATGCTTTTCATTCAAAAAAATTTCGATCACTGCTCGAAGTTCAAAAAAGCGCTGAAGGACTTTCCCACAACTAAGCCTACGTACGGCAGTATGCTAAGGTAAGTCATTTTCTCCAATCTCTTCAATAAATTGTCGGAATTGTCGGTGATTCAGCCCAAAAGATCTGATAAAATTAACAGTTGATATGACTGGTTTCAGAACTTCAGACATATCCAAACATTTTCCGCACAAAGACTGTTGATGAATGATACAATGTAAGACTAATGGTTTTGAACCACCGTCATTTTCTACAGCCTTTGACACAAGAGCGACCACTCCTTTATCTTTCCCACTGATGTTTTTGCCTCCATCAGTTGTAATACATTTCAAGTTTTTCCATCGAAGGTTCTTTTGAATAATGGCCATTTCAACTCCTTTAAAAATATCTGTACCAGTAGTTGTGCCATGAATACAATACATATCCAGAAGTTCTTCATGCACTTCATAGCTTTTATCTACTCCTCGAATATAAATCAACACCTGAGCAGTATCTGACACATCCGTTGACTCATCCAAGGCCAAAGAAAACCACTCAACATGTCCATTTTTGTCGAACAGTTGAGAGGATATATTTTCAGCGATGTTTTCTACCCTTCGAGCCACAGTGTTTGCTGACATACTGACAGTTTTTAATAAATTTACCTTTTCAGGGCACATTTCTTCGGCTGCTGCAATTATGCATTCTTTGATCATTTCTCCATCGGTGAATGGTTTTCCACGTTTTGCAATTTCAAGAGCCACACGAAAGCTAACCGTAGGCTTCCTGAACGAAAATTTGCTGGGAATTCAAAACTACAGTACGTTGATATGATGAGCTATCTAAGGCTTGGCCCTTGGGACTTAGTGGAGGAGTCAGTGTGGCCCTCGGGCTAAAAAGTTTGGAGACCCCTGCTCTAAAGCATCATCTTCATCATCATTGATATGCCTTCCTCTATATCTGCTTTTATTGAAATCTACATTACGCAATTTTTGCTTTTGCTTTTTCTTCATAATGATCCAAAATATTCGTGGAACTTTTCACGAAATCCGAAAGTGAAGCATACAATTTCCTGCATACTTTATCCAGATTAATTTGGGGGTCTTGCAGTGATTTACTAGTCTTGTGAAATTCATCCAACAAGTAACACCACAAATATAGCGTTTGCATAAATTCAAACTCCTCCATTTTATTCAAAATGTTTATGGCTTGATTTCTTGTTTCGCCTTTCTCTGTAGTATCAATATGCAGCTGATGCAAAGCAGAAATTATTCCATCATAACTGTCAAGTATTGCACTTGAGGGCATTAAATGTGCTTCCCATCTAGTCTTTGGCAAAGACTTTGCAACTTTCGAATCATCTTTGGAGTATAACAACAGTTCTGCCCATCTATGTGTTGATGAAGAAAATAAATTATATATTTCTTGAACAATTCCATAAAAGTTTACTGCAACTAAACAAGAGTCAACTGCTGCTCTACCAATAAGATTCAGGGAATGACCAGCACATGGAATATACTTAGCATACTTGTTAATCTTCAATATTATTTCTTGCATACCTTTGTATTTGGCAGACATATTGGCATCATTATTATATGACTGGTTTTGAAACTTACTAAAATCTATTTTGCACTCATTTGTAAGGTCTGGACGTGCGGCATTGGGACAAATAATGCTGCAGTATAGCCCCCAAAAAAGTGGAGGCCCTAAGCTATAGCTTTTGTAGCTTATACATAAATTCTGCACTGAAATTCGCGAAATGTTCAGTTATTGCTAGGAACTTTTGGGGCATATTTCTAGACTAATTGGATCCTCCTGATTCCAAAAAGTAGGTTAAAGTTCATCAATTTCCCGATTGACTTTGCGCCTCTGAGCTGCAACGGAAACTTCGATCCGCTCTATTGTGAATGAAAGCGGACAATGGACCACGCGGGTGGGTTGAAAAAACATCAGGTTCTTTCTCTCCTCCAACATGTGTGGGTGTGTGCGTATGGCGAAAAAAAAGGACGTAATGAGAGCACCCGGGGCCCCGGCAATTCCCCCGTTCCCAGGCCACGAGATTCGAGGCTAATAAATATTACACACAAAGTCGATTTAATCTCATAATATAAACGATGCGTGCATGTGTGTGTGTGTGTATAATACCTGTCCCTGGGGCACGCAAGTTTCAGTTTCTCAGGTGGACCACTGCACCGGTCGTGCAGAGCCGGACCTGCTCGGGCACGCGAACACCACGCGAGAAGAGCCTGACCTCCGGAGGAACACCGCCAACCGGCCCCAGAACCGTAATTATAACCGGTAATGGTTGTTTTTCTCCCATCAGGTGCGGTCACCGGTTTTTCTCCATCGGACGCACGACTTTATGGTGGCGTCTCAAGAGGCGCTCCTCGTGGTAGCCGTGATCTTCGTCGGCAGCACGCCCGACCCACCGCTGAATGGAAACCGGATGCGGAAAGTGAAGAGATACGGTGGAACGACTCAGTCGAATCAACGTTGATCCTGTAGTGGCAGATGTGCACCTTCTTAACAAGTACTGCTGAACCTTTGCACACAATGTCAAAGTGCTTCTTGGACATTGCACTTTTAAAGAATTTTAGTACTCTTGATTGATTCTGAAATTTTCTCTACCTAAAAAAAACAAAAAATCCGGTCAGTGCAGACTGGATTTGATAATGATACTTTGAGCCTTAAGCACAAAAAAATCATATTGAACTTATATTTTATTGGTGAAATTGCGCAAAACAGTTTCGGTCAACGCTGCAGCATAAAAAACCTTACAAAATGAGCACTTGGCAAAAGTGAGTATCTTGCAGCCCGGATAGCGACATTTAGATCGTGATTTTTGTTGATGTTTGTAACGCTTCGATATTATTTTATTATATTTATTTTATTATTCGTAGTTTTTATCGTGAAATTATTATATAAATTCTTGATTATTTTGGCTCGTGATTTATTATATAATGTTTTAGTTATTTTTGGCTCGTGATTTATTATATAATGTTTTAATTATTTTTGGCTCGTGATTTGTGACCGTATTTAGTACTTACACGTCGTGACGTTTAATTTAACTACCATAATTACTCTCAAGGTACTTTGCTATTGGTAATGTGTTAATTAACGTACACTTATAATGGATTAATATGAGAAAGCATAAATTTAAGGGTTTGTTTTGTTTATTTAATAATAGACCCGCTGCAATTGTAAGACACAGGGAAATAAAACACAGGTTGATGATGATGTAAATTAATTTATATAATTGTAACATACAGGAAAATAAAACACAGGCTGACGATTGTGACATGAATTGATTTATTTTCTAGATTTCGTTGACCTTTAAATGAATTTGCAAATTCTCTTATTTATTCAATTGATAGTTTGAAAATGGTTATGACTACGAAATTTATTTACGAGAGTTTGTTATACATGCACGTGCTTCTCTTAGACCATTTATTACCATGCTCTTTCACTCCATTTAACTACGGGAAAGTGATATGATCAAAAATAGAACTATTTAAAGATGTTGAAATATCCCCAATAATTCATGAATGATTACTAAAGGTATCTCGCGATCTTCCCGAATTTCATGGTTGTGTCGGTGTCCACACAATAATGTAATTATTGGAGCCCCATTCTTTACGTCGATTGAGGTAAATTAGTAATTCTACCCACGACCACAGCAAGCACCAATGTCACAAGTAGTCATCACCGTCAGACATTTTACAAGTTGTGTCAAATAACAGTTCTGCTACCTCAATCGGAAATGTTTATGTAATGTTATAATATATTATTATTAGGAACATTGGAGGTTATTGATAACTTCTCTTGTGATTATACCAAGCTTCATTCTCTCGTTTATCATTTTCTCTGTTTATACGGGGTTTTAATAATTCCACTTATTTCTTGTTTACGATATTTAACCATATATTGTCATTATGTCTTCAAATTATTGAGATTTAATCCAGCCTATTTTATCTGTTCGACTCTAAATTACTCTGCCCAATAATAGGTACGTTATGTGCTTGTTTTATGATTTGAAATAAAGAAACCAGTATTTTTATACATTATGTTTTAAATTTATTATGATTTCATCCAACTTATTTATTTACACAATTATAAATCACTCTGCCCAATAATATGCACGTTATGTGCTCATTTATGATTTAAAATGAAGAAGCCATCATTTTTATGAATTATTTTGATTTGAATATGATGATGTATGTCGGAGGGTAACACTGAATGCCTTGATTAGTTGTTATAGTTATTTTGAATACAGCCACGTTAGTTTACGATCGCGGGCGCGATGTATGATGAGTTTATTTGTTTAAATGTTATGATGCTGACGACGATTTGATTCTAGTGGAGGAGGTGATTCCACAATAACCGGTGTGTGAACGAAGTGCGCGGGTGGGCGTCAATTACACCTGTTATTGCCTCCTCTAGTGATTCGTAAACACGAATAGCGTTCGAGCCGCCTTTGTTTACTGACAGGAATAGGTAATCGGTGTTTGGTATTTATAGGTAACTTAGGGTTGATTGAAAGGAATAAGCACTCCCGTGAATTTATAATGAGACTGGTTTAACAACTTTATATTATCGTTAATAATAAAAACATTAAATTACTCTGTACCCAGAATTGTACGTTTTTCGATTTATTCAAATTTTTATTCTACTTTGCGTTTTTTACAACGTTATATGCAATCGTTAATTTAATTATAAACCGACGTGAATTTATATACTCAAAACCGCGAATGTCGTGTGCGTTGCCCGTGGCCGACGCAACTTTCTTACTCCTCTCGCTCGTGTGTGGTTTATGCTTAAATAGGTTTTTTCAGCTTCAAATCTCCACTCTTAGTTATCACTAAGATAACTCGCCCCCATCTCTTAGTTATCATGGTGATTTTTAATCTTGAGTGTGCGTGTGGTATTAATGCGTTTTAGGCGCAGAGTTTTACACTTAACTTAAAGAGTTGCCATTCGAGGTGATTTTTACGTGCCAGGCGCGTGCTCGTTTCTAAGGGGCGCTGATACCCAAATTGTTTATGTGACACCACGACATGGAATCTTCCAGAACCGTGCATATGCAGGCCTCGGCTCTTGAGATATTTGGCGACGCTCTGGCGCGACTTGCGATGGCTATTTATTACATTTCACCCTGGGATTATTTGTAAATGAATTAATTTAATAATTTGGTTGTATTCATGATTTTTTAAATATGAGTCACTTTATTGTGTAAATGCGTATTATATTGGGCGTATATTTGGGCCTATTACAATTTTTAACGCACACAATGTCAATTTGCTTAGTAATTACATTGATCATTACTATTTATTTATAAAAGTACTACAAATTGCCTACTATAAATACCCCTATTCGGAAATTAATCATGATTTAGATTATAAGATCAATTAGTTACGCACAAAGCGCCGCTTGGGAATTATAAGGCCGTATTGGCTCGGTTACATGTGTTAAATCGACACGTAATCTGCGGATCGCGGGTAACAAGAATGCGTGCAACTAGGCGAATAGATTAACTCTGCCTCTCCTTGTAGATGTCTGCGCATACCTGTAGATGTATGTTCCTGCATGAGTGAGGGCGCATTTAAATAATTGAATGAGCACGTTGAATTAATCACGGAAGAGCTTTACTTCGACATTACTGTGTAAAGTGATTATTTAAATGTGAGGCCTCGGGTTTTGTAAACGGGCACGAAAATGTTAGTGCCTGTTAGATAATATAAGTAATGAAGCAGTGAATTCAACTTATACATACTTATATAAATTAGCTAGGCCTGTGTTAGCCAGGAGGTAGTGTATAGTATATTGCCTCTTCGTAATTTCAATATACTTTTCACGTGTATTTAAAATTTCTCAGGGAGTGATGTTAAGGTATATTATGGGAGGTATATTATAACGAGGTATAGGTAAAACGAGGTTACTTTGCTCCTATGGGACATACATTGCTCCAATTTCTGACTATACAAATTTTGCTACATTGTGATAGTTCAACAGAATAAAAAGTGGCAAAATCTGTTTTCTAGTAAAGGGCACTCCAATATGCATCTAAAATTACGCAGTTATACTTCTCCTCACTTCTTGACCTTCAAACACTTGCTTGTTTGAAACCACCCATTTAGACAACAATTGTGGTCTGTTAAAATCATTGTGTATAAGAATCACTATATCAATAATAAGGTAACTTGTATTTTGATTTAACGTCTTATCATGTTAGCTCTAGAAAGTCGTGTGAGTCGAACAATCTTAAAACGTATTTCGATTTTTTTCGTAATGTTTACCGTTTTGAGGTTATATTGCGCCGAATGTGGGGATACTTTGCCCCTCTATTTTTTTGGAGCAAAGTTACCCCAAACGATACTTGTTTATTTTATTTAGTTGTAAATTTGGTTGCAGATATGCTAAGAGTGTATAAAAGAAAATTAGGCTCTCGGGCTTATCAAAATTATACCCAAGAAACTTTGCAACAATGTTTAGAAGCAGTTAGAAGTAAACGAATGACGCAGAGAAGAGTTTAAAATTCCGCGGGGAACTATCATTAATAAACTTAAAGGCAATCAAGCTAATTCTCCTGTAGGGGCTAACACTCTTAGCTAGCTAACTCTCGATAATACTCGATAATAATTTGATATGATTTCATGTCGACCTGCCTTTTTCATTATTTATGTAAATGAACGTCAACTATAGGAAAAATGCGGATAGCTGAATAAGCTAATTAAAATCAAAAACAGTAATTGATACCGCATCGGTTACCAATAACCAATATTCCATTTCACACTTTTCACGGCTGACGCAAACGTGGATTTATGGAAATTGAACACCTCGGAGCGTCGATGTATTCAAATCGGATAATTAAGCGAATTAAATATATATCGATGCCGTGCTTCATTATGAAATTAAATTGAGCGCACGAAATATCATGCCGATAATGAATATAGTTTTTGCGTAATTTATGAGGCAATTAACGCGCCGATGAATTCGTAACATGCAATAATGGATGTGTGCTGAATTGTGAAACGCAGCTAGTCGCTTGAAAAATGCACCTCTCCTGATATTTCGCCGTGTTTCATGAATTATACGAGGCTCGTGGCGGAGCGATAATATTAATTGACATCCATGGATGTCGAATTTTTGATTGAAAAATTATATGGTTTACGGGAATAATAATTGTGACTGTACAGCATCTCTGGCAGTGACAGCAGTGTACATATTTCATGTTAAGCTAGATCAAAGATTAATGTCCAATAAATTCATTTAACTACAGTAATATATCAACACTAATAACCATTTTCATATTATATACCAGGAACGGTGATACCAGGAAGATGGCCTTTATTTATCAAAGTAAGTATAGCAGACCTTATATCGTTATAAAGAGAAAAAATGTCCTTTTAAAAAATGTCAAAGCCAATTATGACTGTCATTTAAAAAAAATAATTGTATTATAACTCAAAAACTGTTTTTTTTTTCAAAAAACAAAAGCATATTTTGCATAAGCTCTTAAAATGAGAACTCTTTCCTCATTTAACCGAATATCTATGTTTTATGGTTTCCGAGATCCCAATACTTAAAATGAAAAAAAAAACTCACCCTGTATGTGTATTTCTAAGCAACTTTTTGCACTTTCAGTAGACTCATATAGCATTCATGTTACGCGTCAATAATTTCGATTTTCCTGTATCTTCCCGCTTTGCTCCAGTAACGTTTATTTACTTAAGTCAGCACATTCCAGCATGAACTCGCATGAATCGAAGGGGCCTCTTATGCGACCGGGCGCTTATGTCATTCATTAGTACGCATTTATCCAGCAAGTTAAGTGGTTGTATATAAAAGTATATAGTGCCTGCAGCCCATAGAATTAGATAATGTAAGTACACCTTCGTAGATTGCACGGTAGAATAAGGTAGAAAGACTAACCAGTCGAGAGACTTATTTGCCATCGTCGTATATGGGATCCTGCACTCTACAATTATGAATCGCATATATGTTGCGGGATGTGTCAAGGAGGAGGTTGGGGACGCCGGTGTTATTGCCAATTATTTACGGATAGTTAGACCCCATCTCTTACTCCTGGCCGGGCATAGGTTCCGTCCGCATGGGGTAAGTTTGAGTAGTCCCTGAGGAGCATTCGTTTATGGCAATATTGCCCCCCGTGCATATGGGATCCCCAACTCTACATTTATGAATCGCACATGGTTGCGGGATGTGTTCAGGGGCATCTTAGGGTCAACGGTATTTTTACCTACTATTTATAGATAGTAGACCCTAATTTTCATAACTCCTGGCCGGGCATATGTTCCGTCCTCAGGGGTGAGCTTGAGTAGTCCCTGAGGAGCATTCGTTATATGGCAGTCTCAATAGGTATATATGATTGCAGAATGTGTTCAGGGGCATCTTAGGGTCAACGGTATTTTTACCTACTATTTATGGATAGTAGACCCTAATTTTCATAACTCCTGGCCGGGCATATGTTCCGTCCTCAGGGGTGAGTTTGAGTAGTCCCTGGGGAGCATTCGTAATATGCAGTCTGTGTACATGTATATGTATATGTAGATATATATGTGTATGTGCATGTATATATTCATCACTTCTTTGGAAGGGTGCTTACTGAGCTTTGGCTCAGGAATATCTTCTCTTCGTTACAGAATCGTGCCGCCCCGCCAAGCCTTGACACGTCCAAGCCAACCTAGGTGCCCTAGCCATTAACGTATTAAGCCATTAATAATAATTAATGTATTTTAATAATAAATATGTTTTAAGAGTTCGTCTTGTGTTAAAGGCGTATTAAACTTGCTCTTAATCACGTCCCTTTTCACCACTCATATTATCGGCCTGACATTCATATCCATCTAATATTGATTGCAATAGAATATTTCCTTCAGTTTATCTAATTGCATTAATTTCAGTTTGATGATTGATAAATAAAATAAATAAAATAAATAAACTAAATAAAATAAATAAAATAAATAAAATAAATAAAATAAATAAAATAAATAAAATATATAAAATAAATAAAATAAATAAAATAAATTAAATAAATTAAATAAATAAAATAAATAAAATAAAATAACATATTGCTCGGTCTTGATAGTTCACAGTTCAGAATGTAGCTAATAGATGGCGCGCGAATGCGCTCCGGAGCAAATATATTGTCCTCTGTGGGGAATAGCATTGTTTTCGGTTTTCGCCAGTGTTAGCCAAACTATTAAATTTTTGGCACTTTTGTTTTCGTTTCTATAGGCCTTAGCCTCAAGGTTATTTTGTCTAATTTAACTAATTGTATCTCTTACAATTTACGAGATTTTGAGCACGATATTTCGGACACCCTGCATACATAAAAGGCGTAATTAATAAAATAAATTTGTCAATAACATTTGCACAAGTAACGAGATGCCAAATTCTAATCATTTAATTTGTTACTATACTAGTGAATTTCTGAGTGATGAGCGGCCAGCGATGTATATTACACGGCCGAGTGAACAAAAATTTCATATATTGCTGGGACGAACACCACAGTACTTCGAACCCCTACAACGAAAACCACCCCTATCGAAGTAAGAACGCGAGGAATTTAATACGGATTTAATACTGCGCTAATTTACAAAACACCCTCGCGACTGGATAACTCCATTCGTTGGAGGCCTTGTTAGCCTGGCCAGACATCAAGACCCACTGGGAGAAAATGCCAGAACGCCAATGATGCCGATAAGAGAATAGGGGATAAAACGGTCGTGTTTTTAAATGGATTTCATGAATATTTTAGCAGATTATAAAACCTGGTCTCCTACAAACAAATGCAAAATATAATGATGCCCCTCTCACTAGGGTTCTTGTTATATGTCTTTCAATATGCATACATAAGTTGAAATATTACAGCAAAGCAAGATTTAATATTAATGCAAATGAATGCTTCAATCACGTATATTTAAATCCGTTTTTAATTTAAACAGTTAACATTTAGGCACAGATATGGAAGACGTTTATCCGTTACTTTAATGATATCAAAGTTAGTATGATTACCAGTACAGGATTTAGACTTTTACAGACGTCAGTAGTTTAATATCATTTCATGCAAATAATGAATCTTTTTATGTTTACTCAGTTGTTAGCAGGGCCGGATTTAGAGTTGATAAGACCCTAAGCTATTTGAGATATGGGGCCCTTTATAAGTCCAAATATATTTAAGTCGGTGCCAAATATGATTTTCGGATACTTACCGATTTGGATGCCTTCTTGTCTACCTTTTTCTTGACCAGAGAGTTAAACTGAAATACAATTAAGAAGTATGTAGATAGTAAAATAATAAATCTTCAACTTGAATTCATAACAAACTTAAAAATGCAAACTCTGGTAAAATTAACAAAAGTTCTTTTAAAAGTCACAATTTACAAAGGCTTATTATGTAATCTCTTGAAACATGTTATAAGGATTAAGGAATGATATTAAACTAAAATATTGTCTTTGTTGCCTTTGCCAGAGAAAAGTCACGGATGACATCATCAAATGATAAACTGCTTAGTTTGTGACTTTGTATGCACATGAGACTGAGGCAACATAACACAGGCCGACATAATTTTTGGTGTTTTAAATTTGATAAGTGTCCTTAGCTAACACTGCTACGTTGATTCTGAATGTGAGTTTGGTTTGAGCTCATCACGTCAAGATTTTTCACAAAATTAAATAAACCTTGTCAGATATTTTGTACTAGAGCAAAGAAGTACCCTCATGATATTTCCTAAATTGCATTAAAAATATTTCTTTAAAATACCTGATACATCGATAGAAAATATTTTAGTATAATATTATGTTTATTTCATTTCAATGACAACACTGTTTCATTTGCGCATCTGTCAAGGTCAACTTGATGGCATCGGCAGTTGTTTACGAAATAGTTACTTAGCGTCAGTTATTTGTAGCATCGGGTTGTGTTTTGTTTTCTGAGTGCGTCATAATGTCATCAAGAAAGTGCAAAAACAGTCCTGATATATTTTTTTCGTGAGTGGTGATTTAACGATAGCTAAGCATCAACAAAACATAACACAATTTATCAAGAAAGGTTATCACGCTTACTTCGGTGTAAAGCTTGTAATAGGCCCAAATATACGCCCAGTATAATACGCATTTATGCAATAAAGTGACTCATATTTTAAAAATCATGAATACAACTAAATTATCAAATTAATTCATTTACAAATAATCCCAGGGTGAAATGTGATAAATAGCCATCGCAAGTCGCGCCAGAGCGTCGCCAAATATCTCAAGAGCCGAGGCCTGCATATGCACGGTTCTAGAAGATTCCATGTCATGGTGTCACATAAACAATTTGGGTATCAGCGCCCCTTAGAAACGAGCAAGCGCCAGGCACGTAAAAATCACCTCGAATGGCAACTCTTTAAGTTAAGTGTAAAACTCTGCGCTAAAAACGCATTAATACCACACGCACACTCAAGATTAATAATCACCATGAAAACTAAGGGATGGGGGCAAATATTTAGCAGTATATATGTGAGGGGAGTGGAGATTTGAAGCTGGAAAAAACCTATTTAAGCACAAGCCACACACGAGCGAGAGGAGTAAGAAAGTTGCATCGGCCACGGGCAACGCACACGACATTCGCGGTTTTGAGTATATAAATTCACGTCGGGTTATAATTAAATTAACGATTGCATATAACGTTGTAAAAAACGCAAAGTAGAGTAAACATTTGAATAAATCGAAAAACGTACAATTCTAGGTACAGAGTAATTTAATGTTTTTATTATTAACGATAATATAAAGTTGTTAAACCAGTCTCATTATAAATTCACGGGAGTGCTTATTCCTTTCAATCAACCCTAAGTTACCTATAAATACCAAACACCGATTACCTATTCCTGTCAGTAAACAAAGGCGGCTCGTACGCTATTCGTGTTTACGAATCACTAGAGGAAGCTATAACAGGTGTAATTGACGCCCACCCGCGCACTTCGTTCACACACCTGTTATTGTGGAATCACCTCCTGCACTAGAATCAAATCGTTGTCAGCATCATGACATTTAAACATATAAACTCATCATAGATCGCACCCGCAATCGCAAACTAACATAGCTGTATTCACCATAACTATAAGAACTAATCAAGGCATTCAGTGTTACTCTCTTACATACATCATCATATTCAAATCAAAATAATTCATGAAAATGATGGCTTCTTCATTTTAAATCATAAATGAGCACATAACGTGCATATTATTGGGCAGAGTGATTTATAATTGTATAAATAAATAAGTTGGATTAAATCATAATAATTTAAAAACATAATGTATAAAAATACCGGTTTCTTTATCTCAAATCATAAAACAAGCACATAACGTACCTATTATTGGGCAGAGTAATTTAGAATCGTACAGATAAAATAGGCTGGATTTAATCTCAATAATTTGAAGACATAATGACAATTTGTGGTTAAATATCGTAAACAAGAAATAAGTGGAATTATTAAAACCCCGTATAAACAGAGAGAACGATAAACGAGAGAATGATGCTTGATATAATCACAAAAGAAGTTATTAATAACCTCTAATGTTCCTAATAATAATACATTATAACATTACATAAACATTTCCGATTGAGGTAGCAGAACTGTTATTTGACACAACTTGTAATATGTCTGACGGTGATGACTACTTGTGACATTGGTGCTTGCTGTGGTCGTGGGTAGAATTACTAATTTACCTCAATCAACGTAAACAATGTGGCTCCAATAATTACATTATTGTGTGGACACCGACACAACCATGAAATTCGGGAAGATCGCGAGATACCTTTAGTAATCATTCATGAATTATTGGGGATATTTCAACATCTTTAAATAGTTCTATTTTTGATCATATCACTTTCCCGTAAATAAATGGAGTGAAAGAGCATTGTAATAAAAGGTCTAAGAGAAGCACGTGCATGTATAACAAATTTTCGTAAATAAACTTCGTAGTAATAACCATTTTCAAATTATCAATTGAATAAATAAGGGAATTTACAAATTCATTAAAAGGTCAACGAAATCTAGAAAATAAATCAATTCATGTCATAATCGTCAACCAGTGTTTTATTTCTCTGTACGTTATAATTATATAAATTCATTTACATCATCATCAACCTGTGTTTTATTTCCCTGTGTCTTACAATTTCAGCGTGTCTATTATTAAATAAACAAAACAAATCCTTAAATTGGTGCTTTCTTGTATTAATCCATTATTAGTGTACGTTAATTAACTCATTACCAATAGCAAAGTACCTTGAGAGTAATCACGGTAGTTAAATTAAACGTCACGACGTGTAAGTACTAAATACGATCACAAATCACGAGCCAAAATAATTAAAAAATTATATAATATATCACGAGCCAAAATAATCCAGAAACTATATAATAATTTCACAATAAAAACGACGAATAATAAAATAAATATAATAAAATAATATCTGAGCGCCACAAGCTTGGTGATCAGGACAAACCTTGGGCTCCACACAAAGTGTGCTTTCAGTGTGTCGAGCTACTAAGAAAATTGAGAAAAGGTACACGTAGCTCTTTACCCATAGGCATTCCTATGGTATGGAGGGAACAAAAAACCATGGAGACGACTGTTACTTTTGCTCCTGCGATGTTAAGGGTTTCAATTCAAAAAATAAACATACTATTCAGTATCCTGATTTACCGTCTGCTAAATGACCTGTACCCAATGGACCAGGAATTCCCATTCCTCCACCTTTTCTTCACACCATCCAACAGCAATTATCATATTAAAGTTCAAACGTTTGTAAGTACATGCGATATTGGGACAAATAATGCTGCAGTATATTTAAGTATATATGACAACTGGGACATTCTTTTTGGGGGCCCCCAAGAAAGTGGGGGCCCTAAGCTATAGTTTGTGTAGCTTATACCTAAATTCTGTACTGGTGCAACGCTAATTAACAGCGTGCGTTTTATTAACTTTGCTCATATTTCAGCTCCACATATGCCGTTTTAAATCGTTTACATCGACCTAGCACTATTGTCCTGTGGGGGCACACACCACCTACACATGCAGGATCATTGCCTCCTGTTTAAAAAGGATCATTAATTACAATTTGTACGTTCGTTATTAAGATATATATCATAATTGTAAATAAAGCACACAATAAAATGTGTCATTTTTTCATGATGAATTGCCTCCGTTGCTTTTAATGGCTGCCTTGCTTTTATAGCGGTGTGAGGGGGGCTCCATTAAGCGCGCATTTCTATTTATCTTAATGCCGAAAAAATAAATTCATGGAAGTCCACGTAGGATATTGGCGCAGAATGTTCGGGAAATACCTCCATCCCATGCGGATAGGTTTTCCTGAACGGCGTGCATACAATTTACTTCTTCCTGTGCGATATTCCAGGATTAAAATGACAATAGGGTTTCATTTCGGGGCGCACGACCTGAGCTCGGGACTCTGCAAGCGCTACACTGTTATCAATTTCGAAATTGCATGCATAAAACAACGTTTCCGCCATGTTCTCGTGCTTTTACTTTTCCATTAACTTACCCATTCAAAGAAAGTATTGCGCAACTTTCGAACTATAGGTGTACACACATTACGGTTTAATATCAAGTAAACTAATAAATAAAAGTGACATTTATTTAAATTTTAAATATCATGCTCCAACTTCGCAAACTATATAAAACAAAGAATTATAATTTTTAATTTACTTTAAATTTGAATACTTTAACTACTCATCGAGTGGTCATTTTTTTTTTATAATTTAAGAGCAGTCATTGGAATTTGATCGTATGCATTGAAAATTTGACAGTAATCATTAAAAATTTAACAAAATAAAATTGTAATGTGTAAAGCATAATTGTAATTTTAATTCAATAAATAAGTAATCATTGTAAAATTGGCTGTAATCAATGAAATTTTACACTGGCTACATGCAAGTATTAATTATTACCGGCAATTACTTACATTTTTAAAGTAAAAATTGAAATTTTGACAAAATAATTGTAAATTTCACTGACTAACGGCAATCATTGAACTTTTGACAGTAAATAATAAAATTTTGACAGAATAATTATAAGTGTCACTGACTAACGTTAATCATTGAACTTTTGACAAAAAACATTGAAATTATAACAGAACAGATTAGATTTTTTCTTCAAAATTGAACATTTAAGATTGGTCATTGAGGTAATATAGTAAGCATTGAAAATTTCAAAGTAATTATTAAAAATTTAACAAAATAATCGAAGTTTATACAGAATAATTGTAACTTTGACAAAAATAATTGAAATTTTGATGGACGTAATTGAATAATTGAATATTTTTACAGTTATCAATGAAATTCACTGTAATCAATGAAATTTCACACTGTCTACATGAAAATATTAATTATTACTGCCAATCACTTATATTTATGACAAGTAAAAACTGTAAATTTGACAGAAATTGTAAATTTCATTGACTGACGTTAATCATTAAACGTTTGACAGTAAACATTGAAATTTTGACAGAATAATTTTAAGTTTTACTGACTAACGATAATCATTGAACTTTTGACAATAAACATTGAAATTATAACAGAATAGATTAGATTTTTTTTCAAAATTAAACATTTAAGAGTGGTCATTGAAGTTATATAATAGCCATTGAAATATTTCAAAGTAATTTTTAAAATATTAACAAAATAATCTAACAGCATAATTGTAACTTTGATTAAAATAATTGAAATTTTGTTGGACGTAATTGAATAATTAAATATTTTTACAGTTATTAATGAAACATTTGAAGTAATCACTGAAAAATTGGCTGTAATCAATGAAATTTCACAGTCAATACATGCCAGTATTAATTATTACAACCAATGACTTACATTTTGAAAGTACAATTTGAAAAGAATAAGTGTAAATTTCATTGAACTTTTGACTCGTAAGCATTAATATTTTGACCGAATAATTTTGATTTATTTAAAAAAAAGAGTATTTATTGAATTGTGACGGTAGGCACCAAAAACTCAACAATAATTATTAAAAAAAATCCAATTTAATTGAAGTTTTTAAAGAATAATTGTAATTTTGGAAAAAATAATTGAAACTTTAATGGAAGTAATCGAGTAATTGAAAATGCTTACAGTTTTCATTAAAAAATTTACAGCAATCATTGAACAATTGAACAGTTTTCATTGAAAAATTTTCAGTAATCACTGAAAAATAGACTCTATTCATTGAAATTTCACACTGAATATAGGAAAATATTAACTATTACTGTGAATATTGACATTTTGAACGTAAAAATTGAAATTTTAGCAGAATAAATTTCATTGTCTAATGAAAAATAATTGCTCTAATAAATCATTGAACTTGTAACAGTGAGCATAGAAATTTTAACAGCCTTGTCAATCTTTGACAATTTGAACATAAAAAATTAAATTTTGGGTGTATAAATTTCATTATCTAATGAAAATCATTGAAGTTTTAACAGTAAGCATATAAATTTTGACAACCTTGTCAATCTTTGACAATTTGAACCTAAGAAATATAATTTTGGGAGTATAATTATCATTATCTAATGAAAATCGTTCAACTTTTAACAATAAGCATAGAAATTTTCACAATTTTGTCTATATATCACATTTCGAATGTAAAAATTAAAAAATTTACAGTTATCAATGAAACATTTAAAGTAATCACTGAAAAATTGCCTGTAATCAATGAAATTTCATAGTTAATACATGCCAGTATTAATTATTACTGCAAATGACTTACATTTTGAAAGTAAAATTTGAAATTTTAACTAATAATGTAAGTTTCATTGAACTTTTGACTCGTAAGCATTAAAATTTTAACACAATACTTTTTATTTTTGTTATAAAATTGTACATTTTAGAGAACTCATTGAATTGTGATAGTAGGCACGGAAAACTCGAAAATAATTATTAAAAAATTAACAACCTAATTGAAGTTTTTAAAGAACAATTGCAATTATGGTAAAAATATTTGAATTCTAATAGAAGAAATTGATTAATTGATAAAGTATCATTGAAAAATGGACTCTATTCATTGTAATTTCACACTGAATATACGAAAATGTTAATTATTACTGTGAATATTGACATTTTAAACTTAAAAATTGAAATTTTGGCAGAATAAATTTCATTGCCTAATCAAAAATAATTGCTCTAATAAATCATTGAACTTGTAACAGTAAGCATAGAAATGATGACAACCTTTTCAATCTTTAACAATTTGAACACAAAAAATAAAATTTTGGGAGAATAAATATCATTATCTAATGAAAATCGTTGAACTTTTAACAGTAAGCATAGAAATTTTCACAAATTTGTCTATCTTTCACACTTTGAAAGTAAAAATTGAAATTTTGACAGAATAATTGTAAATTTTTTTGAACTTTTTACTCTAAGCATTAAACTTTTGACGGGATAATTGAGATTTTTTTTAAATTGAACATTTGCTCTACAAGTGGTGTATTTTTTTTTAGTAATTGCCACAATGTTTTGTTTGCTCAAAAGATGTTTTCAGTTTTCATTGAAAAATTTACAGTAATCATTGAAAAATTGACTCCATTCATTGTAATTTCACACTGAATATACGAAAATGTTAACTATTACTGTGAATATTGACATTTTGAACGTAAAAATTGAAATTTTGGCAGAATAAAATTCATTGCCTAATCAAAAATAATTGCTCTAATAAATCATTGAACTTTTAACAGTGAGCGTAGAAATTTTGACAACCTTGTCAATCTTTGACAATTTGAACGAAAAAAATAAAATTTTGGGAGTATAAATATCATTATTTAGAGAAAATCATTGCACTTTTAACTGTAAGCATAGAAATTTTCATAATTTTGTCTATCTTTCACATGTTGAATGTAAAAATTGAAAATTTGACAGAATAATTATAAATTTTATTAAACTTTTTACTCTAAGCATTGAACTTTTGACAGGATAATTTTGATTTTTTTAAAATTGAACATTTGTTCTACAAGTGGTGTATTTTTTTAGTAATTGCCACAATGTTTTGTTTGCTCAAAAGATGTTTTCAGTTTTCATTGAAAAATGTACAGTAATCATTGAAAATGGACTCTATTCATTGTAATTTCACACTGAACATACGAAAATATTACTTATTACTGTGAATATTGACATTTTGAACGTAAAAATTGAAATTTTGGCAAAATAAATTTCATTGCCTAATCAAAAATAATTGCTCTAATAAATCATTGAACTTTTAACAGTGAGCATAGAAATTTTGACAACCTTGTCAATCTTTAACAAACTGAATATAAAAAATAAAATTTTGGTAGTATAAATATTACTATCTAATGAAAATCATTGAACTTTTAACAGAAAGCATAGAAATTTTCACAATTTTGTCTATCTTTTACATATTTGAATGTAAAAATAGAAATTTTGACAGCATAATAGTAAATTTTATTGAACTTTTTACTCTAAGCATGAAACTTTTGACAGGATAATTTAGATTTTTTTTAAATTGAACATTTGTTCTACAAGTGATGTATTTTTTTAGTTATTGCCACAATGTTTTGTTTGCTCAAAATATGTTTAGAGATTTATTAAAAAAAAAACAGTAATCATTGGAAACTTGACTCTATCCATTGTAATTTCACACTGAATATACGAAAATGTTAATTATTACTGTGAATATTGACATTTTGAACGTAAAAATTGAAATTTTGGCAGAATAAATTTCATTGCCTAATCAAAAATAATTGCTCTAATAAATCATTGAACTTTTAACAGTGAGAAATTTTGACAACCCTGTCAATCTTTGACAATATGACCGTAAAAAATAAAATTTTGGGATTAAAAATATAATTATCTAATGAAAATCATTGAACTTTTAACAGAAAGCATAGAAATTTTCACAATTTCGTCTATCTTTCACATTTTGAATGGAAAAATTAAAATTTTGACCGAATAATTGTAAATTTTATTGAACTTTTTACTCTAAGCATTACACTTTTGACAGTATAATCTTGATATTTTTTAAAATTAAACATTTGTTCTTCAAGTGGTGTATTTTGTTTAGTAATTTCCACAATGTTTTGTTTGCTCAAAAGATGTTTACAGTTTTCATTGAAAAATGTACTCTATTCATTGTAATTTTACACTGAATATACGAAAATGTTAATTATTACTGTGAATATTGTAATATTGTAACATTGAACTTTTAACAGTGAGCATACAAATTTTCCCAATTTTGTCTATCTTTCAAATTTTAAATGTAAAAAATTGAAATTTTGACAGAATAATTGTAAGTTTTATTGAACTTTTTACTCTAAGCATTAAACTTTTGATAATTTTGATTTTTTTATTAAATTGAACATTTGTTCTACAAGTGGTGTATTTTTTTTTAGTAATTGCTACAATGGAAATATTTTTAGACTTGGAAACTATATAATTAATAATTTATGGTTTGGTTACATTTTTGTCAAATTTCATACAATTTTCTGAAACATTTTGAAACAGTTCTAGAATGTAGAATCTAGAATTTTAGTTTTATGTTCGCATTATAACAATAAAAGTCTGAAGTAGTTGATAAAATTAAAAATAAATAAACAATATTTTGCAAATTTAATTAACTTTATTATTCATTTATAAACATTATATCTTAGAATAATATATGATGAAATCATTATTCCAATATCTTTATAAACTGTAGTAAATGTAATCGAGAACATTTTCAGGATTATTCATATTTATAATACAATTATAATTAATAATAAAATAATTGTTTTATAAATAAATATTACCAAATAAAAAACTTTTTGGAGTTTGAACATTTAGCATTTTTGTTACAAGTTTCGTACAATTATTTGGAATTATGTGGAATATTCTGAAACTTTCACATTTTTATACAAAGTGATTTAGAACAGTTCTAGAATGCAGAATCTAGAATTTTAGGTTTATTTTGGCATTATAATAATGAAAGTCTGAAGTAGTTAATAAAATTATAGATAAATAAACAATATTATGCAAATTTGATTAACTTTATTATTCATTTATAAAAATTATATCTAATAATAATATATGATAAAATCATTATTCCAATATCTTTACAAACTGTAATAAATGTAATCGAGAACATATTAAGGATTATTCATATTTACAATACAATTATAATTAATAATAAAATACTTGTTTTATAAATAAATATTACCAAATCCAAAACTTTTTGGAGTTTGAACTTTTAGTATTTGTGTTACAAGTTTCGTACAATTTTTTGGAATTTAGTGGAATATTCTGAAACTTTCATATTTTTATACAGACGGATTTAGAACAGTTCTAGATTGTATAATCTAGAATTTTAGTTTTATTTTTGCATTATAATAATGAAAGTCTGAAGTAGTTCATACAATTATAAATAAATAAACAATATTTTGCAAGTTTGATTAACTTTATAATTCATTTATAAAAATTATAGCTGATAATAATATATGATAAAATCATTATTCCAATATCTTTACAAAATGTAATAAATGTAATCGAGAACATTTTTAGGATTATTCATATTTACAATACAATTATAATTAATAATAAAATAATTGTTTTATAAATAAATATTACCAAATCCAAAACTTTTAGGAGTTTGAACTTTTAGCATCTTTGTTACAAGTTTCGTACAATTTTTTAGAAATTTTTGTGGAATATTCTGAAACTTTCACATTTTTATACAGAGTGATTTAGAACAGTTCTAGAATGCAGAATCTAGAATTTTAGGTTTATTTTGGCATTATAATAATGAAAGTCTGAAGTAGTTAATAAAATTATAAATAAATAAACAATATTTTGCAAATTTGATTAACATTATTATTCATTTATAAAAATAATATCTGAAAATAATATATGATGGAATCATTATTCCAATATCTTTACAAACTGTAATAAATGTAATCGAGAACATTTTCAGGATGATTCATATTGACAACACAATTATAATTAATAATACAATAATTTGATTAACTTTATTATTCATTTATAAAAATTATAGCTGATAATAACATATGATAAAATCTTTATTCCAATAGTTTTACAAACTGTAATAAATGTAATCGAGAACATCTTCAGGATTACTCATATTTACAATACAATTATAATTAATAATAAAATAATTGTTTTATAAATAAATATTACCAAATCCAAAACTTTTTTGAGTTTGATCTTTTAGTAGTTTTGTTACAAGTTTCGTACATTTTTTTGGAATTTTCGGGAATAATCTGAAACTTTCACATTTTTATACCGAGTGATCATTTAAATTTCAGCTTTAGTAAGAGGTGACCAGTAAGTAGTAATTCTGAAATCTATATCTATGAAGTACATTTTTTAGATATTTACGGTGAAAAAAAGAAACAGACGTTTAGAATAGACAATTTTATATGTCCAGGTATGAGCTTACGTGCACCAACTTTCGGCAAAATTTAGTCCAACATCGTTGTGGTGTAAATGGTCAATGTTGAAAATAAATAACTTATAATTAATAGTATTATTGTGAATGCTAATGACTTGTACAATAGACAGCTGATCTGTAAAATTTTTATAAGTTAGTAGATTGTAACGAACTGTTTTGATAGTTTGTGTGGGGTGTCATTAATGACGTTTAAAAATGAGTAACATATTAAATTAACTCTGTGTGAGGCAAATATAGTATATGAAGTGAACAATGTTAAGCTGAGGTTTGCAGCATTATGCATTTTAATAACTGAGCTCTTTCTTTAGTTGTATACATTGTTCACTTTGTAAACTGTAATATTTGCCTCACAGAGAATTACCTGTATGTAAAAAAGACGCATTGATATATTGCTATCAATGTGACAGAAGTGTGTAACTATTAAAATGATATGTTGCACGATAAAAAAACTCTATGTATGTTGATATGTACTTACCAACGATGTACTTTATAAACGATCCAAATAGGGATCACGAATTAATGTTACAGTGTAACTAGAATAATAATTATGTTTAGTTAATGTCGTAGTAAGTATCTAATTATTATTAGTTGTGCATTGCCACATTATTTTTGCTGGCTTTCATTGTATACAAATCTCAGAGGAACTCACGAATTCAATTGTAACTCCAATATTCATCTGATTGACGCCTGTAATCGCGGATCGTTATTCTTTCGTGGACGGGATGTTCCAAATGAAATGCCATTTAATACGACAAGGCACAGTCAGCAGTCAATTAGCTAATGGTCTAGCAAATTACTGGTACTGTCGTCTTGCAATCACAGACTGAAAATCGCGAACGCCACCACCTTCAGTCGCTCATTTTCCAGGGGGAGTGAGACAAAGATGCTCACAGCCCCAATTTTCATTCCTTGCCCTCTTCTGTCGTAAAGACGAGATTCGTCTGTAACATCTGATTCCACAATAAGGCGCTGATGTCAGGAGTTCTGTCGGAATTTGTATAGTTTTGATGCTTCATTACTAGGGCCACGCGCCCTCACAATCGCGTTTTACATTGCACGCCCTTTCTAATTTACAGCTTGTTATATCTTTCGGCCCGACTATAACATCATACATAATGAAGGGCTTTTTATATCAAAAGTTTATGCGAGGGTATATGAAGCTCCCCCAGTAATTACTGGCATAAATTCGCATTTAATAACGAAACTATTTAAATTTTTGCAACTCCGATGGCTAATACATGCCCCCCGTCAAAATATTGAAGAAAGTTACTTTGTTAAAAGAAATTCTTGGAAAACGAATGACATGATATATTATTTTCTTACTGAATATGCCTTAAACCCGTTTAAAAACTTCCTAAATAATTACTACAATTTATAAATCATTATGAGGAATTATAATAACACCGGAAAGGATAGAAGATGTAATAAAAGAAAAACATATGAACATTTGCATCTGGCATTTGGATTTTGAGATGCAGCTGAAATAAGAGGAGCTTTACTTGGTGTCTAGGTTCTGCTCTAAAATCCAATTGTAATTTAGAAGAAAAAAAATATTCAGATTGTAACGCTCCGATATTATTTTATTATATTTATTTTATTATTCGTCGTTTTTATCGTGAAATTATTTTATAATTTCTTGATTATTTTGGCTCGTGATTTATTATATAATGTTTTAATTATTTTTGGCTCGTAATTTGTGATCGTATTTAGTACTTACACGTCGTGACGTTTAATTTAACTACCGTGATTACTCTTAAGGTATTTTGCTATTGGTAATGTGTTAATTAACGTACACTAAATGGATTAATACAAGGAAGCAACAATTTAAGGATTTGTTTTGTTTATTTAATAATAGACACGCTGAAATTGTAAGACACAGGGAAATAAAACACAGGTTGACTATGAAGTAAATTAATTTATATAATTATAACGTACAGGGAAATAAAACACAGGTTGACGGTTATGACTTGAATTGATTTATTTTCTAGATTTCGTTGACCTTATAATGAATGTGTAAATTCTTTGATTTATTCAATTGATAGTTTGAAAATGGTTATTACTACGAAGTTTATTTACGAGAGTTTGTATACATGCACGTGCTTCTCTTAGACCATTTATTACCATGCTCTTTCACTCCATTTAACTACGGGAAAGTGATATGATCAAAAATAGAACTATTTAAAGATGTTGAAATATCCCCAATAATTCATGAATGATTATTAAAGGTATCTCGCGATCTTCCCGAATTTCATGGTTGTGTCGGTGTCCACACAATAATGTAATTATTGGAGCCCCATTGTTTACGTTGATTGAGGTAAATTAGTAATTCTACCCACGACCACAGCAAGCACCAATGTCACAAGTAGTCATCACCGTCAGACATGTTACAAGTTGTGTCAAATAACGGTTCTGTTACCTCAATCGGAAATGTTTATGTAATGTTATAATATATTATTATTAAGAACATTGGAGGTTATTAATAACTTCTCTTGTGATTATACCAAGCCTCATTCTCTCGTTTATCATATGCTCTGTTTATACAGGGGTTTTAATAATTCTACTTATTTCTTGTTTACGATATTTAACCATTAACTGTCATTATGTCTTAAAATTATTGAGATTTAATCCAGCCTATTTTATCTATACGATTCTAAATTACTCTGCCCAATAGTAGGTACGTTATGTGCTTGTTTTATAATTTGAGATAAAGAAACCAGTATTTCTATACATTATGTTTTTAAATTATTATGATTTAATCCAACTTATTTATTTATACAATTATAAATCACTCTGCCCAAAAATATGCACGTTATGTGCTCATTTATGATTTAAAATGAAGAAGCCATCATTTTTATGAATTATTTTAATTTGAATATGATGATGTATGTCGGAGGGTAACACTGAATGCCTTGATTAGTTGTTATAGTTATGGTGAATACAGCCACGTTAGTTTGCGATCGCGGGCGCGATGTATGATGAGTTTATATGTTCAAATGTTATGATGCTGACGACGATTTTATTCTAGTGGAGGAGGTGATTCCACAATTACAGGTGTGTGAACGAAGTGCGCGGGTGGGCGTCAATTACACCTGTTATTGCTTCCTCTAGTGATTCGTAAACACGAATAGCGTACGAGCCGCCTTTGTTTACTGACAGGAATAGGTATCCGGTGTTTGGTATTTATAGGTAACTTAGGGTTGATTGAAAGGAATAAGCACTCCCGTGAATTTATAATGAGACTGGTTTAACAACTTTATATTATCGTTAATAATAACAAAACAAAATTACTTTGTACCTAAAATTGTACGTTTTTTGATTTATTAAATTTTAATTCTACTTTGCGTTTTTTACAACGTTATATGCAATCGTTAATTTAATTATAAACAGACGTGAATTTATATACTCAAAACCGCGAATGTCGTGTGCGTTGCCCGTGGCCGACACAACTTTCTTACTCCTCTCGCTCGTGTGTGGCTTGGGCTTAAATATGTTTTTTTTAGCTTCAAATCACCACTCCCCTCACATATCTACTACTAAATATTCGCCCTCATCTCTTAGTTATCATGGTGATTATTAATCTTGAGTGTGCGTGTGGTATTAATGCGTTTTTAGCGCTTAGCGAGTTTTACACTTAACTTAAAGCGTTGCCATTCGAGGTGATTTTTACGGGCCTGGCGCTTGCTCGTTTCTATGGGGCGCTGATACCCAAATTGTTTATGTGACACCACGACATGGAATCTTCCAGAACCGTGCATATGCAGGCCTCGGCTCTTGAGATATTTGGCGACGCTCTGGCGCGACTTGCGATGGCTATTTATCACATTTCACACTGGGATTATTTGTAAATGAATTAATTTAATAATTTTGTTGTATTCATGATTTTTAAAATATGAGTCACTTTATTGCGTAAATGCGTATTGTACTGGGCGTATATTTGGGCCTATTACAAGATTAACGATTCGCTAATCAGAAATTATCGGGGGTATAGCACGAGTGCTTAAAAATTACCGATAATTTTCATAAAAGCTGAGCCTCAATGAGTTACTACTTATACAAAAGAAGATTGTAAGACTCATTTCAAACAAACAATGGACAGAACACTGCAAACCTCTCTATAAGGATATGCATATTATGACAGTATACTCTCTTTACCTTTATAACTTGACAATACACATGTTCAAAAATGTATTTAAATTTAAAACAAATGGCATAAACACGTCACTCCTCCAATTTGTCGCTGCCCACGCATAAAACAACACTATATAAGAATTTGACTAACTTTATGGGGATAGTTGTGTACAACAAATTAATTAGACACTCTAATGAAATAAAGTCGGAACACAGATTCAAGAGTGGAATGAAACAATATTTTTTAAGCAAACCACTGTATAATATCCAACAGTTTTTAATATAATTTTAATTGAGACATATACTAACAAAATGACTCATGTATGAGTAGTGTAATAGTTGAATTTCTGTATGTTATCCTACAATGACAATGCATCATATAGGTGCATCGATGGAGTCTAATACTTGAGTATTGATTATAGTGTTTTAAATTATGGTTTATGTTGTTATATATCAATTTGTGTTTGCGAAGATTTTTAATCCTAAAATCGCTTTGATTAAATGTTGTAGGTACCTACACCGATATTCCATCATTCTGAGCTTTATACAAAACACCTGAAACATCTTCCGGAGATTCTGGCCCTGCCTGCCCGAACCTCGGCGCTTTAATTAAGTGGTAATATTTGTACGTAATCTTAACGCAAACATCTCCATCAGCCGCCTGCCCGAGCTTATTTACGTGTCGACGGCTCGGGGAATCCCATGAAAAATTCAAGAGGCAGCTCGGCACGATGCGTGAGGATTTACATGGAACCCCGATACATTCAATCACCGCCCATGAATATTCACACAACATACACATATACTGAAACACACGCATAGGCAACACTCATGGTAGGCACACCGTAATCTAAATTATTTGTGAAGGGCTTCGAAGGCGCTCGTGCTTCCATACGGAATCCGGCCCGATTCCTATCTCATTTTTTAATGGGATCGTTTTTCAGCCATCCCCCTCACACCCGGAGGCTCCAGCGCCGGCAATCGACACCTCTGGTAGATTTATTCCTTAATGTTTTCGGACAGCGTAATTAATATTTAAATTACCTGGCGTATCTGGGAGCACGGGTGATGTATCGTCGCGGCTCATAACTCCCGGAGTTATTCAGGAGAATAGTCGCTTTTTCTGTTTTTCTACGTCCTCTAGGCGCACGCCGAAAGAGAACGGCACGAGAGAGGAATTTAAATTGGAAAAACGTGTTCGCAGTGAATTTTTAATGTTTGCCTCGAAATGTTTATAAATTATCGAACAACTTTAAGAAATCGATCACCAATCTCTATAATATAATGCACACTGAAATGCGCTGACGTCGAGATAAAACTTGATTTAAAATTCAAACAAAATTACTATGAATGACTGTTACTATTAATAATTAATTTACTGTTAGTTAATGCTTCACTTTCGGATTTAAAGGATAAAGATTCAATCATTTTGAAGAAAAAGCAAAGGCAAAATTCCCTGATGTTGATTACAATAAAATCAGATATAGCAAAAGGCATATCACTGATGATAATGAAAATGCTTTAGAAAACCTTGAGCCAAGAGACAAGTTCAGAATTAAAACATTTATACACCTGTGAAGAATGCATTAAAGTAAAGTCTGGCACAGAGGGCCTCAGTATACAATGATGCTACAAAAAAGTTTTCATTCTTAACAAAATCAGAACCTACAGAATAAGAGATTCGTGAAGGAGTTAGTGCTTTATGGCAAACATATCCTGAAGATGTGGACATAAATCTTGTAAGAGAAGTCAAGCACTTTCATCAATATGTTTAGATATAATCAACCCCATGTTTCTGCGGAACATGATAGTCTGACTATCATGATCTGTATAGGGTAATATTTAACGATCTTGTCCAATCAGCATTCCCTAGAGTAGAAGCAATCTTGAGATCCTTTCTTAGTATGATGGTTGCAAATTGCTCTGGAGAAAGATCTTTTTCTCAGCTGAAGAGGATAAAAATGAATTTAGAACAACTATGACTCAAGATAAATTATATTCCCTCAGTCTCATGTACATAGAAAGTCACAAACTAAGCAGTTTATCATTTGATGATGTCATCAGTGAAGAAAATATTTTAGTTTAATATAATTCCTCAATCCTTCTAACATGTTTCAATAGATTAGATCAGGGGTCTCCAAACTTTTTAGCCCGAGGGCCACACTGACTCCTCCACTAAGTCCCAAGGGCCAAGCCTTAGGTAGCTCATCATATCAACGTTGTCGCTATTATTGTGTGTGGTGTTCGGTTATTGATGCATCATTCTGTTTGATGCAAGAACTAATGCGAGGTGCATGTTCTGCTCAAGGTCAAGAATGCAAATGTGTCCATGTACCTGGGCCGTCCTTTGAGGGTTGCGTAGACGTATGAAGTACTCCATACTGTTGTTGTTGGTATTATTATTAGTGTTCGGTTATTGATGCATCATTCTGGCTGATGCGAGTACTAATGAGAGGTGCGTTTGCTACTTTCAAAGAGGCCCTTTGGTCTTTAACACTTTCCCGGGCGGCAGCGCGCCAGGGCTTCTTGCGGAGGGGTTAAGTACCGACTCTGGCTGATCATAAACCCTCTCTGAAACGGAGGTAGTCAGCTTCTACGATAGGGTCAGGTATATACAGTGCTGCCGTTGGGAAAGTATTAAGATCGATGGGTCAACACTGGTCAGTAGAATGCGCGGGTTTCATTGGCCCTGCAAAGGTGAAGAATGCGCATGTGTTTGTATACTTGAGTATCCTTCAAGGGTTGCGTACACGTAGGTGGTACTCCATACTGTTGTTGTTGGTATTATTATTTGTGTTCGGTTATTGATGCATCATTCTGGCTGATGCGGGTACTAATGAGAGGTGCGTGTTCTGCTCAAGGTCAAAAAGGCGAATGTGTCCATGTACCTGGGCCGTCCTTTGAGGTTTGCGTAGACGTAGGTGGTATTCCAAACTGTTGTTGTTGCTACTATTGTGTGTGGTGTTCGGTTATTGATGCATCATTCTGTTTGATGCAAGAACTAATGCGAGGTGCGTGTTCTGCTCAAGGTCAAAAAGGCGAATGTGTCCATGTACCTGGGCCGTCCTTTGAGGGTTGCGTAGACGTAGGTGGTATTCCAAACTGTTGTTGTTGGTATTATTGTGTGTGGTGTACGGTTATAGATGCATCATTCTATTTGATGCAAGAACTAATGCGAGGTGCGTGTTCTGCTCAAGGTCAAAAAGGCGAATGTGTCCATGTACCTGGGCCGTCCTTTGAGGGTTGTGTAGACGTAGGTAGTACTCCAAACTGTTGTTGTTGCTATTATTGTGTGTGGTGTTCGGTTATTGATGCATCATTCTGTTTGATGCAAGAACTAATGCGAGGTGCGTGTTCTGCTCAAGGTCAAAAAGGCGAATGTGTCCATGTACCTGGGCCGTCCTTTGAGGGTTGGGTAGACGTAGGTGATACTCCAAACTGTTGTTGTTGGTATTATTGTGTGTGGTGTTCGGTTAATGATGTATCATTCTGTTTGATGCAAGAACTAATGCGAGGTGCGTGTTCTGCTCAAGGTCAAAAAGGCGAATGTGTCCATGTACCTGGGCCGTCCTTTGAGGGTTGGGTAGACGTAGGTGATACTCCAAACTGTTGTTGTTGGTATTATTGTGTGTGGTGTTCGGTTAATGATGTATCATTCTGTTTGATGCAAGAACTAATGCGAGGTGCGTGTTCTGCTCAAGGTCAAAAAGGCGAATGTGTCCATGTACCTGGGCCGTCCTTTGAGGGTTGCGTAGACGTAGGTGGTATTCCAAACTGTTGTTGTTGGTATTATTGTGTGTGGTGTACGGTTATAGATGCATCATTCTATTTGATGCAAGAACTAATGCGAGGTGCGTGTTCTGCTCAAGGTCAAAAAGGCGAATGTGTCCATGTACCTGGGCCGTCCTTTGAGGGTTGTGTAGACGTAGGTAGTACTCCAAACTGTTGTTGTTGCTATTATTGTGTGTGGTGTTCGGTTATTGATGCATCATTCTGTTTGATGCAAGAACTAATGCGAGGTGCGTGTTCTGCTCAAGGTCAAAAAGGCGAATGTGTCCATGTACCTGGGCCGTCCTTTGAGGGTTGCGTAGACGTAGGTGATACTCCAAACTGTTGTTGTTGGTATTATTGTGCGTGGTGTACGGTTATAGGTGCATCATTCTGTTTGATGCAAGAACTAATGCGAGGTGCGTGTTCTGCTCAAGGTCAAGAATGCAAATGTGTCCATGTACCTGGGCCGTCCTTTGAGGGTTGCGTAGACGTATGAAGTACTCCATACTGTTGTTGTTGGTATTATTATTAGTGTTCGGTTGTTGATGCATCATTCTGGCTGATGCGGGAACTAATGCAAGGTGCGTTTTCTGCTTTCAAAGAGGCCCTTTGGTCTTTAACACTTTCCCGGGCGGCAGCGCGCCAGGGCTTCTTGCGGAGGGGTTAAGTACCGACTCTGGCTGATCATAAACCCTCTCTGAAACGGAGGTAGTCAGCTTCTACGATAGGGTCAGGTATATACAGTGCTGCCGTTGGGAAAGTATTAAGATCGATGGGTCAACACTGGTCAGTAGAATGCGCGGGTTTCATTGGCCGTGCAAAGGTGAAGAATGCGCATGCGTTTGTATACTTGAGTATCCTTCAAGGGTTGCGTACACGTAGGTGGTACTCCATACTGTTGTTCTTGGTATTATTATTAGTGTTCGGTTATTGATGCATCATTCTGGCTGATGCGGGTACTAATGAGAGGTGCGTTTGCTGCTTTCAAAGAGGCCCTTTGGTCTTTAACACTTTCCCGGGCGGCAGCGCGCCAGGGCTTCTTGCGGAGGGGTTAAGTACCGACTCTGGCTGATCATAAACCCTCTCTGAAACGGAGGTAGTCAGCTTCTACGATAGGGTCAGGTATATACAGTGCTGCCGTTGGGAAAGTATTAAGTTCGATGGGTCAACACTGGTGAGTAGAATGCGCGGGTTTCATTGGCCCTGCAAAGGTGAAGAATGCGCATGTGTTTGTATACTTGAGCATCCTTCAAGGGTTGCGTACACGTAGGAGGTACTGCATATTGTTGTTGTTGGTATTATTATTAGTGTTCGGTTATTGATGCATCATTCTGGCTGATAAACCCTCTCTGAAACGGAGGTAGTCAGCTATTACGAAAGAGTCAGGTATACAGGGTGTTAGTACTAAGTTGTAACACCCGAAAATGGCAGTTAGAACTCATTGAAACAAACAACTTTTCTTAGTTAAAATTTTTGAATTGGAGCCTAAGTTCATAGTTATTGGCGTTTATTCGTTTTTCGAAAAAGCGTCGTTACTCCCTTATTTTAAGAAATATTTAAAAAATACAGAAACGTTCAGCATGCCCTATCGGTTCTTTAAAACATTTGCATATAAGATTATTTTCTATTTTATCAAATACCAAAATGGCGACAGAACAAAAATTTCAAAACAAAATATTTTGAAAATCACTCAAAATCACTATTACTTTTTGAAAATAAAACATTTATGAAATCCTTAAGCTATATTAAAACATATGTGTAGTAAATTTTTTTTAGTAAAAAAAAATAAATTCGGTCACAAATATCCAATTATATGACCAAATATGCAATTATTGATAAAATATGCATTATATGCAAAATAAAATTGGTTAATTCGCTCTGTTTCTTTATGATTCGTGTAGATCTATTGAAATTTCCGTAGTCATATCATTAATTCAGGACATGCATTTTGCATATAGTCCGTGCTTTAGTCATTATGCTTGTTATAAGTTATGTTTTTATTTAAAATGTATAAAATATTAGTTGGATTCATTTACATAATTTGTTAGTTATTATATACTGAAGTTAAATTTTCTGCATATTATACATGTCTTTACTCATTACAATTCTGTGTTTCTTTATCCAACTTATCACAAAAACAATAACAATAAGCCTACAACAATGTTATGAGTAGTTAGCCAATAACCATATCAATGTAGATGTCATATTAATAATTATTCAACATAAAATTAGAAGACTTCAGCAAACTAAATTTAATTTGCTATAAAAAATATGTTCTCTAAAAGGAATTTTCAAGTATGCTAGGTCTCCGCGGGCCGGACAAAATCTGTACGCGGGCGGGATGTGGCCCTCGGGCCGTAGTTTGGAGACCCCTGGATTAGATAATAAGTATTTGTAAATTGTGCCTGTTAAAAGAACTTTTGTTTCTTTTTACTAGATTTTGCATTTTTAAGTTTGTTATAAATAAAAATGATTTACGTTAAAGATTTATTATTTCACTATCTATTATACTTCTTAATTGTAATCATACAATATACTGCGTAATCAGATATTGTTTGATAGAAACAATTTGTTTTGATTTTTTATTGTTTTTAATGGTAACTAGATGTAATTATCAATTTTATAAATACAGGTGTTTTTTCTCATTATATCAGCAACCATTCAGAGTTGGATATATCGTCGGCTTGGTGTTACAAGGTTGCATGTAACATTTTGTAAATTTTTAGTTTTATAGCTTTGCAGGGCTATATGTTTTCAAAGCGGGACATTTCAACTTGTTGGAAGGTTAAATTCGGATCATTAGGAATCGTGATAAAAACAAATCTATTGACGGTGCAAAATTTATCATTTTTTGATGTAGCAAACATATTTAAAATCCTTATTCCCAAATTTACAAATTTGTACATAAAACCTTGCAACATTAATCCGACGATATGTATAATGTAATCAAAACTAAAATTATCTCCACACCTTTTAAATCACCTTATAAAATATATTAACTGTGTCATTGACTGAAGTGGTAATAATCCTTTGATCTGTTACATAGTTACACAAGAAAGAGAAGAGGAACTGTCCGCAAATATGTATGGGTGCGACGTAAGCTGGTGAATTATTCGAAGGGAGACGTCGGTGTCAGCGCCTTGCAAAGAAGGAAGAGAGAAAGAGAGATGGAGAAATTCGTAATCAAGGAGAATACCGAAGTGGCGTGTACTGCGCTTCCTCTTCTTGTGCGACGCTTGCCGGAAACAGTGGGCCCAACAATGCGACACTGATTTCGGGAATTTGTTAAACCGTAAACATTTAATTCACAATTATACTTTGTTAATTACTTCATGCTATTTTCCCTCTACAAAATGTTCTATTCATAAATAAATAGCAGAAAACTAGCAAATATAAGCACTGCTAATAGTCTCTGACTAACATAAATTTTCATTATTTCGGGCATTGATATACAAGTAAAAATATCTTGTCTATTGCTATAGGAAAACATCTGATAAAAAGTATGGGGTATCCATTAGCTTTATGAGATGGCATTTGGATTTCGAGATGCAGCTGAAATAAGAGGAGCTTTACTTGGAATCCAGGTTCTGCTCTAAAATCCAATTGAAACTTAGAAAAAAAATTAAAAAAATCAGATTTACGATTTGCTAATCAGAAATTATCGGATGTTATAGCACGAGTGCTTAAAAATTACCGATAATTTTCATAAAAGCTTGTTAATTAATCCACCAGTTCGAAGAACGAATAGTGAAAATAGTAGCGCACTATTTTCGAGAAATATTTGTTCTAATCATATAGACATTTATAGGTTACAACTTTTCCGACATATTGCCATGTAACGGCCTTTATTAAGATTCTCCTGCGTTTCTATGGTAGGACTAAAGTTACGGACTTATCATATATGAGCCGTTTATTTTGAAAGTGGCTAAAGTACATTTTCATCTTTTATCAAGTTGGCACTTGTGACATTTATAATTTATGCTGAACTGTCAAAAAAATAAATCGGTATTGAAATATACTTAGTACATTTGAAAATGTTATATCACGTACATTTTCAAAATAATATAAATACTGAAAATCCTAATTTTTAAGGTGACCTAAGTCCACTTTTTATTGACGATGTCAAAAAGTGCGGCCCAAAATGTTGAAAGCAGTGATTAAGGTAATTTAAATTACGTTTTGATATTAAATTGAAATTTAAAAAATAATATTTAATTTAAAGAAGTTATTAAACCCATGGGAAAGGATAAAATAACAAGATTTCTTGATTCTGAAAGTGATGAGGAATAAAACTCAACAGATTTAAAAAAAGAAGGAGAATTTTAGAAGTTCATTCTTCAACAGAGGAAGAGGAAGTAATTGAGAATGAGAATTTACAAAACAGCACCTACAAAGAAGGATTCAGAGAACACAGAAGTGGTACTTGTATTCAGAAAATTCGTAAAATTAAACGGAATTGAGGGAAAATATACGATACAGAATCGGGAAAAATTATTCCTGCCAAAGTTTTTCAAAATGAAGATTGCCAATGCCGAAAATACTGCTTGAAAAATTTAAATGAAACAGAAAGAACACGTATTTACGAAATGTTTTGGAACTTAGGAGACTTTAATAAGCAAAATATATTGCTATACGAAGCGACCGGACGCAGTGTTGTAAAAAGAAGACGTCAGAGAAACGGAAAAGGTTCATGTAGAAATGAGAGTTTTACGTATTGGTTAAATTCTAAAACAGGCAAAGTTGCTGTTTGTAAAAAAATCTTTTTAGATACTTTTCAAATAAGCGAAGGACGATTGAAATGTGTATTAAATTCTAAAAACGTTGGCAACGATTTACGTGGGCGTTTGCCTGGATCGTCGAGAAAAATATGTGATGAAGCAAATATGATTGTTCAAAACCATATTAATAGTTTCCCGAAATTTGAATCCCATTATACTAGGGACCATAATCCCGACAGAAAATATCTTCATCCTGAACTGAGTATAAAAAAAATGTTTAATTTTTATGAGCTTCACTGTGAAGAAAATAATTTAAAAGCAGTTAATGAATGGACTTATAGAAAAATATTCAAAAAGGATTTTAATCTACATTTCTACCAACCACGCAAAGACACATGTCAAAGATGTGATCTATTAAACATTAAAGTCAAAGCATCAGAAAACCATGAAGTACAGAAAAAACACATGGAAGAACATGATATTCATTTGAAGCTAGCAGAATCGGCTAGAAATGCGTTAAAACAAGATCAAGAGCGAGTATCAAGTAATCCATCTCATTATTTTGGCTTTTCATTCGATTTGCAGAAAGCGTTACCATTCCCAAAGTTAACTACTTCAGTAGCTTATTATAAATGTAACATGTATATTTTAAATTCAGGCATACACAATTTCCACAACGATAATGTATACATGTACGTTTGGGATGAAACAAAAGCTTCTAGAGTTTCCCAAGAAGCGGCTTCATGCCTCTTGAGACACCTAAAAACCCTGAAAGGTGAAAAACACATCATTGCATATCACTATATGTGTGGAGGACAAAACAGAAACATCAAAATATCTTTAATGTGGTTAAAAATTCTATCGATGTGAAATGATGTGGAAATCATAGACCACAAATTTTGAATATCAGGGCATTCATTTTTACCTAATGACAGAGATTTTGGCGTTATAGAAATGTCGTTAAAAATAAATCAGTTATTGTATGTGCCACAAGATTATAATAATATAATTAAAAAATGTAGAAAAGGTAAAACTTTCATACTAAATGAAATTAAACAAGAGGATTTTATATCAACAAGACTCTTGGAAGAAGCAGTTTACAAAAGATCCAAAAATACCAACGGAGAAAAAATAAACTGGCTTCAAATATGCTGGATGCGATTTTTAAGAAATGAACCATATATTATTTTATACAAAACAACCATTCATGAGAACGCAGAATTTAAAATTCTTGATTTATTGCATATGTTGAAAATTAAAAACAGGTTATAAAATATTCAGTAGCTAATGTTGGGGTCGTTAGTGGGCAAGTGTAAAGAGCAATTTGAGTTTAATCGACGGTTGCAATTGCTCCAATTGTGGATGTAATAAGTGACAGAGGGTGAGAACCCACAGAGGCTGTGTGATCGCATTTTAATTAAAAGAATCGAAGCACATTAAAAAACAATCACCAATAGACTGAACGTTATTTTCGCATCATTTTCCGTCATTGTCAATATCCCGATTCCTCTTTATAAACGGCGGCCAAACTCAATAATTCATTTCTAAACAGTTAATTCACTGAAAACAAAAAATCGTTTATTGTCTGATTTCCTTATAAAATGATGAGTGATGAGTGATAAAATATATCGATTAACAAACACTCAATTCCATCCCAGTGCACTGAACCTATGCCAATGATGATTTAATAACGCAAAAAATGTGGTGCTTGTTATGTGCCTCTTGATTACTTATCAATTATGGTTTCGATTTTGGGGAATCTGCTAAGTTTAATATGCATATAGAAACATCGTGTGGGTTGAACACATGGTCTGAACCGCATTCTCATATGGCAGGTGCAAACGGATGCAGACTACAGAGCTCCCAGGATGAAAAACTTTTCATAGTTCGAGCAGCTCAGCCTCCGGCTCTCGAGACTCTTGCACCTGTTGATTCTGCAGCGCAGAACATGCTTTGCTTGACAATATAGTACTAAATAGATATAAAACTACACATTGTGTAGTGTGTAATGTACATTAGGTAGCATACATTAATTATAGACAACCAAACATTATTTACATTTAAAAATATGTTTTAGCAATCATTATCATTGCAAGATATGCAGAGTGTTGAGTAATTTATTTTCTATCGTTGCTAAGACATTATGGCAAAGGCAAGTATAGCAATTTATGTTTTCGTCCAGATATCTGACAATCTGACTGTGCATTCAACATTTATTGGGCAGTAGGAAATAGTACAAAGGTCAACAGTTTAATTTCAATTCATGCAAGTAATGAATTCTTTTACGTTTACTAAGTTGTTAGATATGATCCCTGGCATTGGTGCTGTTACCTGATACTAGTCGCAAGTTGTCTATTAAATTCATTTTGATAATTTAATTTATTTTCTGTTTCACTTGTTTCATAATTATTTCCAAATTTATAATAATTCCATATATATTTATCATTCAATGCCTTGTTTTCAATGAATTTGCCCATCAGCTGAACCATCTATCACTTAAAAAAACAGTACCTACTGTATAAAACAAATTATAGGTGAGACATATTCTGACAAATATACCTTGAAGTTTTTTGTAGTAAATTGCATTCAGAAGTCTAATCGAACTTATTTCAACTGTCTTGTAATCACTTTACAATACTTAATACACTTTTGATTTGGTCTTCAGATGCAACGAGTTCACATCTAACATTACAAACTTCTTCGATAATTTCAACTGTCTTGTAAATACTTTTCAAAACTAGGATTTCCACTTTTGATTTGCTCTTCAGATGCAACGGGTTCACATCTAACATTACCTACTTCTTCGATTGATTTTTGAGTTCATCAATTTGACACTGATTTTCTGTTGTGACTTCAATGTTATAATTATTGTCGTCACTATCTTTACTGCGATCAGTAGCGACAATTATGGTATCTTCAGTTATAGATACGAAAAAATTAGGTTTGGATTGATGACTTCGCGATGCTTTCACAGTTACCAAACATACAATCTGATGATCAGATTACTTTAATTCTATGAATTTGTTGATGTTGCAGAAATATAAACTGTGGATTTAAATATGACATACTTTAGGGATTTGGGTTCCAATTACAGTAAACGTCGCATCGGTGGGATACTGCAGCGATAAATCCAGGGGGTTCAATCGATCGCAAAAAAATCTACAAAAAAAGCATCCAGTCGATTTCTGGCGTTGTACACTTTAAATTAATAGGCGATCTGGGCCGCGCGCCTCTGCAACACACTAGTGATTTATGCACGGACTAAAGGGTCAGGAATTGATTCTGCTATTATTAATCGTCACTCCATATCGCCGTTAATTTTTCACACGAAACGGGGATGATGGTAGGATATGAGGAGCACAATTATTTTTACTCACTGGGATAGGATTAATGCACATCCGTATATTGACAATTAATGAACGACACTATTAATTAATTCCATAGGTGATAAATTCTACGGATTAAAACTTATAAGGAGTATGCCAAGCAAAAGAATCTTATACACTACAAAGGTGTACATACAAAAAAAAAATCATAAAACGTAATGATAATAAAGTGAATGTATTTGTGGTTAATAGAAAGGGGGATAACACGGGGGACACTGAAAAGGAAATCTACCTGGCCATGACAAAAATAATTGACAGTTTCGAGTGTCATTTGATAAGTAGTTAGCATTTTGTAAGGCCTAGTGTGAAAAAAAATGAATAACTTGCTAGTGCATGCTTGCTAGCTAATGAGTAAACAAGCTAAAAAAAATACATTTTCTCATCTAAATGCCGTTTAGATGGGGGCCCTACGATATCAGGGGCCTCCGTGACGGCCGATCAAAATTGGCAGTTTTTGACATTTTTTCGACCATTTTGCAAAGAGCTATAAGGGGTTTCTTTTCATCAAATCGAGTCCAGTCTTTGCAAAATTTCAAATTTTTCTCCTTGAGCCGAGAAAAAAATTGTCAAAAATGACCTTCGAAAATTGCCCATTTAAAGCCCATATTTTTCGGAAAATTTTATGGTCCGAAAAAAAAATCCACCATCCATTTGAAATTTTCATTGGAAATATCAATTATTTTATTGTAAATTAAACGCTGTAGTGAAAATTATTATGATTGAAAATCTTCAATACGAATATAACATTTGTACTACAAATTTTCATTGGAAACTGCGAAACTTTGATTGCAATTTAAATGGTACAGTGAAAACAATAAAATTTTCATTATTAATTTGAAATTTTTATGCAAATTGCAAAATGTGTGCTGGACATGATGAAATTTTCATTGGAACTTATAAAAATTAGTTCTAAAATTATTACATAGTAATTGCAAACTACAAATTTCCATTGGAACTGTCACTTTTTTGAAAAATTTTCAACACAATTAAAAATTATTACTACAAATTTTCATTACAAACTGCGAAACTTCGTTTGTATAATAAATGCTACAGTGAAACTAATAAAATTTTCATTATTAATTTGAAATTTGTATGCAAATTACAAAATATTTGCTGAAAATATATTTTTTTTATTATTAATTTGAAATTTGTATGCAAATTGCAAAAAGTTTGCTGGACATGATGAAATTTTCATTGGAACTTAGAAAAATTGTTCAAACATTATTAAATTGTAATTGAAAACTACAAATTTTCATTGATAAAGTCATTATTTTATTGTAAATTAAACACTGTAGTGAAAATTATTGTGATTATAAAATTTTCAACACGAATATAAAATTTGTATTACAAATTTTCATTGGAAAGAGCGAAACTTTGATTGCAATTAAAATGTTACAGTGAAAATAATAAAATTTTCATTATTAATTTGGAAGTTTTATGCAAATTGCAAAATATTTGCTGGACATGATGAAATTTTCATTGGAACTTATAAAAAATTGTTCAAAAACTATTAAATTGTAATTGAAAATTACAAATTTTCATTGGAAATGTCATTTTTTTATTGTAAATAAAACGCTGTAGTGAAAATTATTGTGATTATAAAATTTCCAACACGAATATAAAATCTTTACTACAAATTTTCATTGGAAACTGCGAAACTTTGATTGTAAATTAAATGCTACAGTGAAAATGATAAAGTTTCATTATTAATTTGAAATTTTTATGCATATTGCAAAATGTTTGCTGGAAATGATGAAATTTTCATTGGAACTTATAAAAATTTGTTCTAATATTATTACATGGTAATTAAAAACTACAAATTTTCATTGGAAATGTCAGTTATTTTATTGTAAATTAGACACTGTAGTGAAAGTTATTATGATTATAAAATTTTCAACACGAATATAAACGCTGCCTCTATTGTACCAATTATTTCACCTACTCATAAAACTACCCCCCTAAGTACTAGAGGTTATTACTAATTCGTAAAATGTGTACAGTTTTGGTGTAGACCATTTTATATATTTCAAGCAGTTATTTGTATTTTAATGATAAGCGAAAATATATCTTGCTCCATTCATTGCACTGTGTAGAGAAATATTAGCGTGTCATTGAGTCGAGTACACCCCTGTTGATGTGTAGATCTGTCCCACGGTTCGTCCATTGGATTACAGCTCGATGATCTCGAATTTCTGGCGATAAACTCTGCACGACACGTGTAATGCTTCGACATCAATCCGCACTCGCAGCTTGCAAAAATGTACCCCTAAAAATATCGGTGACAATAATGGCGCCGCGACGGCGAGTGATGCGTTTCGGCGCCGTGATGAATCCGTGGTGTCATCGGGTGCATCGGGCCGTGTGCCTTTTCGTGTGTGTATATATACAGGGTGAGTTTTTTCGGATGTTTAGTATAGGGATCTCGGAAACTAGCGGAGATGGAGGAACGATTAAATGGGGAAAGAATTGCAGTTTTACGCCCAAGCTTTTTGTTTTTTGGAATAATTGCATGGCTAACTAATTATCTCGAATTTTTTTTATTTTTTTTATTTTGTTCGGTGCCTATGGATCTGTTATTATTGACTTTAGAAAAAATGTGTAAAAAAAAGTTGTACGTAATTATGTGCTTAATAATACAATCTAACCGATTATTTTATTAAAGCTATAATTTTTGAGTTATGGGATAAAGTTGAGTTTTTTCTAATGGAAACCATAGTTGGCCATGACTTTATAGAACAGGTGCTTTTTCAACTATTCTAATGATATACCACTTGATATAGTTATTTTCATAAATAATTAAATAATCGTTGTTTTTTACTTTTAATTTTCGAACTATTCAAGAAGTAGGCTATGAAAACAACTGATAGATGCGCAATGCGTTAAATAATAAAATTCAAGTTAGTTATTAAAATTTTTCTTTTCATTTCGAAATTATATACATTATTATTTTGGTGTAAAATGTTTGTTTCGTTGAGTTACAATTTTATATAAAAAATATTTCTGATAAAACAAAATTACATAAGTACAAAACTACTAGACAGGGAATGACAGACGATAAATTGAGAAACAATACAAGTATATTAGAACGTAACTAAAGTAGTACCAAAACAACGTAATTAAAGTTAGGAAAGTATTTACGACTAAATTTGTTCAAAAGGTTCACCATTATGATTAATGCACACCTTGTTAAAACAGAATTTGTCGCTTTTCTAACGGAGCGTCCATCAGTATTAGCAAAAACTTATAACTTGTAAGTACAGCTTCTCTAAGGTCATCTACTGTGAGGTACGATGTTTGATACACACTATCTTTTAACATTCCCCATAAATAAAAATCTAAAACAGAGAGATCGGGAGATCGGTCACCTCTATAATTGTCGTGTGTATCTATCAATTGTTTTTATAACGTACTACTTCGAATAATTTGAAACTGAAAAGAAAAAAATCCCCATACTTGTATTATTTATAAAAATACCTATGTAATATGATATATCATTAGAATCGTTGAAAAGAGGCCTTTTTAGTAAAGTCATGGCCGACTATGGTTTCCATTAGAAAAAAACACAAGTTTGAGTCATAACTCAAAAATTATAGCTTAAATAAAATAATCGGTTAGACTGTATGATTAGGCATATAATTTCCTATAACTTTTTCCTTTACACATTTTTTCTAAAGTCAATAATAACAGAGCAATATGCTCCGCACGAAATAACAAAAAATATATGTTTTCGAGATATCTAGTTAGCCATGCAATTTTTCCAAAAAACAAAAAGCTCATGAAATTGAGCTCTTAAAATTGCAATTCTTTCCCTATTCAATCGTCCCTCTATATCCGCTAGTTTCCGAGATTCCCATGCTAAACATCCGAAAAAACTCACCCTGTATATATATGAAGATACTATATTTGGGATGAACGAGAGTGTGAGGGTGGATTAATGGGGATCAGTTGGTCGTGGTGTTCATTTCGCATCGCCGACGTTAGGCACAACTCATTAAGCCGCCGCAACACTTGCGTTATGGAACAATCGCGAAATTACGACGCCATAAATAAGAGCCGTGTGATCCTTCGCGCATAAATTACGGCGGCGATAGAGCGAGAAGAGGAACGGCTTAACACGGCGAGATCCATTTATCAATTCGAGGCGATTGTCGCGAGTTCATCACGCATCTGCATCAATTAATTAATATGTGAGGGACTGCGAAAAACATGGATTATGTTTAGAGGTCCGATGAGCCGTTGTAATTGAGTTGCAGCCTGTGTTTAGTTTAATATATACCAACCCCCGAATTAATCACCACAAGAACACGGCGATTACGAACTTTAGTTTCCGAAGATCCATTAAAATGAGATTACACAACTTGCTGGCTGGTGCATAATATAGTGAAGTTGGCACCGGGCGGCCCCCAGGAACCGCCGCAGCGTGAACCGGCGACGCCGGTTTTCTCTTATGGCCCCTTAAGCCGTTAACCATTGACATTAAATCTCGGCGAAGGGGGCAAGAACCATCAGGCAGTTCACACGCCACAAAAACTACGAGGATGTTATTAATTACTTAGTAATTTTAGCAAGTACTAACTCACTACTTTCCAGATTACTGTAGGCAACATACACTACATATTTTAATAATCATTTCTATACGTTTGCAAATACCTGCGACTAAAGGTACAAGATAAAAACAACGAAAGTTCATATCAAATGAAAGTAACTATCCATAAAAATAAAATAAATGGTATCAAATGGTAAAAGGCAAATGGCAAAAATAAACATGGAGTACTAATGAAAGAGGATAAAGAAATCATGAACAGATGGAAAGAGCACTTCCAAGAGCTTCTGTCTGGAAAAGAGACAACCAATGAAGGAAATAAAAGCGAAGAGGAACAAGAAAATAGTAACGAAACAGAAGAAGAAGAGGGATCTGTAACAGAAGAAGAGTTAGAAAACGCACTAAAGAAGTTAAAGAACGGAAAAGCCCCAGGTCACGACAAAATCAAATCTGAACAGCTGAAATACATAGGAAAGGATGGGAAAGAACAACTACTACAGTTAACAAATATAATATGGGAAGCAGGAAAAATACCAGCTGGCAAAAAGCAGTGATCTTCCCAATACATAAAAAGGGAGTAGAAATTGCAACAAGTTAAGGGGAATATCCCTGCTGTGCACAGCGGCAAAACTGTACGAATCAATACTAGAGAACAAACTAAGAAAGGAACTTGAAAAAACAATGAGAAGTCACAATCATAAAAGGACATTCAACACAAGACCATATCTTCACAATTAAAAAGATGACAGAAAAAATATTAAGACAAAACAATTATACATGATATTCGTGGACTTAGAAAAGGCATTTGATAGAGTCCCAAGAGTCAAAGTGTGGGAAATACTTGAAGAAAGGAAGATAAAAGTGCATTTAATAAAAGCAATCAAGGGTATGTATGAAACCACAGAAAACTACGTAAGGACAAATAATTCAACATCTGAGAATTTCACAACCACACAAGGTCTTCTACAAGGGGGTGCTTTAAGCCCTCTGCTCTTTATTATATTCCTAGACAACATAATGAAAAAAAAATTGAGGATAACACCAAGAAGGTAGAAATAGGATACTATAAAATGAAAAGAATAGTGAAAGCAGAATGTGCTTTTGCTGATGACTTAGTCATGCTAGCCAAAAGCGAAAAAGACCTGCAACACAATATAATCATATGGGAGGAGGAACTGAAGAAACACAACATGGTGATTAATATAAACAAAACAAAAGTAATGGTAGTAGCATAAAAGGAAACAAAAGCAAAAACACTAATTTAAAAAAAAAATTGAAATGGATACAACTAGTTGAAACCTTCAAATATTTAAGTACAATAATACATAACAAAGGAACCATGGTGTAACGGTCCGAAAACGTCTTTGGCAGAAACTGCATTTTAATAATTAATTGGCGCATAGACCTGCACTGTAGACAACCGTGCTCGCACTTTTTTGTTGTGGTGACGCGTTTCCCATGTGTGCGATTTTTAAATTCGCCGGCGAGGCGCCGCCATGAGGCAGAACTCGGCTAACTCGTGTCCAGTACGGCCGTGCCAGAAGAACCGTTGAGATAAGGTGTACCACCATCCGGTTTACGGGATAACCAACGGGGACTCAGTTAACCACCCTTGAGGGGATTGAGGCACCAGGTACAGGGCAAGGGACTTCCAAACGCTCATAACACCTGAGTAAGTAGTTAAGCCCGATATTTCTTTTCCTTTCGTGAAGCCACGTGTCCGGCCATTGTTACTAAGGCCATGTGCTTTGCAGGCGTTTTGTTACGGGCTAAGTAGCTCGGCCAAACCATTCTTGGCTGGAGGCCGCGATCATCTTGGCTGGAGGCCGGAATCGAGCGCTAGGCGTCCACGACGCAAACCGCCGCCCTCCCGGAGGTGTAGCCAGCCGCCAGCGACGACCACCAGGAACACAGGCCAGATATCCAGAGATATATATATATAGATATTGATACATTTTTTTTGTGGTCTCAATTGAGCCCGACCTCCGTTTAATTCCTTATTGACATATCGTTTATTCTTTTGTGTAAGAGTTGCGTTTACGTGTTGCGTGCTGTACGTGCTTTGCGCTTGTGTAAGAGAAAGGTCGCTCCGTCGGCCCTTTGAATCGCGCGATTAGGAGCTTGCTATATTCGGCCGAATAGAGTGAACCCTGCGTGAAAGGGTTGCGTGCGGAGGTATTTATTTCAGGAGCGCAGACACGGTGTCCGTCGTTTGTGTGAATAAACGCTGATATTTTACACTACAAAACTCACACCTGTTATTTTTTGTTCCCCCCACGTTTTCTCGATCGGGCATTTATTTCAGTTTCAGTTTTCTATTCTCACTGCGAGATTTAAATCTGGTGGTGTTGGCGCCAAATGGTCAGCGTTGTGACAGTTCGTGATTTCTGAACTTCGCTGACTGTCTGCCGTCCACCCACGCAGGTAGGGTGGAGCCACCCTTTGCGACGAAGTAGCAACGAGGTTAAAATTACGTGGAGCCTTTTTTTAACCCCCCCACTCTCTGACACCGAGAGCCTGGCCCTCGTCACTACTTCGAAGGGACCCTCCACTCGCTCCACGGCCTAACGCGCTGATTGCCCTTCAGGTACGTCACAATGGAAAACGAAATAAATAACAGAATCACGGCCACAAATAAAACCTACTATGCAATGAACAAGTACATTCTAAACAATAGAAGAATTTCCAAAAACACGAAAATGATGAGACAATTTATTGACCAACACTCTTATATGGAAGCGAAACCTGGACAACAAATGCTCAAAAAACACGAAAATGGCACTCTTCAAGACAATTTATAGACCAACACTCTTATATGGAAGCGAAACCTGGACAACAAATGAAAGGACAATGAACAAAATACAAGCAAGCGAAATCAGATACTTCAGAAAAGTTTAAGGAGTCACGAGATTAGACAGAGTAAAATACGAACAGATCAGGGAAAACCTACGAATACAAAGTGTGCAAAAATTAATACAGAAACGACATTCAGGATGGTTGGGGCACCTGATAAGAATGCCAGAAGACAGACAAACAAAAATTGTATGCACATCAAATGACGAAAAGAAAAAGCAGGAAAGAGGAAGGCCCAGGAAAAGATTTGAAAACAACATATTTAAGTCAAACTTTTTAAGTCGATGGAATGGTTTCATGTGAAAAAACTTCATTTTTATATATGGCCCTTCCCTGTTTTCATTTCAAGTGTTAGTTTGCAACACTTATTTCTTTTTTCCTCAATTCTATTACAATATTACAAAACTTGTAAAATTTCACACATCTATAAAATTCGTTCAATAATTTCAATAAGTACAAAAACGTATTTCGTTTCAAATGTTTTATAACGAATATAACATCCTTATCCTTCAGCAGGACTCGAACCCTGAACCATGAGCGATTATTTAACTTGAACAAAGCAATATTTATTCATGTATCTATAAATGCGCAATTTGGGTTCGTCGCTTGACCTAGCGATCCAGGCATAGAGTCTCCAGCGCCATATTATGTAAACGCATACAATTTCTTTCAACTTACAAATTTTGGAAATCTGATTGCGGATATCGAAAGCCACATTATTAGTTTCTATGGCATTAAAAAATTGTTTTCACAAATTATGTAATTATTTATTTATTACTATGTGAATTCAAAATATTGCTATAGGAAATACTGCATGCAAAATTGAAGGGATTTATTTTTTATTGTTTTCTTCCTTCTTTATTGGAGTATAGCCTATGTGTATTTTAATTAACACCTCTGATGTTTACATCTACAGGTTATGTTTGCCATAAAGCACTAACTACTTCACGAATATCTTCTTCTGTGGTTTCTAATTTTGTTAAGAATGAACACTTTTTTGCAGTAACATTGTATACTGAGGCCCTCTGTGCCAGACTTTACTATAATGCATCCATCATAGGAGTATACATGCTTTTATTCTGAACTTATCTGTTGACTCAAGGTACTCTATAGCATCATCTTCAACATCATTGATATGCCTACTTCTACACATGCTTTTATTCTAATCAGCATCAGGCAATTTTGCCTTTGCCTTTCCTTCAAAATGATCGAACATATTCCTGGATCCTTTTACGAAGTCTGAATGTGAAGCATACAATTTCCTACACACTTCATCTAGACTAATTTGGGGGTTGCAGTGACTTAAGTGGCAGTGATTGACTAGTCAGAAATAATGCATCCAGCAAATAACTCCACAAATATATCATTTCCATAAATTCAAACACCTCCATTTCATTCAAAATGTTTATGGCTTGATTTCTTGTTTCGCCTTTCTCTGTAGTACCAATATGCAGCTGGTAATGCAGAAATTATTCCATCATAACTATCAAGTATTGCACTTGTGGCCATTGAATGTGCTTCCCATCTAGTTTTTGACAAAGACTTTGGGGCTTTTGAATCATATTTGATTAATGACAACAGTGCTGCCCATCTGTGTGTAGATGAAGAAAATAAATTATATATTTCTTGGACAACTCCAAAAAAGTTTGCTGCGTCTAAACAATAGTCAACTGCTGCTCTACCAACGAGATTCAGGGAATGACCAGCACATTGAATGTACCTAGTATGCTTGTTAATCTTCAATATTATTTCTTGTATATTGTTGTATTTGCCAAATTGTATAGCAGCATTTGTATATGACTGGCCTCGACACTAAAATCTATTGTGCACTCATTTGTAAGGTCCAAACGTGCGGCATTGGGACAAATAATTCTGCAGTATATTTAAGTATATATGACGATTGCTCACTCGGACATTTTTTTTTGGGGCCCCAAAGAAAGTGAGGACCCTAAGCTATAGCTTGTTTAGTTTATATGTAAATCCTGCAGTGCATATAGCCATCTGATGTAGGCAAATTTGGTAGTCTGTCGGTGGCCGTAATATCGAGAAATTGTCACACAGGCTTTTATTTTCGACATTAATTCTAATCAATCCCCCCAAACATGTAATTTTGGCTCCGTCTGGCGTGAAATCTGCGCCTGATTATGCCTGGGGTGGCATCCGGATGTAGTGCGGAGGAAGCGCTTAACGCAATTTTCCTGCTAAATCTTCGATAATTTGTGCGTCATTGTGCACGAACTTTTGTCCCTGGGCGAAATTATTATTTAATGCTGACAATGACAAATGCAAACCGCGCGACGGCTTTTAAATCTCTGAAGAACCGCGATCAATCATCGCTCTCTTTTCCGCCGTCTGGCTTAGGGACATCGTGGTTTTGGTTGTCTCGCGGAGTGATTCCAGAAATCGATCGTTTTGTCCGGGCAATTAGCGGAAGTCTGGGGATACGTGTCGGGTTTCCGGCTCCGCTGTTAACTTTATCACACCCGATGTAAATTAATCAGGGCCCCACACCCCACCCTCGGACTGAGCTGAACTTAATCAGGCCAAATAAAATTATATGCGCTCCCTAATCTTATTAGCGGCCCTGCCTCTGAGATGTCGTAATTTATTTCTTTGTCTTATCTAGGGCGGTAATGAATTGGTTTCTAAAAATATTAAACTGCGGCCCGTGGAAAAAATGTGGTTTAATTAAGGCAATCGGTTCAGATGAAATTTAATTTTGCCCCCAATGACAACGTCGGCAATTGAACGCTCAGTGCAGCCTCGTAATCCTCGCCTTATATTTCTACGTCCACAGGAATGGATTGGTTTCCGAGCGGAGACTTAAATAACAACAGTGAGTTATTGTGGCACTATGTTATATCAGGAATGTATACTTCAATACCGGAGGTGGAGTTCACGATTTGTGATTGTGTCTAATTTATAATTGTACCCGTTCCCGCTTTATCTACATTAGGACAAATCGAATGGTTTAAAATACAGATGGTTATAACTTATTATTGATGATATAAATAATATTTGATGCACATTTTAAGAACCAACTTAACATCAATGTGAGTTAGGGTCGTCCATCTTGTGGGTAGAAGATAAGTTTTTTGGGGCACCTGCTAATATAGTTCTGCATTGTATAAGAAAGTATCTCACAAAAAAATGGCTGCTTTTTGATAAACTTCATAAATGTCATTAATTAATATAATGTATATTGTTCGTCACGTTAATTCAATTATCAAGATATTCATTGTTATAATAACTGATTTAATTGGATTGATGAACATTTCTTCATAATGATGAATATTCTACATCAAAACAATGAAAACCTTTTATTGTCTCAATGAACATAGATTCGTGGGGTTAATGAATGCACCTATGATCGATATATAATGAACTAGTGACAAGGTTCATAGTTTCCAGGAAACATTGATCATTGAACGCAGTTCATCAATATTATAAACACAAACATATCATCCAAAAACACTCGACAACATCAAAATTAAAATATCTCAAAAATCGGCCATTGGACGTTAAGTCATTTATATGTATGATATATCTATATATGAGCCAATATTAGAGTCTAATCGCATTAATATTGATACGCCAGTTTTGGAGATATCGCTACAAAAACTATCGGTAGTATTTGAGATCATCCAAATACATATGATCACACTAAAATGCAAATATCTCAATAATCGGTCATTGGACATTAGGTCATTTATATGTATGATATAGCTATATATGAGTCAATGTCGGAGTCAAATTTTATTGAAATTGATACGCCAGTTTTGGAGATATCGCTACAAAAACTATCAGCAAAGTTTAAGAATATCACGCAAAAATGCAAATATCACCACAATCGGTCATTATAAATTAGGTCGTTTATATGTATGATATACCAATATATGATTCAATATCGGAGTCAGATTGCATTGACATTGATACGCCTGTTGTGGAGATATCACTAAAAAAATATCAGTAGTAATTGAGAATATCATCCAAAAACATATAATTACACCAAAATGCAAATATCTTAACAATCCGTCATTAGACATTAAGTCATTTATATGTATGATATACCTATATATAAGTCAATGTTGGAGTCAAATTGCATTGAAATTTATACGCCAGTTTTGGAGCAATCGTTAGAAAAACTATCAGTAGTATTTGAGAATATCATCCAAATACATGTGATCACATCAAAATGCAAATGTCTCAACAATCGGTTATTGGATATTAAGCCATTTTTATGTATGCTATACCTATATATGAGTCAATGTTGGAGTCAAATTGCATTGAAATTGATACGCCAGTTTTGGAGATATCGCTAAAAGCTATCGGTAATATTTGAGAATATTATTCAAAAACACATGATTACACCAAAATGCAAATATCTGAACAATCGGTAATTGGATATTAAGTCATTTATATGTATGATATACCTATACATGAGTCAATGTCGGAGTCAAATTGCATTGAAATTGATACACCAGTTTTGGAGATATCGTTAGAAAAACTATCAGTAGTAATTGAGAATATCATCCAAATACATGTGATCACACCAAAATACAAATATCTCAAAAATCAGCCATTTCATATGAAGTCATTTATATGAATGATACACCAATATATAATTAAATATCGGAGTCAAATTGCATAGAAATTGATACGTCAGTTTTTAAGATATCACTAAAAATATATCAGTAATATTTGGAAATATCTTCCAAAAACATATGATCCCGCAAAAATGCAAGTATCTCCACAAGCGGTCATTGAAAATTAAGTCTTTTACATCTATGATATACCTTTATATGAGTCAATGTCGGAGTCAAATTGCATTGAAATTGATACGCTAGTTTTTGAGATATCACTAAAAATATATCAGTAACATTTGGGAATATCATCCAAAAACATATGATCATGGAAAAATGTAAATATCTCCACAATAAGTCATTGGAAATTAAGTCTTTTATATGTATGATATACCTTTATTTGAGTCAATGTCGGAGTCAAATTGCATTCATATTGATACGACAGTTTTGGAGATATCACTAAAAAAATATCAGTAATATTTGAGAATATCATCCAAAAATATATGATCACCCCAAAATGCAAATATCTCAACAATCGGTCATTGGATATTAAGGCATTTATATGTATGATATACCTATATATGAGTCAATATCGGAGTCAAATTGCATTAAAATTGATACGCCAGTTTTGGATATATCGCTACAAAAACTATCAGTAGTATTTGAGAATATCATACAAATACATGTGATCACACCAATAAGCAAATGTCTCAACAATCGGTCATTGGATATCTAGAAATTTATATGTATGATATACCTATATATGTGTCAATATCTGAGTCAAATTGCATTGAAATTTATACGCCAGTTTTGGAGATATCGCTAGAAAAACTATCAGTAATGTTTGAGAATGTCGTCCAAAAACACATTATCACACTAAAATGCAAATATCTCAAAAACCAGTCATTGGAAATTAAGTCTTTTATATGTATGATATACCTTTATATGAGTCAATGTCGGAGTCAAATTGCATTCATATTGATACGACAGTTTTGGAGATATCACTAAAAAAAATCAGTAATATTTGAGAAAATCATCAAAAAACATATGATCACACCCAAATGCAAATGTCTCAACAATCGGTCATTCGATATTAAGGCATTTATATGTACGATATACCTATATATGAGTCAATATAAGACTCAAATTGCATTGAAATTGATACGCCAATTTTGGAGATATAGTTAGAAAAACTATCAATAGTATTTGAGAATATCATATAAATACATGTGATCACACCAAAATGCAAATGTCTCAACAATCTTTCATTAGATATTAAGGCATTTATACGTATGATATTCCTATATATGAGTCAATATCGGAGTCAAATTGTCATCATTATCAGCAGTATTTATGAATATCACTGAAAAAAAACATGACGGCACTAAATGGTAAATATCTCAAGAATTACACATTGGATATTAATACTATTTTGATTGTAACATATAAATATATCATGCAATATCAGTGACGAAATCTATTCATATCTGTACACTAGTTTTTGAAATATCACTAGAGAAGTAGGCGCAAAACGTAAGAATAGGTTCTAAATGCAAATATCTTCAGAATTACGCATTGGATAATAATCCAAATCAACACATTTAACACAAATATATCACGCAATACCAGTGATAAATGATGTTATTATTGATACGCTAATTTTTGAGATAAGACTAATTAAGTAACGCCAATATTTGGGAATATCACTAGAAAACACATCTTCACGCTAAAAAGCAAATAACTCATTATGCACGCATTGGATATTAAGACAATGAATTGTTTATATGCTAACATATCAGTAAATGTCAGTGCTAAATTGTACTAAAATTGATACAGTAGGTTTTGAGATATCACTAAGAAAATATCAGCAGTATTTGTGAATATAACTGAAATACACATGATATCACTAAATGACAAATATATCAAGAATCACGCATTGGATATTAATACAATTATGAATATAATATACTTATATATCGTGCAATATCAGTGACAAATGATGTTAATATTTGTACACCAGTTTTTGAAATATCATTAGAGAAGTAGGCGCAAAACTTGGGAATGGGTTTAAAAGCGAATATTTTCTGAATTGCGCATTGGATATTAATCCAAATTAACACATTTAACATTAATATATCATGCGATATCAGTGATAAATTGTGTTATTATTGATACGCTAATTTTTGAGATAAGACTAATTAAGTAACACCAATATTTGGAAAATCACTAGAGAACACGTGATCACACGAATAAGTAAATAACTCATTAATGACGCATTAGATATTAAGCCAATGCATTGTTTTATGTGCCAATATATCGGTAAATATTGGTACCTTATTTTACTTAAATTGATACGCTAGTTTTTGAGATATCACTATAAAAATATCAGCAGTATTTTGGAATATCACTGAAAAGCACATGATCGCACTAAAAGGTAAATATCTCAAAAATCACGCATTGGATACTAATACAATTATGAATGTAAAATACCTATATATCGTGCAATATCAGTAACAAATTGTGTTAATATTTGTACACCAGTTTTTGAAATATCATTAGAGAAGTAGGCGCAAAACTTGAGAATGGGTTCTAAAAGCGAATATTTTCACATTTACGCATTGGATATTAATCCAAATCAACACATTCAACACCAATATATCATACAATATCAGTGATAAATTGTGGTATTATTGATACGCTAATTTTTAAGATAACATTAATTAAGTAACACCAATATTTGGAAAATCACTGGAAATCTCCTGATAACACAAATAAGCAAATAACTAATTAATCACGCATAGGATATTAAGTCAATGCATTGTTTTATATGCCAATACCTCAGTAAATATTGGTGCTAAAGTTTTTTTAAATTGATGCGCTAGTTTTTGAGTTATCGCTAAAAAATATCAGCAGTATTTGTGAATATCACTGAAATACACATGATCGCACTAAAAGATAAATATCTCAAGAATCAGGCATTGGATGTTAATACAATTATATAGGTAATATGCCACTATATGATGCAATATCAGTAACAAATTGTATTAATATTCATACACCAGTTTTTGAAATATCATTAGAGGAGTAGGCGCAAAACTTGAAAATATGTTCTAAAATAGAATATCTTCAGAATTACGCATTGGATATTAATCCAAATTAAGGAGATATTTCCAATCTTTGGATAAATTAACTTGCAAATTTCGATTACCTTAAGCAATAATAATATTGATTCCTCTAGTTGCCTACTGAGCTCATTTCCCTACATAATTAAACTAGGTGCATTTCAGTGTATGATATTCTTGAAATCTAATAACTAGTGTTAATCAATCACTTAAGCACATCGAAGCATTGTAGTGCTGCACAAAACCAGAACATCTCGACAGGAACATAATTTTCAAACTATCCCAAGGCAACCTTCACTCACATCTGTGCAACTCTTTGGCCGAAGTGTCCTGGAAGTCTCATCGCGGTCGCCGAAGGACGAGACCCAAGCGCGACAGCAGACGTCGGAGGGCAGCATGCGCCAACTAATTGCCGACGGTAATTAACACCCTTTGTCGCCCTCCCCTTCCCATAATACCCGTGTACTCCGTCGGGGCCGTTTCTCTATCATTACATCTAATACTCGTGATTACGTCTCCAAATCTCAGACCTCCTCAGTGTCGTTCGGCGTGATTGCCTGCGTTCAAACTTTAATTACTGCGATCGCACTCGAAATGCATGAATATTTATCGCAGGGGATGAGATCGGCGCTCGTTAATTAGAGATTTTTTCTGCCCCGGCGATGAGAGATTGATCACGAATCGTCGATGATTGTTAGGTTTTCAGCTTGTGATTAATGTAACGAAGGATTAATAATGAATATTATTAATTAACTCCTTGAAAAGTGGGCATTTAAAGGGGCGATGGGGGAGAACGCTCGCTATTGTCGGACAGTCCTCTTCTTTTCCCGGGTGGGATAGCATAAGGTCAAACGAGATTAATAAGTGTGATTACTTAACGCCCCCGTCTGCTTTAACTGGCACAGATCACCTTAATTTCCCTCTCCCCGGGCTTCGAACGAATCATTATAAATATATTTTTAATGAATCGTCGGCTCTAGGAGATGGAGCGTGCTGCCTGAAAACGCTTAAGAATACTTTCTTATGATTTGTAAGTTATGCAAATTGCTTCTTGTGATTCTCCAGACGATCCATGTCCCGAAGAAAAATTACCCATTATTCATTTGAAATGAATGATTCATTTGTTATCAGTAGAGACCGGATTCTTAGTTTTATGCTTTTTGTAAATATCTAAAGCATTAACAAATGAATTAAATTTACATCCGATTTGGAAATAAACGGTTCACTTAACATCCCTTTTTTTGTGCAATGTTGTGCTTATTTTACACTTGTGCGCTTATTTAGAGCTGATTCTCTATTGAAACGAAATTTAGTTATCGTGGTGATTATAATTTGTACATGAATCAACACTTATGCATACTGCACAGTTTTATATTCAGTGCGAGGCGTGAGGCATTACTAATAAAAATTAACAATTTTCCAAACCCAGTGCTGGGTACGTTTTTACAATGTTTATTGTTTATCTAAATAAATATAAAATACAAGTAAATACATTAATATCATTCGTGTCGCAGAAGTTTATTATTATTCTACCCCAGTTCTACGCATTTGGATTGAGTGATTAATTTAAATTATATACAAAATCTTCCCAATGAACAAGCATTCGTAATTCTGAACATTGTGCAATTACTCAGTCCATATAAATTTTACATTTACTAATATCACCAGGTAGCGTGATAAGTAAAGTAAACTAAGATATACACTGAATCATTGTGTCCAGATTTTTGGTGCGTGTTGATTGTAGGGAAAATTAACTTTTAAAAAGTTAACGAAAATTCAATAATTTATAAATTTTGATACGATTAAAATTCAGAAATACCCCAATATTTCTGAATAGTTTAATAAAAGTGTTATGCATTCAAGTACGTGAACCGTACATATGAACGGTGTTGAAAAATCGACGCTCTCGCCTAAATAAAATATGTTCGCCCTCCGTTCCTCTTTGAGCCTCCCACGATCATTCAAAGTGGCGCCGATAAACATGCACGCTCCTTTGTCTACAAAAGAAGTTCAGAAGACTGCCGAGGTATAGTGTGGGTAAGTGCGTTTTCGTGTGGGCTTCTGCGAGAATTCGGGAGACAATATAGAGGAAACAAGGCGAATCCGCTCCTTCCGAATTGCACTTTGCGGCGCGGAATAATGACGATGGGGACTTAGCGGACGCTCTGATCATGTCTCCGTGAAACGAAGTTCTGGAGATGCACAGAGCCAGGAGAGTATGACGTGCCACCGGTGAGGCTTCCCCTTCTGATGGGGTCTTCTTTTGCGCGTTATAACTGCATGGGATAGTGAAAGAGCGTTAGGTAAACGTAAATAAAAGACGATTACCTAACTATACTTCTTATACTATAAGAAGATGTTGAGCGAAAACGAGACGATAGCTATTGTGAAATGTGATAAATAATAAATTAAAATGCACTTCGTACTATCAAGAATGTTTGTTTTAAGGCAGTAAACAGAAGATGTAATATTGGAATGTGTGTGGATTCATCCCGAGTTATGGGGTAATGGAACTATGTTTATGCACTCTCAGATGTAGGCTACCCTACACCTGAACGTGCATAAACATAGTTCCATTAGAAGATTTTTATATCTTCTAATGTATATTTGTATGATATTTGGTAATATTTGGTATCAACCGTACTTTCTAGATTCAAGACAACATTGTTTATTACATCGCTTCTTCAGATTAATCGAGTTTCAATGAAGGCCTATGCATGAGAGAGGGGTTGAGAGTGCTTTTAAATCGCGCGAGCATCGGTGGTTTTGTCGGCGGTTCGGAGAAACCCTTCCTTAAATTAACAGTGGCCCCATTGCCTCTATCGATTATATGGGTATCCACATAAAACCCAAATTTATTATGCAAATACTGCGTAGCTTAATTTCCCTTTCAGTGTAACGAAACAATGGACGGCCACATATGGACCCCTAAAATATTCAACATATTTTGACAAATGCTCAACATAATTAATTTAGTATATACAGGGTGGCCCACCTATCCTCACTCGGACCATTGCTGCTAGACTAATGAAAATTGAGGAAAAAGTCTAATTGGAAGTTATTGTTTAAGTTGGCGAAACATCAAGTATGTGAAATGAGTGCAATATGGATAAAAATGCCCCTTGTTAAATATATCATTATCTGTATTTATAGATCACCTAATATTGATATTAACTTATTCCTCATCAAATTCGACACCATGTTAAATAATTTGAACACTTGCAAATCCATGTATATAATCACCGGCGACTATAATGTTAATATTCTATCTAAAAACCCTATTTCATCTCGATTTTGTGACATGATCAACTCTTATGGTTCGCATTTAATGGTAAATGAACCCACTAGAGTGACAATCAATGGTGGGACTTGTATTGATAACATTATAATTAGCGACAGTTTATTTAACTCCTCTTATTGTAAAAAAAATGTAGTATATCAAGGTTTTTCAGGCCACTGTTCGATTGTGTTTGATTTTATTACTGAAGAAATCCCAGTCAAGCAACATTATGTCACATCTCGGTCTTTTACAAACACCAATATGGCAGAATTTAAAACCTGCGTATCACTGGAGTCTTGGCACAGTGTTTACACATCGGATCACGTGAACGTGAATTGTGGTCGATTTTTAAATACATTTACCTATCATTTCAATTCACATTTTCCCAAAATTACTAAACGGGTTCTAAATAATAACCTGCGTGGGAATATACAAATTACTCCAGAGTCAATTCAATTAACAAATATTGTTTCCACTCTACATTTGCTATCATCTGACGATGGCAGTTTTAAGGAAGAATTTAAACGTATCAAAACATTTGTAAAGAAACCCTAATTTTGAACAAACAAAAATACCGAATTCGTCTGGCAAAAGATAAATCTAAAGAAATGTGGAGCATAATCAATTTTGAACGTGGTAAATCTGTGGGCAACAAATAATTTCAATAATTTCTTTATTGACATGGCAAAAACATTTAATTTACTACACACAAATTTTAATGATCTTAGTCATAACCTTGCGTTTCTGGAAAATTGAACAATTCTGTTCCCAGTTAGTGATTCGGAAATATTTAATGCTATCTGTGAAATAAAAAATAAACATAGTCGTGGAATTGACGGCGTACCTATGCAAGTAATTTTGGATAACTCTGATTATTTGATCCCTCCATTGGTGTTCATTATTAACAAATCTTTTAGTTCAGGGGTTTTCCTAGAGTTTTTCAAAACTGCACTTGTCACTCCTTTGCATAAAAAGGGTGATATTAATCAACTGGACAACTATAGACCAATAAGCGTTTTGACGTCTTTTTCTAAAATCGTTGAACAGCTGGTATCAAAGAGACTCTCAATTTTTTTCATTTCAAATGGACTTTTTAATGTAAATCAGCACGGTTTTCTCCCGGGTAAATCAGTAGACACAACCCTTTATGAATGCATAAACACAATTTTAGCTAGTCTTCAATCTAAGAAACTAGTGTGTGGAGTTTTTCTTGATTTGTCAAAAGCATTTGATAGTGTGGACCATAACACCCTTCTAACAAAACTCGAACGATATGGGGTGCGAGGGATATCCAACGCATGGTTTAAATCGTACTTAGCAAACCGCTCTCAGGTTGTCAAAATAAATATAAATGGCGTCGAACATCTGTCAAATCCCTGTGTTTTGGAGAAAGGTGTTCCACAGGGGAGCATTTTGGGCCCTTTACCGTATATAATTTACACAAATGATATAATTTACAGCATTGCCGGTTCAGATCATCAGATAATCATATATGCTGATGATACGTCTGTCATTATCAGTGGCTCAAATTATCAAGATATTACAACTGACTCTAATATATATCTCAGCAACAAACAAACTTATGTTAAATAAAAACAAAACTAAATGTATCATTTTTAAAAGTACTACTGCTATTCCGACGCCTGAATATATAGAAATCAATAGTGATAGGTGTTTCACTGATAAAGCCGTTAGACTTTTATTAGAAATCAAGCTTTATGAACTTCTCAGTTTCGACGAACATATTGAAATGTTATCGGCCAAATTAAGCGGAATATGCTATGCTATGAATACAATTAAGGATTTGTTGTACTTTTCATCACTCAAAATTATGTATTTCAACATATTCACATCAAATGTTCGGTTTGGGATACGTTGCTGGGGACACAGTACAGAATGCAGACGATTATTTATAATACAGAAAAGAGTCATACGAAGAATGTATAATCTAAAATTTGGATCATCCTGTAGAGGTACATTCAAACAAAATAATTTACTCACATTGTACGGAATATATGTATATGAGTGTATTTTATTCTTATTTAAAAGCAAACATTTATTCACTGGTAATGAAATATATCATAAATATGATACAAGAAACAAATCGAATTACAATATTCCAAAACACCGTCTAACCCTGACTGAAAAAGGGCTGCATTACAGCAGCATATCATTCTATAATCGATTGCCAGGTGATATAAAAGGTATAAGAAACATCATTTCATTTAAGAAGCAGCTACATAGTTTCCTATGTGCCAAGGAACTATATAGCATTAGTGAATATTTAGTGTAGTGCAATTTGTATGTACCTGTACATTTGTTTTGTGACGTGTTTCTTTCTCATTCGAACCCAATTTGTAACAAATTTGTATTTTCAAACTTTTTAGAAATAATTCCTTCTATCTTTCTATTGCCCCTTGATGTTCTACTTTTTTAAATTATTTTCGACTGTACAGAGTGTACCATAAATCCGGGACAAAACATTTGATCCCATTTTATGGGCCTATGGACTCCAGAGGACCATACTCCAGAGGACCTATGGACCTATGGACTCCACAGTACCATACTCCAGAGGCCTAACATAACACATGTTTTTGGTGTAGATATGTACTTTCGTGTTAGATAAAAAGTGTCGCTGATGTACGTTTTAAGAACCTCTACTCCAGAGGACCTATGGACTCCAGAGGACAATACTCCAGAGAACCTATGGACCTATGGACTCCACAGGACCATACTCCAGAGGACCTACGGACTATTGAGGACTATACTCCAGAGGACTTATGGACCTATGGACTTCAGAGGACCATACTCCAGTGGCCTAATATAACACATGTTTTTGGTGTAGATATGTACTTTCGTGTTAGATAAAAAGTGTCGTTGATGTACGTTTTAAGAACCTCTACTCCAGAGGACCTATGGACTCCAGAGGACCATACTCCAGAGAACCTATGGACCTATGGACTCCACAGGACCATCCATACTCCAGAGGACCTACGGACTATAGAGGACTATACTACAGAGGACTTATGGACCTATGGACTTCAGAGGACCATACTCCAGAGGCCTAACATAACACATGTTTTTGGTGTAGATATGTACTTTCGTGTTAGATAAAAAGTGTCGCTGATGTACGTTTTAAGAACCTCTACTCCAGAGGACCTATGGACTCCAGAGGACAATACTCCAGAGAACGTATGGACCTATGGACTCCACAGGACCATACTCCAGAGGACCTACGGAATATAGAGGACTATACTCCAGAGGACTTATGGACCTATGGACTTCAGAGGACCATACTCCAGTGGCCTAACATAACACATGTTTTTGGTGTAGATATGTACTTTCGTGTTAGATAAAAAGTGTCGTTGATGTACGTTTTAAGAACCTCTACTCCAGAGGACCTATGGACTCCAGAGGACAATACTCCAGAGAACCTATGGACCTATGGACTCCACAGGACCATCCATACTCCAGAGGACCTACGGACTATAGAGAACTATACTCCAGAGGACTTATGGACCAATGGACTTCAGAGGACTATACTCCAGTGGCCTAATATAACACATGTTTTTGGTGTAGATATGTACTTTCGTGTTAGATAAAAAGTGTCGTTGATGTACGTTTTAAGAACCTCTACTCCAGAGGACCTATGGACTCCAGAGGACCATACTCCAGAGAACCTATGGACCTATGGACTCCACAGGACCATCCATACTCCAGAGGACCTACGGACTATTGAGGACTATACTCCAGAGGACTTATGGACCTATGGACTTCAGAGGACCATACTCCAGTGGCCTAATATAACACATGTTTTTGGTGTAGATATGTACTTTCGTGTTAGATAAAAAGTGTCGCTGATGTACGTTTTAAGAACCTCTACTCCAGAGGTCCTATGGACTCCAGAGGACAATACTCCAGAGAACCTATGGACCTATGGACTCCACAGGACCATCCATACTCCAGAGGACCTACGGACTATAGAGGACTATACTCCAGAGGACTTATGGACCTATGGATTTCAGAGGACCATACTCCAGAGGCCTAACATAACACATGTTTTTGGTGTTGATATGTACTTTCGTGTTAGATAAAAAGTGTCGCTGATGTACGTTTTAAGAACCTCTACTCCAGAGGACCTATGGACTCCAGAGGACCATACTCCAGAGAACCTATGGACCTATGGACTCCACAGGACCATCCATACTCCAGAGGACCTACGGACTATAGAGGACTATACTCCAGAGGACTTATGGACCTATGGACTTCAGAGGACCATACTCCAGTGGCCTAACATAACACATGTTTTTGGTGTAGAAATGTACTTTCGTGTTAGATAAAAAGTGTCGGTGATGTACGTTTTAAGAACCTCTACTCCAGAGAACCTATGGACTCCAGAGGACAATACTCCAGAGAACCTATGGACCTATGGACTCCACAGGGCCATCCATACTCCAGAGGACCTACGGACTATAGAGAACTATACTCCAGAGGACTTATGGACCTATGGACTTCAGAGGACCATACTCCAGAGGCCTAACATAACACATGTTTTTAGTGTAGATATGTACTTTCGTGTTAGATAAAAAGTGTCGTTGATGTACGTTTTAAGAACCTCTACTCCAGAGGTCCTATGGACTCCAGAGGACAATACTCCAGAGAACCTATGGACCTATGGACTCCACAGGACCATCCATACTCCAGAGGACCTACGGACTATAGAGGACTATACTCCAGAGGACTTATGGACCTATGGACTTCAGAGGACCATACTCCAGAGGCCTAACATAACACATGTTTTTGGTGTAGATAGGTACTTTCGTCTTAGATAAAATGTGTCGCTGATGTACGTTTTAAGAACCTCTACTCCAGAGTACCTATGGACTCCAGAGGACCATACTCCAGAGAACCTATGGACCTATGGACTCCACAGGACCATCCATACTCCAGAGGACCTACGGACTATAGAGGACTATACTCCAGAGGACTTATGGACCTATGGACTTCAGAGGACCATACTCCAGAGGCCTAACATAACACATATTTTTGGTGTAGATAGGTACTTTCGTCTTAGATAAAATGTGTCGCTGATGTACGTTTTAAGAACCTCTACTCCAGAGGACCTATGGACTCCAGAGGACCATACTCCAGAGGACCTATGGGCCTATGGACTCCACAGGACCATTCTCCAGAGGCCCTATGGACTATAGAGGACTATACTCCAGAGGACCATACTCCAGAGGCCTAACATAACACATGTTTTTGGTGTCGATATGTACTTTCGTGTTAGATCAAAAGTGTCGCTTCTATCTATATATCTATTGCCCCTTGATGTTCTACTTTTTTAAATTATTTTCGACTGTACAGAGAGTACCATAAATCCGGGACACAACATTTGATCTCATTTTTGAATGAAACACCCTGTATATTTTTTCATTTTTGAAATGTGCTTCACAAACCAGTTTTATTTTTAGGTATCAGATGCAACGTTGCCAAGTTATTCACATTTTAAGCAAATTTTAAGAAAAAATCATGGACGTGGAAAAAAATTCAACAAAACCTTATTATAAGAGAACAATGAAAAAATCTGTGTATGTAAGTACCCAAGCAATGTGCCAAAACATACACAATATTTGGAGTCACGTTGAATACATAGGGAAACAATGATCGATTTTGGTATTTTCAAATGGCACAATTAAAATAATATCAAACCACAAAATATCATTTAAAACGTATATTTTCTCGGGATACGTTGCGGTAAGTAACTAAGAGGTAATTTAGTGATGTATATGAATACATTAAATTTCACAACCGCGCATTAAACGCAAATGGCCATTATTACAGTAAAAAATCTGCCGGAGCACCATTTTCTTTTTATTATCAATTATATCCGCATTCATCGCCTCCTTTTCGCAGGGGCTTTTTCGTAGTCGGGCTCGCCCTCTCCCGACGTATTTATGCGTCGTTCTTTTTTATGCGGCATAAATAACGCGAAAAGTCTCGGTGTCGCGGAGAAATCACGGCATTTAAAAATCATTGCGCCCATTAGCATAACGGCACGCCATCCAGCCAAGTCATATAAATCAGAACTTTCAGCCGTTTATCAAATTATTTAAATGTTTGCTTGTGTATGTGTGCAAAATAAATCTCAGCATGCACAAGCAGAAACGCAGCCATGATGAATTTCAAGAAAAACAATCACACAGCGTAGTTTGTCAATTGCATTATGCATATTATCTAAGATTCTTATGACAATTTATGGATCTCCAATTCTGTCAAGGAATTGACTGTAAGCGCTTTCATGCCAGTACATGCCCCTTTTCAATATTCGCACAATCCAAGCCAACATTACATTCCGGGGTAATCCACAAGAGAGATCACTCTGGACTGGCCCTCAAGCAGCTGCTTCAAGTCTCGCGTTCAACAAGAGTTCTTCAAACACTCAGTGAAACCCCGATATCAGTTTTGGTGTAGGAGATTATCGCAGTAACAAGTAACTGCGTCACAAGTAATTATTGCTTCAACAATCAAATCCTGCAGACAATCGCAATATTATATAACTCTCAAGTGAATCATGAATACCAACTACTCCCAATACATTTAATTTTTAATTATCTGAACCCAAAGGCCTGACTGGTATTTTCTTAATACAGAGTACATAGTAGCCCGAAAAAGCTTCCCTGCTCCATACAATGAAATATTTGATGATTTTATTGATTAAAGCTAGAAAATGGAAGAACATGTATTTATTTTTAATTTGTGCCACCTTATTATCGAAACATCTAGATTTGACTAAAGTTAATAAGTAGCAAAGTTGTATGCAGAAGTACCAAATACATTCAGTGTTACTTAAATTTGTCTGCTACATTACTACACTATAATTAATATAAGTAATTTACTTGTAAAGAACATTATTCCTGAAGTGGTGAATGGTATTGTTAGTAACTTAGATATTAGAGAGAGAAACAGATTTATTCAAGAACCATGTACATATATACATAACATGTTACATGTAACATGATGATGAAAGGGCTATCGACCGTGGTCTTTCCGCCCGTGAATGGTTTAATGGGAATGAGTTGTGAGGTTGTGGATATGAAGATGTAAATATGTATGTAGCATCAGTCGAAGGTTTTAATCAGTTTTTCAAATAGCGTTACTCTAGGGGATTTGAATTTGGGTTGAACTTAGATATTAGATAAATACGTATATCGATATGTTTTTTAGTACTGAGATATTAGATAAATACCTATATCAATATGTATTTTAATATAACATTAAAAATATTTCTAGAACTACATACCTAAGTTATACATTTAGTCATACTCATATCAAACAAAGTACCATTCATTTCGCTCATTTCACCGTTAACTTTTCGCTGCTCATCAGGCTCTATTCAGGTTTTTCATGTAGTTTTCGCCTCGATCTCTGCTTCTTTTCTCTTGTTGCGCTTTTTCTATAAGGCGGCGCGGAGGCCCATTCAAGACCGCTGAGTGTCGTGCAAATAGCCTAGTTGAAATGGAATTGCATTAATTTGGAATGCATTTGTCGTTTGTGCAGAGTGGTGTAGGGCGAGGAGAGGGGTTTGTTTCTTGCGGAACAAATGTTGGGATAGTACGCTCCAGCGTTATTGAGATATAATGGTGTTATTACAATCTAATTCCGTGCAGCGAGATTGAAATGATGGCGTGCTGAACTCGGACCAATTTTCCCTTCCTGTTAAATCCTTATGTGCTGGTTGTTCTGTACTCTGTTAGTATATTTATTCAGTGACCACATGCAAAAAATAAATGCAAAAATGCTTATTTTGTAGTTTAAACGAAAATAAGTTTATTGCAATAAATACATAGAAAAATTTGTACTGAGAAACTAGTGCCATTCGCCGTTGGGAGCTCATTAACGGCGCTCTAGAGATCGGGGGCGAATTTCTAGAGTAACAAGCGCTAACTCAATACACACATTTACACAAATCACACGGCAGAAGGACCCCCGTTAGTCGATAGCCAGTTAGGGATAATATCCCTAACAAATACAGTCACTACTACTACATAGAAAATTATATGTTTAAATTAGCATAAAATATCATAAAATGCTATATTTAAATTTATGTCTCCTATAATTATTTTTTCCCCTGTATAAATTTTCGAAAAATGCTTCAACAGGTCTAAATGATTTTTTTTCAAACAAATATTCTGAGACCATTTTCAATTTTCCATCTTTCTCCGTTTTGAAGTTATGACGTCAGAGCCATTTCTCTTAAATGACAACCTATATTTTTTATTATTGATTTTGATAGTACTTTTTATTATGTTTTCAACAACATGACATTTTTAAAATGCAACATTTAAAAAATATTGAGAAAAAGTGCGTTAAAGTAAAACTATTAAATTATTATTTCAATGTGCAGAATGCATCTAGTTACTATTCAAAACAACGTAAGTTAAAACTAAATTAGGAAAACAGGCTTGGATTTTAAATATTGGAATAAAACAAAATTGATCAACCTGAAAAACATTCTTATTACCATATCATCAATTACAAAAATACGAACAGAAAAACCAAAAGAAATTATAATCGACAAAAAAGTCCTAATGACTTGTTTTAAGATAAGTTTTAAAATAATATGAAGTCACAAAAATAATTAAAATAACGAAAAAATATTGGTTAGGAAAAAAATCAAATTAGATTGAAATGGCTAGACGATTTATAGAAGGCGTACATTAAAACATGTACCATTTTGTGTTTGTTCTTATATTTGAACAAATTCTTGAAGTCGCCTCGCTTCAGTGCAGAGTTCATCAATTACTTCAGAGTGAAGTTTGATTCATCTAAAGCTTCTCTTGGTATTAAAACTTAAATTGTAACCTTTAAAACTCTGGGAGAAAATGAACAACACTATGATAAATTATATAAAAATAAATAAATTTTATAGTTTAAGTAATAACTGTACGTCCTTAATCTTATTACTTAAATTATAGAATTAATGAACCTTAATATGAGAAATATTACAAAAATAAATTTTAATTCGAACTGCAATTAAATGAAAGAGATAAAACAGCGCCAAGAAAGCGAAAACGTCCAAAAACATTACAATCATTCTTGTAGTATGAAGATACTTGTTCAATTGTTTAATTTTCGAAGTAATATTTATGACTAAATACTAGATAAAATGTTTATAGGATTTAAAGTGAAATTTTCCGAAAAAGTAAAATATTCTAATGGTACATAATACAATTGGGCTTTTTTTAACTGCACCTGTCAATGCGCATTAGAATTTCAACTGCAAGTGTGAAATTTTATACTACTACTGTCAAATTTTTATCTTCAAGTGTCAAAACCTATCATTTTAGCTGTAAATATTAAAAGCTCATCTTATTGTCAGTCTCAACTGTCCAACTAGCTGAAAATATTAAAGGCTCATTATATTTTCAGCCCCAACTCAACCTTGTCAAATTTTCAACTACAAATATCAAGAACTGTCCAATTTTTAAAATGCGCCGCACAAATAGCATAAAAATTTTGACTGCAACTGTCAAATTTTAAACTACAACTATCAAATTTTCAATTACTACTGTCAAATTTTTAACTTGAACTGTTAAAGCCTGTCATACCAGCTGAAAATATCAAAAGCTATCACATTTTCAACTGTAACTGCTCAACTCTGTCAAATTTTCAACTACATCTATCAAGACTGCCCAATTATTAAAATGCGCCTGCCAAATAGCATTAAAATTTTGAGTGTAACTGTCAAATTTTAAACTACAACTATCAAATTTTCAACTGCTACTGTCAAATTTTTAATTTCAACTGTCAAAGCCTGTCATTTCAGCTGAAAATATTAAAGGTTCATCATATTTTCAGACCCAACTGCCCAACTGCTCTGGCCTGTAATTTTTTTAACTACAAACATAAAAAATGTGCGATTTATAACTGCACCTGCCAAAGGGCATTAAAATTTTAACTGCAACTGTCAAATTTTCAAGTACAACTATCAAATTTTCAACTATTACTGACAAATTTTTGCTTCAACTGTCAAACCATATCATATCTTCACTTGCAACTGCCCAATTGTCATATTTCAAACTACAACTATCAAATTTTTAACTACTACTGTCAAGTTAAAGCTACTGTTAAAGTTACAACTGTTAAAGCCTGTTATTTCAACTGAAAATATCAAAGGCTTATCATATTTTCATCTTCAATTGTCCAGCTGCTCAACTATGTCTATTTTTCAACTGCAACTATTAAAAACTGCCCAATTTTTAAATAAGCCTGCTAAATAGCGTTAAGATTTTAATTGCAAGTATAATATTTTATACGTCAACTAACAAATTTTCAACTACTAGTATTAAATTTTTAACTGTAACTGTCAAAGGCTGCCAGTACAGCTTAAAATGTCAAAGGCAGTCATATCTTCTCCTGGAACTGCCCAATTGCTCAACCCTGTCAAATTTTCAACTACATCTATCAAAAATTGTGCAGTTTTTAACTGCACCTGTCAATGCGCATTAGAATTTCAACTGCAAGTGTGAAATTTTATACTACTAGTGTCAAATTTTTATATTCAAGTGTCAAAACCTATCATTTTAGCTGTAAATATCAAAAGCTCATCTTATTGTCAGTCCCAACTGCTCAACAAATTGTTGACAATTATGTTCTTGAGAGTGTGCCAATAGATGTCGAAAGGCCGCATAGACATAATGGAGAACTTCTGGCTGTATTTGTCTCATTTCGACTTGTATCCGTTCTTTCAATTGTTCAATTGTGGTTGGCCCATTAAAGTATTATGTTACTTATGATTACTTTTGTAGTACAGTTACTTTTGATGTAACCCCATAAGAAAACATCTGAAGAGGTCAGGTCAAGGAAACGAGCTGGCCATTCAACAAAACCTCTTCTGCCAATCCACCTGCCTTGGAAGACTTCGTTGAGATAGTCGCGTACCATTCGGCTATAATGAGGTGGAGCCCCATCTTGTTGCAACCATAAATCTTCATATGGAATGTCGGGATCGTGTATATTTGGGAATAGAACCGCCAAAGTTGGAACGAGGTAATCTCTCAATAGCTCCAAATATGCTTGGCCTGTCAACGAGCCATCAATGTAGAAGGGCCCAATAATAAAATCACCTACTCTTCCTCCCCAAACGTTTAATTTTCCGGAAATTGGGTATGGGCTTCCATCATCCACTGAGCGATGCACTCGGACCAATAGCGACAATTTTGTTTATTCACCGTTCCACTCAAATAAAAAGTTGCTTCATCACTAAATAAAATTCTGGTAGCAAACTCTGCATCGACCTTAGAGAGATTTATCATTTTTTCGCAAAACTGAACCCACGACCAAAATCATCTTCATTCAGTTCGTGAATCTAAATTTACTTTGTAAGGATGCCATTTCTGCCGTTTCAAAAATTTCAAAACAGATGTTTGTAAAAGCTCACTATTTGCCGCAAGCGTTCTGGAGGGAATATGAGGGTTTTCTGGCAACTCTAACAGCACGTTTAGCTTAACATCTTCCGGAACTGACAAAATAAAGCCAGGTCCTAATACTTTGTGCGCTCGCTGTATAAAATAAGAAATCAGCTTACGACCGACATTAGCATAGGTTATAGTAATGAATATGTACCCTAAATTATTAATTGTTGCTTTAATTAAACGATTAATGTTGGTATTATACCAACAAAAACAATGTGTAGGACCTTAAAACTTCCAACAATGCACAAACAGCCATTCGCCGCTTGTACATTATTCAGGCACGAAGTCGAAAGTAACTGGGCCCGATCCAGGGAATAATTAAATTTTTCTCGCGTTTTCCGGCAGCGAACCCTCATCGCCACAGTTTATCCGGGATTAATTTAATACACGCGAGGCGATTAGCTGAATTTTTATGCGGTCCGGGAGCAGCAGAGGGGCGCGGGGGAGTTTTATAAACGCCCGTCGGATGCCGGTAAATCACCCGGCTAAATAGTTTCCGACTTCCCGCATGAAATCGTAACGAATTGCGGCCGTAAAATAAATTGCATTATTTTGATGCGAGCGCTTATAAATATTAATTTTCAATCCGTATATGTTTCTCCTGGAACGGAGTGCGCGCGAAGGGATAAATACGCTGTGTCCGTGCATAATTCAATCCGGAAGACGTTAGCTTATTTATAGTCGCTCGGCCGAACCTAAGTAAGAAATTCGTTTGTGGCTTTTAAGCGTGCCCACATTTGCATACGGTTCATGACATGGGCATGCGAGCCTCTCGTTTGCTACAAAATTAAATAAAAATAAAACACATTCGCCGCGCCATCTTATGCTCATGGCATTAATGAATACCAATCTCGCTAATTACTGCTTGCTGGTACATTAATCTTCTGCGATAACCAGTAAAAACCGGCCACCCTTTAAAATTACTGAGTCGTTTGTTGGTTGATAGCGGTGTTAATCGCCGATTCAAAGGTTCGAGCCACAAAAACTGCAATGCCCTCTATGGGGACGGTTATGGGGATCTCATGAGCGTGCAAATTCGATTATTAAAGGGGAGGGAAATGCTATATTTTCCCGTTGGTGTGGCGGATGTAGGCGTGGGCATGTTAATAAACCCTACACCGAGGAAAATGTGCAAGGACAGCGGTCACCTGTGGCCGTGCTGGCTTCGATTCACACTGTAGTCGTGATGCGGGTTTATTCGATTATATGCAAGTGGAGGCTGATAAGCCTGGAATATATGCGTTGCAATGAATTATTATCGTACAACAGCTAATATAGAGCCAATTTTGTGGAAATTAATGCCATCGCTCGCCAATGTTCATAAGCCATACGTGTAAACCTTAAACAAGCTTATGCCACAATTGTGTAAATTTACTGCAAGCGTACTTACACAGTAACAACTAATATGTTCAGAAATACGCAGTTTCTACATCTAAGCAATCTAAGAATATTCTAACACTGATGCTAAATCGGACACTGCAATTTTCTTTGCCAATCATGGCTTGTTTTATATTTCCATGAAAACCGAATGGAATATTGCCGAGAATAGCCATAATCTCAACAAGAGAGCACCACAGAACGCCGCAGCACAACCAGTGACACCCATCAACAATCATCATGGATAGACATGGGAAATGCATAACACCTATGGGGTTTATGTTTTTCATTAACCAGGAAACAAGATAAAATATGTTTAGTTTTTGAAAGTTATACAATGTGTCCTAAATAGAGTAGGATTGCATGGGTATCTATTTTATTTTAATAGCTAAAGATAGCGGAACAACTATAACTTTTAATAGCGGAACAACTATTTAGGCTGGCGGAGGACCGGACGTCAGGGAGACCGGACACGGCACTTGAAAGAAGCTAAAGATCTGGTTAAATGGCCAAATGTCATGAAGTTTTGTATACTGGTTCAGATTATGTTGAAAAATTACAACTAGATTCATTCCTTATTCTTTTAAACAACTTACATAAAAATATTCAGTTCACCATGGAATTAGAAACAGATACAAAAGATTAATTTTCTTGACTTAACGATATCAAAAATTAACAACAAACATGACTTCGCAATCTACAGGAAACCAACACACAGTGACAACACCATCCACAATGACTCATTTCACCCAAAATCACAAAAAAAATTCAGCATATAATTTCATGATACATAGATTATTAACCATCCCAATGACGGAACTCAATTACACACAAGAACTGTAAGAACCTAATAATATTAAAATCCATAATTTTACGAGTCGGAACAAAACTGCGTAAATATCATAGCAGGCCGCGGCCGACGCCGCGTTTCCCAAGCGAGTACATTCATTTTGCTGACTTCGTAGTTTTGGGCAAATTTAAATAAGCACACGATCAAAATGATGACACAGAGAAATAGGTCGTGGGAATACGACGGGAACTCGAAACGGCGTTTGCGTAATTCGGTGACACGTATGGGAAGGCGTCAATTTGCAGCGGTAAGCAAAATTATCATAGGACGGGGGAAGAAGAGTAAAAAGTGGGGGACCAGTATACCAGTATAAATAGAAGTGCGGAACTCAAACGGAGCCAGTTAGATGTACCGATCGAGACAGAACGTCACGCTGTCCGACGACGACTCATATACTTTAAACATTAATTCCTCAGGTGAATATATAACACAAGTTTATCAAATGTAATTCACACTAACAATTCCAAAGTCAATTCCATACTAATAATGTAACCTATCTAGTGATATTACCGCGCCTTGCCGCTGGTAATGAACGAAGTTTAATAAGGGTATGAAATGTAGGGAGCCTCACGCCACTGCGGAGTTGAACCTTACTGCATTTTATACCTTGTCCTGACAATATTTTCGTACTGACAGGAGAATATTGTAACATGCCTTACTTTCCGCCGTCTCAAAACATTTGATCAAACATCTTTTCACACTAACAATTCTAAAGTAATTTATCCGTAATAATGTAACCTATCTAGTGATATTACCGCGCTTTGCCCTCTGGTAATGAACGAAGTTTAATAAGGGTATGAAATGTAGGGAGCCTCACCCCACTGCGGAGTTGAACCTTACTGCATTTTATACCTTGTCCTGACAATATTTTCGTACTGACAGGAGAATATTGTAACATGCCTTCCTTTCCGCCGTCGCAAAACATTTGATCAAACATCTTTTCACACTAACAATTTTAAAGTAATTTATCCATAATAATGTAACCTATCTAGTGATATTACCGCGCCTTGCCGCTGGTAATGAACGAAGTTTAATAAGGGTATGAAATGTAGGGAGCCTCACGCCACTGCGGAGTTGAACCTTACTGCATTTTATACCTTGTCCTGACAATATTTTCGTACTGACAGGAGAATATTGTAACATGCCTTCCTTTCCGTCGTCGCAAACATTTGATAAACAGTGTGGCCTCATTAATCAATCGGTAGTTAAATAAAAAGTTGCGTCAGGGAAACATAACTTAATAATTTCGTATAAACAATTCAATGATAATTGTAATTAAATCTTATAATTAAACTTGCTCAGCCCTCCGATATTCAAAAAATCTCAGAATTATGAATGAATGAAACGAATATTTGTATGTGCTTAAGTAGATAGAAAAGTAGAAGTAGAATAGAGCTTTATCATACTAATCTATAATCAATTTTGAATAACAATACCTATTAAAGTTTTTACGATCACATGGCTGATAGTGTTGGTAAACGCGAATACTAGCAATATCTCCGAATGAGGACACATTGGGTGCTTGCAGCACTGGAATCGCTTGAAGTACTTTAATGTGAAGTTATGTGATTCGTTCCTATCCACAAGGTGGCGTTGAAATACATTGGTAGGCACCGTGCTAATGAATTTCTATGCAGTGATGACATGTATCAGATATCCTTCTCGACACAATTTGAAGATTGTGGTGCATGAAGTCGCTAAGTAACACTTTGTAATTCCAACCGTAGTGTTAATAAGTTACTCTGTTTTCAAAATAAAATAAATCATTCAAATTCAAAGAATATAATAAGTTTTCAATAATTATTAAACAAATCTATTCCAAAATTTAAATAAATATAACTAAATAAATAACGTCCAATTAGAGTAACAAAATTGTCTTTTGTTTACCTGTCGCTTGCATAACCTTTTAAAATGAATAAATCATATGAAATCGATGTATCTGTGTTTTACTTGCTAACAAAAATTACTAACAGACACATTACCCATAAAACGAACCAAACTGAGTTATCACGATTTTGATTTAAAAATCAAACATAACGTAGAGTACTACCACTAAATCACGAGCCAAATCAATATTACAAATTACGAGAATTTGTAAATCACGAGCCAAATCAATTACTTGAATTATAAGAATTCATGTAATATGCAGTTAAAGAAATCAAATGCATCCAATTGCATTTAAGGATGGATTGCAGTTAAATAAATGCAATGAATAATAAATATTACAAATTATGAGAATTTGTACAACATCTGGGTTCGAACCGTTACAGAACTGAACATAATTAAACAAATTGCCGGAAAAATAGATTTCACGAAAACCTCATTGATACCATATTAAAAGCTAGAATTAAACAACGAACTACAAACTTAATATACCCACGAGAAAAAGATAAAAATCATATGAAGTATGCCTCCATCACGTAATCAGGACCCGCATCCTTAAAAATTGCAAACATCCTGAAAAAGAAAAATGTGAAAGTCTCGTTTAAAACAAACAACAACCTAGGTAGGATAATAAAAAATAACAAAAGTTCAATTATCAAAACTGACCGCAGCGGGGTTTACATGTTGACGTGTGGGGACTGCCCAATGATTTACGTAGGGCAAACAGGTCGTGCCTTCTCAGAAAGGATCGAGGAACATCAAAAATGTTTCACTAATCATAAAAAAATCTTCCACGTACGCGAACCACCTACGAGAGGAAGGACATTCGTTTGACCCCAAATTCTAAATACTCCATCAAGAAGAAAAAGGAAGGAAACTTAACCACCTGGAAAGCCTGGAAATCAACAAAAGGAAATTAAACGGCCTCCTACTTAATGACCAAACGGACGTCAATCATTCACCGCTCCTCAATATTTTTAAAACTTGTTAATAGCTACCCCCCACCCCCATCAATACACTACTTAAGCAAATTGTACCCAGTTTATGTATCATTTCTTCACCTGAAGAAGCCATGTAAATCATTTCCCAATATGCCACAAAATACATTAAAGTCGAACTGCATTTACATTTTCCATGGAAACACTATGTGTGAATTGTCCTGAGGAAAATAGTGTTCGTTATGATGATTAAATAATCCACAATTAGAAAAGTAGTATGCATCTATATATAAAATTGTATTTATAAAATCGCCATTTTACGTTATTTTGTTGATTAACCTTCTGCAAAATGTTAATCTACGGATATTATCATTTGCTGGTAAAGTATGAGAAATATGCAATTTATAAGGGTAAAACTTGTGCGTTTTTAAAATTGTTGATGCACTATACCTTTTCAAGTTCAAATTGAGACCAATCAATTGTAAATTGAGGCCAATAAAGTTCAAATTGGCACCAATCAATTTCAAATTGAGACCAATCAACTTCAAATTGAGACCAATCAATTTCAAATTGAGACTAAACAAAATCAAGTTGACACTAAACAATATCAAGTTGACAGTAAACAAATAAAATTTATCATGACAACTTGATATTGTTTAGTGTCAACTTGATTTTGTTTAGTCTCAATTTGAAATTGATTGGTTTCAATTTGAAATTGATTGGTACCAATTTAAAATTGATTGGTATCAATTTGAACTTGATTGGCCTCAATTTGAAATTGATTGGTCTCAATTTCAACTTGAAAAGGTATAGATTTAGATACGTTAACCTGATTTTCTATTTGCCGAGTTGAAATGTTCGGAATAGCGAAAATTCAACGTTGTCAATTGTTTTTGGCCATTAACTGTCAGAACTTTGAGCATTTTTTTATAATTTATCGTTATTTTATTATTTAGTTGTATTACGTTTTTTTTATAAATTTTACATTTGTTTTAATACTAATTAAAAAAATAAAAATAAAAATTGAAATCATTAATATATTCCATAATTTTCATTGTGACATAGTATGTTACACATCGTTGAAAAGAAGAAAATAAAGTCTATTTAAAAGTATAAAAATCAAATATGACGGCCATTTAAAATAGGAAAGTTGTTATTAATATCTCGGAAACCGCCATCTTGACTTTTGTTTTGGCATGATTTTCAAGTTTATGCCATCGAACCTAGTAACTTTCATTTTACACTTTTTTCCGCATCTTTAATAATTATGAATACATCGGAGTTGTTATAAAATCGCGATTATTGGTTTTTTTTAGAACAACTTCTAAACTGCTCCGACTTTTGAAAATCTTTCATCGTAATCTGAATCAGCATATAAAACTGCACAAAATTTAGCATTAAACTAGATCTTTAGCTGTAAGAATAAGAAGGATACCCACTCTATTTAGGACACCCTGTATATGATAAAACAAATATTCAAATTATTACCTACATATGTATATAAGGGAACCAATATATCACTCTTTATTCAGCTCAAACATGGCATACCTAATGAATATTCGGACAATACTACAGCATACAACATAAGCAAACTGCAAAGACAACAAATTAAAATACTTAAATTAATTTACTGAATAGCATATCACACTCCCGCGAAAACTGTATTCAAAATAACCAAACAACTAACAGTTAAACAGCAAATAGAACTAAGAATTCTTATAAATATCCATAAAATTAAAAATAATATGATAAAGACAATATGAAACTTCAAACATATAATAATAAAATCTTTATTGTATTGCGATTCATAGAATATTACAACAGTCGGGCAGTATAATTGTGTATAAAGACATACACAATTATAATACAAAACGCAATAAGAACACTCTTATTGCCAATTCGCCAATTTTTCGCCAAGACCTACCCGGCGCCTCCACCAATTCTGGTGGAGGCGCCGGGTTTTTTTGTAACAAAGTAACACTAGAAATCTGCCATAAATTTTCAGTCATAAAAATATTGCTATATTAGCTTACGAAATAATGAATATGCATACAATTTTAATTTGGATAACATTTTAGACAATAATTGATTTTCTTTTATTACGCAAGTGAGCAATTTAAATAAAATTCTAATTTATAAGTATAAACTACTAGTTATAATAATTTTAACATTTATTTTTATATCATCCTATGAATTATATGTATACATCTTTCCAGACGTACATATGACTTACAATTTAAACGAAGTGTTCAGTAACATGCATGTTCAAATATTATAATACTATATAAAACAAACACGTTTCTTTGCTTATATCACACTGTTTATTAAAATTAGTGACTATAGTGTCGATCACGTACTGATCATTATCAAACTTTGAGTTTGATAAAACTATACCTTTTCAAGTTCAAATTGAGACCAATCAAGTTCAAATTGAGGCCAATCAAGTTTAAATTGAGTCCAATCAAGTTTATATTGAGTCCAATCAAGTTCAAATTGATACCAATAAATTTCAAATTGAGACCAAACAAAATCAAGTTGACACTGAACAATATCAAGTTGAGAGTAAACAAATAAAATTTATGATGACAACTTGATATTATATATTGTTCAGTGTCAATTTGATTTTGTTTAGTCTCAATTTGAAATTGATTGGTCTCAATTTGAAATTGATTGGTCTCAATTTGAAATTGATTTGTTTAAATTTGTACTTGATTGGCATCAATTTGTACTGGATTGGCATCAATTTGAAATTGATTGGTTTCAATTTGAACTTGATCGGTCTCAATTTGAACTTGAAAAGGTATAGAGTGTTTTATTGTCAAACTTCACTCTAACTTTGATAATGAGCAGAACGTGATCAAATCTATAGTCACTAATTTTAAGAAACAGTGTGAAATAAATAAGGAAAACTGTTGGTTTTAGTAAATTTCATCATGTATCATGAAGAAGATGCCTTCAACATTGACCAATTTATTCTAATACTATTTCTTCCGGGGAAACTGTAATCATACTGATCATATTTGTCAGAAACAAAAAAGAGTAGCCGCGATTAAGTGGCCACTAAAGTTGAATCGGTCTTTGGTTTGACAAATAATAATATCACAGACTTTTTTTACTTCTCGCACATATCTCTAAATTTTGAGTTGACGTGTGTGGAAGTTCGACGAAACCATTTCAAATTTGTGTTATTCTAGGTTCATATCATATGATGTAGTTTCTGGCAATAACAGGATCAATTTCTCGTGTTTGAAATTAAGCAAATAATATGTCATATGGCTTCATTTCTTGGCTACATTTATTTTACAAGATAATGCCTCATGTAGATGTATTATTTGTTTATTTTCAAACCAGAGCAATGGATCCTATAATTGCCAGAAACTACATCATACCATTTGAAACTCACATAACACTAAATAGAAATAATTTCGACGAACTTCCAGACATACTATCGTCGATATATGAACTGTGGATGTGTGGACTGTCGATGTATGGACTGTCAATGTATGGACTGTCGATGTATGGACTGTCGATGTATGGACTGTCGATAAATAGACTGTCGATGTATCGAGTGTCGATATATCGACTGTCGATGTATGGACTGTCGATGTATGGACTGTCGATGTATGGACTGTCGATGTATGGACTGTCGATGTATGGACTGTCGATATATGGACTGTCGTCAATATGACTATTGTCATATGGACGACAGTCCACATGTCCACATAATAAAAATGGATCCTGGTATTGCCAGGAACTACATCACATCATTTTAAACTCAAATAACACTAATTAGAAATTGTAAATTTTAGAATTCCAAATTCTTTCAACACTCTTACTTCTCACTTTGTTTCTAAAAACATTTGATATATCAGTAGAGTTATGGCAAAACATGTTATCTGCCATTTTTGTTATTTTACACTAGACGCAAAGACAGTTTTGTATTTATAATTGTGAATGTAGATTAGCACGTATCATTGCCATAGTTATTCGAAGGTACAATAAAGATACTGCGTATATTATATACTTAAAGTATACTTTATTTATGGCCATTTAATGCCAATACGTGCATTTTAAAATCAATTGCAGATGGCATGTTTTGTCATAACACTACTGATATATTAGATACGTCATTGGTTTCATCAGCTATTACTGACAAACAGTCGGGTTTATTTATATCTATTTGGAAATTTTTCTTGGCACACACTAAACATTGTTTTTAAAATTTTAATTAGGGAAGTTTTTGATGTTCCCTTAAAAACAGTTGCTTTTTCCAAATGCTTCTTAAGAGTAATATCCAACTCGGCCTAAACCACGAAATATTCCTGGATTTAAGGAAGATGTGGACTCGTCATGGCCCAACAATTTATATCAAAATTTCAATTATTGAGATATTTTCAGTGCTCAATATCAAACTTTCAATTATTTGAGAATATCAAATACTGTCATTTTTTGAATGGACACTGCCAAATGTTCAAGCAGTTCTGTAACCATTCGAATTATTTCGTCAAAAGTTCAATGCTTACAGTAAAAATTTAAGTTACTGTCAAATTTTCACTACTTACTAATAATTGTAATCGTATTTTATTTATTTTTAATAACCTGACACTGTAATATCCATTAGGATCATAATACTGTGAAATATACTACTTCTATGCTTAAAATATCAAATACTGTCATTATTTGAATGGACATTGCCAAATGTTCAATCAGTTCTGTAATAATTCGAATTATTTCGTCAAAATTTCAATGCTTACAGTGAAAATTTCAGATATTTTCAGTACTTACTGAAATGACCCACGACATACCATGTTTTATTTAGCTAAACAACGAATCGGTAAGACAGGTGTTATTTGCTGAAAAATCGTTCGTATTAACAAATAAATAAGTATCGCATTCCGGCGTAAAAATACGTAAACAGACTCGAGGGCGGCCACAGACCCCTAAACCAGTCCGGGAGAGTTCTATCAACAATGGGGACAATAAAATCCATTAACTTAAGGGTAACAAGAGTTTACTAGTCGGGCGGAAATATCAACAGTTCATGGAAATATAAATTTCTCGAGACCAGACAGAGGATGTGCCACTGACCGACAGTGAGCGATTCCGGGGAGTTCAAAACCGAAAGTATAATATTACGGCCCATAGAATCATTAACTTAAGTACCATAAAAACAGCGCGAGCTACATGCACGCGTACCGAAATTCTTAGAACCGGGCCCATTTGGCCTGGATTACTCACGCCACGAAGGGACATGATTTGTATTGGTAGCAAACACAAATCCGCCAGCAAAAGATCGAGTGGCGTAAACATGTGGAAGAAATTATTGCGCAGGCATCGAAAAAGGCACTTAGCCAAGACGAGTGGACCACCGTAGAAGATCGGGGACGGCAGTGTTTGGGCCCGGGGGCTCGGGGAAAATGAGGAGGTAAACACATAAGAATCTGCGAAAGCAGGGGGGAGGTCACTTAGTGCTCGACAGCCGAGGGCACGAGACAAATCGCGAGAGTGTAAACGGGGGCGCGATTAATATAAACAGTCAGGGAAATTGATAATTCAATTAGGGCAGTATTGAACCAGTTAGATATTTTTGGGGAGACCGCGAAGTAATTAAAACAACACCAAGCGCAAGGGCCACCACGACATCAGTACGGCTATCCAGTCGGCGAGAGATAGGAAGGGTTAATGAGTGAGTACTGACGCAATTGATGATCGAGTAACGCGAATCAAACTGCCAATTTCGAAGGGCACTGCGAAATATTTAGCGGACAAGTCATTACGCGTGTCAAGTAAATTAATTCGGCAATCCGCCGGAAAATATCCTGTGACAAAATTACGAAAGAACAAAACGCCCAAACTGGCGCAAAGGTGTGTGATCCTCTTCGTAATGAGAGCGGTTTGTGGGTTTCGCGACGCACTTTGAAACAGAAGGGCGCGCTAGAAGCATACTACAAAATCGCTCTTACCCGTTGGTATGTGCGGATAGAACACATTCATAAATCTCACACGATAACGTGTATGTTCCTCTTCGTAATTAGAGCGATATGTGGGTTTCACGACGCACTTTGAAACAGAACGGCGCGCTAGAAGCAGACTACAAAAATTGCTCTAACCCCTTGATGTGTTCGGGTCGAACATATTAACTATTATTCTTATCCATTAGGATCATAATACTGTGAAATATACTACTACTACTACTTCATTACTGGCTATCAGTGGCACTATATAGGATTCTGATCTGCTCGGTGCCTTAAATTTTAAAGTGCCTAGATCAAATACCAGACAACACTCAACATTTTAGATACTATTTAGATACTATTTACTTTTAGATAATAGCTGTAGAACTACGCATTTTTATAACTCACCACTGGTTTTAATGTGTAACTATGCAAACTTGTACGAAGAACAAGTGATTAATAGGCAACATTTTGTCTTGTTCAATACTAGTGCTAGGCGATGCGGTCCAGCCTGAGAAATATTGTTAGCTAATGTGACTTAGTGGTTTGTCATTTCCTTTATTCCTCTTCCTTTTGATTTCGAGTTGCTTACGATTTACAAACAGTATTATTTCATTTTTTCATTCATTATTTTACAGTGAATATTTGGCAAGGTGGGGAACGAATGCGCGGTGATGAAAAAACAATCGAACGGTGCAATGCCAATGAATGCCACATGGCAGCAGAATTGAACAGATACCTAATGCTCCGTATTTTAGGTAAATTAATAGATTTAATATAATATAATAATTTATAATATATTATTTAATTTATATAATAATTTCCCAGAGTGTCTGGGATAAGGGGCGACCATAGGAATGTAACATGTAAAATTAAATAAGTGTAATAATTAGTTGTACAAAGAGGGTTCATTAAAATATAAACTCATTTTCAGAAGCAGTTTTAAAACGTGACCGCGTTTTTGATAAACCTGGCCGCGAGAAAACCGGAAGTGCACGTGAAGTGGGTGTATCGCATGTTCGACGAACGTTTATTAAAGTTATGATTGTATACCTTCCGGTCTCCTCCGCAGTACTACGACGATCGTGAATGTGCGCGCGTTTTATTTCGTTTTGGACGTTTATACTCCCCTGGCCGGGATTGAGCCCCAATAAAAGGAGGTTAATGTTCCCCAACACTTACACTAACAGTGGTATTGGCAGTTTCATTATAAACATAAAAAGGCAATTTCTTGACCCGTCAGTATTACGAACCGAGAGGCGCCCTCGTCAGCCGAGGTCCCCCCGGAGTGGTCAATTCCGCCGCCGAAATTATTTCTACACACACCCTTTCCGTCAAGGACGTTGTTAAGGGTCCCGGACATAAAGTTTAAGGGGCAATTCGGACAATTAAACGACCCCCGCTCGCGTTCTCTCTCGCTTCGGGGGGCTTCACCGGCAGCGGTTGCGATATAAATCGACCGAAATTTATCAGATCACATTTCGCCATAATATACGATTAAGATCAATAACATATTACGGCCCATTTTATTGACAAACTTATGACCTCCGCCGTTTATTACTGCAGTTTTAAGTGCGAACTCAATTTGTGGCATGAAACATTCAGGCCGTATATATCGCCCCCCTTAAAATAATACACTCACTCGCATTTATTTAACAGCTCGAAACGTTGAGGTGGCGATTCTACGGGCGGCACGATTACTCATCGAATCAAAAATTAATCAAACACAATAATTGGGAAATTCCCAGCGCAAATTTGCATTTTTTTAATTCGCCGCGTCGCCATGAATATGTATGAAGTGCGATTTTTAATTAATGAATTATAATTAATTAACGCTCCATTCTGCGCGCTGTCACCCTTTGATTAATGAATTCGGTTTAGCTGTCGTCCGACGAGCTGCAGAGGGAAGTAGCTTAAAGCGCCTCTAATCGCTTCACACTGTCGCTGTTTATATCCCAGACTTTACTGGGATAACTTCATGTGCGAATTTTACAAATTAAGCGTTGCAATTAATCGCGGCGCAAACTTTGCCTCTGGAATTCTTTCATGGGATTATGGCGTGGAAAATGGTCGGCCGCTGGTAATTCAAGCGGCGGAAGACTTACAATTTGCCCCTATCCGGAATTCAGAGAAGTCGTCCGGTGCTTTCGTGTGTGCATGGCTATGTGTTTGTACTTCAGGGCATCGATCTGGTCCTCCAATCAGTCAGAATTTCAATTAGATACTCATGATTGCCGGCATTGTTAATGCGGAACGGTCAATTGCATACATAAATTGGGAATTTATGCTGGATATATCGAGGTTGCAGATATGTATGCAGATGGAATTCCATTAGTCGTTGTCCTGGCTGTAATAGCAAATGCAATAACCCGTTTCAGATATTTCTTCCTTCATACAGAGAGCGCATAAAGCATTAACACCTGGCTTTATTTTTCCCCTGTATAAATTTTTGAAAATGCTTCAATAGGTCAAAATGAATTTTTTTTCAAACAAATATTTTGATACCATTTTTGTTTTGAAGTTATGACGTCAAGCCATTTTTTTTAATGACAACCTATATTTTATATTATTGATTTTGATAGTACTTTTTATTAGGTAAAATAAGCCAGGTCTTAGTACTTTAGGCGCTCTCTGTATAATGTGCACGCATTCATGAACGAATATTCTTGCGTAGTAAATAAATTTCCGCAAGTTTTCAATTTAATTTGCAAAGCTTGCAAACTTGTTTGACTCTAATTGAGGCCAGAACCGTCCGTTTAAGGGCGGGCATTAACTAAATAGATAACACACGTTCGGAGGAAAATAGAAAATCCCATTACCATTAAATCGTCGGATGAGCGGCGCGCAACAAATAAGGAGCGGGGGGTGGGCCAGGGGTGGTTTTGGGAATTAACTGAAATTGCGGATGTCCGTAAGTGAGTCGCGGACCGAAACACGGTCGACAATTACCAACGCAGGCATCACAATATCCGGCGGAATGGTAATCCTCCCTTGGTGCTTGCCGTCGTCCGCTTAAAATTCATAAAGCGGAATCTTCCGCCGCCCTGAACCCACCACCCCTTCATCCCCTTCATCCCGGGGGACGTAATTCACATTGTGCTGCTTAAGATTTCCGCGCCGGGCGATCCCTAATCCAACCTGTTCCCGGATAATAAGGAATAAAACGAAATAATCATTCCGAACTCGGTTGCCCCCGCAATACATATAAAGCCGTAATTAAAAGTTAAATAAGTTTTCCAACTTGCGCCTGAAATACTGAAGTTGTTGTTTGCGGGCTACTGAAAACCGTTCCGCTCTCTTTATGTAGGCGAATTTATGTTTTAATCCGATTTCTATATTACTAATTACCCCGAATTTAATTACGTGTCCCGTAATTAATTGTTTAATTCGTGCTTCATCCAAATGAAACAATTAGCGTGTTTATGTACCCCAAATGCCAATTCTTTTCCACCGCTGGTCCACCCTGTGTAGAAGTTTACTTCCGGTTCGTGTAATGACAACTAATCACAATTTGTTGGAGTTGTTTCGTCTTGCTCCAGACAATGATATTATCCGTAATGCTGCCGGAATATCCGGAATTCTGTTCGCCCATTCTGGGCGTAATGTTCGCATCGGTGTCCCTTAATTTCTTCATCACGCTCGATTTTTTGCCTCGTATAATACTTTTTTGTAGCAAATTGCCATGCCCATTGCTCTATGAGATAAAAAGTATGTCAATAGGTGGATACACACGAGCAGATTTATCTGCCGATTGGCAAATTTCATTCTGCAAAATTGGGCAGATAAAACTTTTAGTTAATGGCGTAACATGATTTGTAAATATTTAGAGATATCCCGAGCGATAAATTGCTACAGAAATATCTGCCATTTTACAAACACGCACAGTGCGCGTCCTGTAGACAAAATAGACAAAAACGACAACTGGCTTTTTAACTGTACTAACGTTAAGATACCACCTAATGTCCACACTTTACTTTCATTAGGTCCACAATATTGTTGTGAAGTACCCAAAATTAAAATAAACATTGGTCACATGTTAGCTGATATTGAATCTATCCTAGAACATGTCCCCGCTGACAAACAAAACTTACTCAGAGCAAAAGTTACGAACATCTTATCAAATAGAGTCCTTACACCATCAAACATAGTATTTTCAGACTCACAGAGAGAAACAAGTCTATTTTTGAAAAACCATCCCAATATTATGGTGACAAAAGCAGACAAAGGATCCGTCACTGTCATTATAACATCTGATCAATACAGAAGTAAGTCGCATAAACTACTGGAAGATAAAACAACTTACAAAATTTTAAAAAAAGACCCAACCATAACCGCACAAACAAAGATCAACAATGCAATAAAAACACTAATTAATAAAAAAATTATAGATGAAAATATGGGAAAACGTCTCATGACGTATAATAGCATTCCACCAAAATATTACGGTCTTCCAAAAATCCATAAAAAAGATATACCTTTACGACCTATTATCTCTTCCATTAATGCACCGACATATAAACTTTCAAATTTTCTAGCCAAGATTTTACATGTAGCATTTTTTAACAGAACAAATTATAATGTAATAGACACTTTCAGTTTTGCTGCTGAATTTAATAACCTGAAACTACCTAAAGATTATGTGATTATATCATTAGATGTTATCTCTCTTTTTACCAAAATACCAATGGACGTAGTAACAGAGATAATACGCGACAACTTTGAAAGGATATCACCACACACAGATATTGATAAAGACATGTTCATTGAATTAATAATGCTCATATGCAAATATAGCTATTTCACTTATGAAGAAGTGACGTACGAACAAATTTTCGGCACTCCCATGGGCTCTCCTCTTAGTCCTATTTTGGCAACGATAACAATAGATTACCTTCTAGATGATGTAATTATAACCTTACCGTATAAACCTTTTTTCATTAAAAAATATGTAGACGATCTTATAATGGCAATCCCATCATGTATGGTGCAAAATATAGTTGAATTTTTTAATAAGTGGAACACAAACATAAAATTTACAATAGAACAAGAACAAAATAACAAAATACCTTTCCTAGACACCCTTATAATAAGAAAACCAGATAATAGTATAATCCTCGACTGGTACAAAAAACCCACAAACTCAGGTAGATATATAAATTACACATCCCATGCACCACTCAATGTTAAAGTAAATGTAATTTTAGGGCTTAAAAACAGGATAAACAAAATTTGTCACCCATCTTTCATAACAAAAAACCTAAAATTATTGTCAAAAATAATGATCCAAAACAGTTTTCCAAAACGACTTGTAAATAAAATAATATACCACCAAAGAACCAATATAATGATCAATAAAAATATTCTATCATCAATCAATCAACCAGAAATGATTTACAAGAAACTTCCTTATATCGAAAACCTTTCACCACGCCTAATTTCTACACTTAGTAATGATAACATTAAAATTGGACTCTATAACGTGAACACAATATATAATAAATTTTTCACAAAATTAAAAGATAAATGTAAACCAGAACTACAATCAAATATAGTATACAAAATTCCATGTAGTGATTGTAACCTAACGTATTACGGCCAATCCACCCAATGGTTGAAATCTAGATTAACACAACATAGAAGCGATTGTAAGCTCAACAAAAAATCGTGTGCTTTAGCAATACACTCCAATAATTTTGACCATAGACCTGATTTCAAAAACACTACTGTGATAGATTATTGCAACTCTAAAAAAGGGAGACTTTTTCTGGAGATGTATCATATTAAAAAAGACATCAAAAATAGCATGAATTTTAAATCTGATACCGACGGTCTCAGTAATATTTATTCATTTTTAATAGAATTATCTAGGAATGACAAAATAACACAAAAATAAAGAAAAATTATTATCTAAACATATAATCTAGATATATGTTCTTAAAAACAAATATAATTATAAAATAATTTTTATCTGTCATGAAAAGATTAATGGCACTAATCATATACAACACAAATTAATAGTAAGTTTTCATTTTAACTAATCAAATAATTACCCATATGTGTATATACTGTTTTCTTTTGTTGCTGGAATAATTAATAAATGTTTTTAGTAACATCCCTGACGAAGGACACAAACATATGTCCGAAAGCTTGGAGGAAGTGTAAAACAAATATTGTGTTTTTATTGACCCTGGCCGAATACCCGGTTCTCTACTAAGAGAACAAATTACAAAAACATATAATATATACGGCTGAGATAAAGAATTAAAAATATATATATATATATATATATATATATATATATATATACAATATATATATATATATATATATATATATATATATATATATATATATATATATACAATATATATATATATATATATCTGCTTCAGTATGTCTTCAAGATATGCTAAATCAAACGGCAGAAAGCATATTCAAATTAATAAACGTGGATAAGTCGATTTTTGCACAATTAATTTGCAAGTGGGGATTCGATGGAAGTTCAGGGCATAGCAATTATAAACAGATATATATATATATATATATATATATATATATATATATATATATACAATATATATATATATATATATATATATATATATATATATATATATATATATATATATATATATATATATTGTGATGGTTTGTATTATAAGTAGAGTAGATTAATTAGAATAGATTTATTATTATTATTAGATAGGTATTAGGTAGAATTATAATCTTAAAGGCACAAGCTAACTAAAATTATTGTAAATATTGTAAATGTGAATGTGAACAAGTATGCACAAATCTACAGAGAAATGTGTAAGACATTTTATGGACACAGAAAATCGCAAGGTTTATGGATCCGCGGATGAAGGTTGTTGATCGCTTACCACGGGTGACAGGTGACTTCGTGCATAGACGCATGTGAGATTGAAGAATTGAAGATCGGAGATAATCAACAAGAAACAGATTGACGAGTCGGGGGTAGAGGGTGAACGGCGAGCAGGGGAGACGGTAGTGGGTCGAGGGTCGTGATGTTGCCCTATACTAATAGATTACATAAAATTAACGCGTGTTCAACGATTGGACCTAGGACTGGAAAAAGGCAGTCAACAAGGAGAGGACTTCAACAAGATAGGAGCCGTGACGGAGATATTCGAAAATCAGGACTACAAGCAGCTAAACTTCGCACACAAAAGTAGCTGTTTACTTTTGTGCGAATCAACAAAGAATCAGAAGACAAACGCAGGGACAAGAGGACGACTTAATCAAGGGACCAAAAGCAAGAAGATAACTGCAAGTATAGAGTTTGCGTAAATTACAAGAATCATATTCTCACATAAGTTAGCTTCTGTATATAGGATTTATTTTGTTAATGTTGGTCATAGTTTATTAGTTTTTTTTTAATATAATTTTGTTTTCTATTGTTTTGGATTTGTTTGACTAGTTCACTTTATATTATACGTTTTTAAGGTTTCAGGTTATTATTAATTCATTAAAGCATTTGAACATGGCTCTATTTAGTTCTGATTGAACCTACCATTGACCCTGAGATAGGAGATATAATAAGGAGTTACAAAACTAGTAAATACGTAAATATTCAACACCCATAAAATAGGTAAAGTAAAAAAAAAAATAAAAACGAAACATTATATATATATATATATATATATATATATATATATATATATATATATATATCTTTTTTTTTCGCGTTAGTGCCTCTAAAATTAGTGTGCCATGACACAGGCAATGCATTCTATGAGCAAATCAAAATTCAAATCTGTTAGCAATAAATTGCTACAGATATATCGCCCACATTACACACAAGTGTGATGACAATGTGACAATTCATGCAAATTCTTCAATTTTGATAACGAATTGGGAAAAATCTTGTATGATACATGTGAATAAAGCAATTTTATCCACTCGAAAACATTATCGCACTCGGCTTCGCCTTTTGCGCTAAACTGTTTTAATTCGATAATAAATTTGACTTTATTCACTTAATCCATAAATAGCTAATATCAAAGTGAATAATGAACGTAAAATTATAATCTGCCTCAACCTTACAGTGAACGAGAAGAAGTTAATATTGTACTCGGATTTATTTTCAATTATTTACTTCTTTAGTCTGACAATTGATATTTTCAAGCCCTTCCTTAAGAAATGCATCTAAATATTTATATCAGCAGGGAGTGCAGCCCCTGATAACCTTTCAGAATGTCTTTCCATGTCGCCTCATGTACGGCCTGACATTTTGTCCATAACCTATTACAAGTCCCGAAGCCATACTACGTACTAAAAATACCAAGGGACCTAATATACAGAAATGATTGTAAACGAAATACATTTAATCACCCACATATGACATAATTGAATACTAATCTATGAAATAAAGTTACGCACTTTTTCAATTTAATTGTTTTTTATTGTTCACGACAATTGTTTCGCCACACTGTGGCTTCTTCAGGTGAAGAAATGATACATTAACTGTGTACAATTTGCTTAAGTAGGGTATTGATGGGGGTGGGGGGTAGCTATTAACAAGTTTTAAAAATATTGAGGAGCGGTGAATGATTGACGTCCGTTTGGTCGTTAAGTAGGAGGCCGCTGAATTTCCTTTTGTTGATTTCCAGGCTTTCCAGGTGGTTAAGTTTCCTTCCTTTTTTTTCTTGATGGAGTATTTGGAATTTGGGGTCGAACGAATGTCCTTCCTCTCGTAGGTGGTTCGCGTACGTGGAAGAATTTTTATTATTAGTGAAACATTTTTGATGTTCCTCGATCCTTTCTGAGAAGGCACGACCTGTTTGCCCTACGTAAATCATTGGGCAGTCCCCACACGTCAACATGTAAACCCCGCTGCGGTCAGTTTTGATAATTGGACTTTTGTTATTTTTTATTATCCTACCTAGGTTGTTGTTTGTTTTAAACGAGACTTTCACATTTTTCTTTTTCAGGATGTTTGCAATTTTTAAGGATGAGGATCCTGAATACGTGATGGAGGCATACTTCATATGATTATTATCTTTTCCTCGTGGGTATATTATGTTTGTAGTTCGTTGTTTAATTCTAGCTTTTAATATAGTATCAATGAGGTTTTCGTGAAATCCATTTTTTCCGGCAATTTGTTTAGTTATGTGCATTAGCTCTTTAAATACCTTATATACCTTATATACAGAAATGATTGTAAATGAAATACATTTAATCACCCACATATGACATAATTGAACTGCGATAAGAATTGATAAAATCGATGATTTGTTTCTTAAAGCGAACATATTTTTCATCATATTTTTTCAGTGCAGTTTATTATTTATCAGCGCATTAGCTCTTTCAATAATATTTCTATTTTTCGTTTCTATTATGAGTTTTTTGAGCTGTATGTCCTTGGTTTCTTTATTCGAACATATTTATCATATTTTTTCAGTGCAGTTTATTATTTGTCAGTGCAATAGCTCTGTCAATAAAATTTCTACGTTTCTATTAACGTTTCTATTATGAGTGTTTTGAGGTTTATGCCCCCGTAAAGTTATTATTTTTATGTGGAGTAATTGCGACGTGCCTCGAGACTGAAACGGCGCCGTTATGCGTCCGGAAAAGGTGCGAATCTCGTGACACACATTAAATCCCTAAACAGACACTAAAACTTCCTCAAATCCGAAAGTCATTTCATGGAGTTTTGAGATCAACGGGGTATAATAAAATGCCCTCAATCTTTCCTAGCTTCCCGTCGCATACGCACGTACATATTGCAAATGTCCTCCTGGTTTCCGCACGAAAACAAAAAAACAAACGGAAGACGAACAAAGCTCACCGTTCACCTCCCTTGAATTTAAATTATTAATATCTTAATAGATCTAGTTGACCTTAGAACTAATTCCGGATGCATAAAATTCATCGAAGATGTAAAATCTCGGCTGATGATTGTGCAAATACGATTAAAAATAATTGCTTTAATCGTTATCATCGAGCGCCATCTGTCTCGCAGACTTCGTATGGATGACAATCAATTAATCGCCCACGAGGAATTATCAGACGTTTTTCGTTCTAATCACTTTATTATCTTCCACAAAAAGTAATTGTGCTGAAAATAGCATTAGAAATCTGATATGGGCAGCACATGACTTTCTGCTCATATAAATCTAGTACAAGAAATTAGTTTACTACAATAGCAATTTTATATAGCAACGTCAAATTGAGTACAACAAATTAGTTTACAATAGCAATTTTATATAGCAATGTCAAATTGTTTATACTAGATTTATGTGAGCATAACTGTACCTACTTACAGCGAGAAAGTAAAAAGAACGCAACAAAATACAACAAGGCTTATAAAAGGGACTATTTAATTGTATCAACTGTTTCAACAACGTATTGCAATTTTCTCCGGTGCAAAATTAAAAACGCATTTCACATTTACATATAAATGCGCACGTTGCGCATTTTGCAGTGAACTTCTTTTGCCGGAAAATAGAGGAAGACGAGGGAGGGGCTCTACCTTCCGCACAAGGGCAGCGACAAATTTGCATTTTTATTCGCGGGCGCGATAAGAATTTCCGCCGGGCAAGTAATGAATTTTCCCACACCGTGCTGAAAAGGTCCAGGTGCGCGGCACAGAGTTTGAAAGTAATTACCCAGGGACTTAAGATCTCAGGAAATGTGCAATACTTTCGCGAGTACAAAAAAATGTGCACTAGTATTTAGTGAAATTGTTATAAATTAGGGGCATATGCATGAGCCACGCACACAATTTTTCTCGTTTTATGTACGTAAACTCTTTATTCCAATTTAAAAGTTGCTTCTTCTGTTCCGTTTGCCTGTAATGTTAATTGTTTTGTAATAATATTTATTCCAATTGGAGTATAAAAATACCTTTTGAATCATTTGCCGCTACACTTACTGTATTTTCAAACTTCTTCACAAACTTGGTACAGACGAAATTTAACCGCAAATAAACGTCACGAACGTAAAATGTTTTGATAATGAAGACCTTCTCTTCAATGGAAAAACTCAGAATATTGTTCATTGCAATTGATATCTGCCTAGCAAAATTATTTTCACATATAACATTTGTCAAACTCATGGCAAAGGTTTTTATGGTACATTGTTGAACTTATTTTTATTATTTTTGAGGTGGATTCTGGTACAAACGTAAATTAAATGGATGATACATTTACAGTTTTTAATACTCAATTTTTACTTTAATATGTTATTAGAATTTAAAACATTGCACACTTTTGCAATATATTTACACTTAAAATTCCAAATCTAGTTGAGCAAATCATATTGTATTAACTGGAAAGCATTTTTCAAGCGCCTTCCAACTATGTATCACATATAATGGGGTGCCATTTTATTTTAAACGAAAGTGGCTGTGGCTTAAAGGGTGGGTAGGGGGTCGACACTACCTACGCCATTATGCTAACCATCCAAAGGGTTTTGAGTAATTTAAAAAATAATCATTAGTTCTATAAAAAATAGTCGGTGGCAACTTTTTAAATTGACACCCTGTACATTCATTGAATACTGGGTAGCTATTTTCAAAGACCCTATAAATATCTCGAATTACATTAATGGTCGGTGAAAAGATACGAATAAATTGTATTTGTAACGGTCCAGAAATAGCGTTGGCAGAAACTGCATTTTAATAATTAATTGGCGTATAGACCTGCACGGTAGACAACCGTGCTCGCATTTTTTTGTTGTGGTGACGCGTTTCCCCTGTGAGCGATTTTTAAATTCGCCGGCGAGACGCCGCCATGAGCAGAACTCAGCCTACTCGTGTCCAGTATAGACCGTGCCAGAAGAACCGTTGAGATAAGGGTATCACCATCCGGTTTACGGGATAATCAACGGGGACTCAATAACCACCCTTGAGGGGATTGAGGCACCGAGTACAGGGCAGAGGACTAAAACGCTCATAACACCTGAGCGTTTAGCTACGGGCTAAGCAGCTCGGCCAGAACATTCTTGGCTGGAGGCGGCGAATCGAGCACCAGGCGTCTACGACGCAAGCCGTCGCCCTCCCGGAGCTGTGGCCAGTCAGCAGCGAGACCACCAGAAACACAGGCCAGATATAGATAACCAGATTCCAATATATATTTTTTTTTTGTGTGCTCAATCGAGCCAGATCGTTTATTCTTTTGTGTATAAGTTGCGTTACGTGTTTCGTGCCGTACGTGTTTTGCGCTTGTGTAAGAGAGAGGTCGCTCCGTCGGCCCTTTGAATCGCGCGATTAGGAGCTTACTATATTCGGCCGAATAGAGTAAACCCTGCGCGAAAGGGTGGCGTTCGGAGGTATTTGTTTCAGGAGCGCGGACACGGTGTCCGTCGTTTGTGTGTGAATAAACGCCGATATTACACTACAAACTCACACCTGTTATTTTTTTGTTCCCCCCACGTTTTCTCGATCGGGCATTGATTTCAGTTACAGTTTTCTATTCTCACTGCGAGATTTAAATCTGGTGGTGTTGGCGCCAAACGGTCAGCGTTGTGACAGTTCGTGATTTCTGAACTTCGCTGACTGTCTGCCGTCCACTCACGCAGGTAGGGTGGAGCCACCCTTTGCGACGAAGTAGCAACGAGGTTAAAATTACGTGGAGCCTTTTTTAACCCCCCCCCCACTCTCTGACACCGAGAGCCTGGCCCTCGTCACTACTTCGAAGGGACCCTCCACTCGCTCCAAAGCCTAACGCGCTGACTGCCCTTCAGGTACGTCACATATTTAATTAAGGGTACCTATGTTTCCCTCTGGGTTTTTAAGAAATATTCACCTCAAGTTGTACAAAAACATAAAATGTGCCTTGTAATATATACACAGAGCCCATAAAGTATTAAGACCTGGCTTAATTTTTTCCCCTGTATAAATTTTCGAAAAACACTTCAATAGGTCAAAATGATTTTTTTCAAACAAATATTTTGAGACCATTTTCAATTTTCCATCTCTCTCCGTTTTGAAGTTTAATAAAATAATATATATATATATATATTACAGTTATATTTCATTGTTTTGTTATGTATTTGCAAATTCTTTCCACTTTCTTCTGTTCTTTGCCATTTCTCTTGCTTGTTTCACTGTCTTCCCTCTGGTGTTTATTATTTCTTCTATTTTATTGTCCCATTCTTGTATTGGTCTACCTCTTTCTCGTTTCTTTCCTGTTTTTGCTTCCCAGATTTCTTTTGTTTGATTCGTATTTTTCATCCTAATTGGATGTCCCCACCAGTTGAGCTGCTTCTTTTCTTTAAACTTTTCTATTGATTCTATTTCCAATTCCTCTCTGATGTCTTTATTTCATATCCTGTCTTTTTTCGTTACTTGTTTTACTCTTCTCAGATATTTCATATCTATTGCCTGTAATCTACTTTTATCTCTCTTTGTTAGTTCCCACTTCTCGATCCCGTATGTCAAAATCGTTCTGTATATAGTTTTGTATATATTCATTTTTGTCTTTCTGCTTATCTCTTCTTGTTTGTAAGTATATTATTCAGGGCATAGTACGTTTTTATTGTGTTGTTTATTCTGTTGCTTAATTCTCCTTCCATTTTCCCGTCTTCTGTAAGTTCTACTCCAAGGTATTTGAATTGCTCCACATGTTCAATTTGGTCCTGTCCTATCTGTATGTTTATGTGTTCTTTCCGCTTTCCTATTATCAGTACTTTTGTTTTGCTGTAGTTCATCTTCATGTTATATTTCTCTAGGTGTTTATTCCATGCGTTGAGGTTATGTTGCAGGTTCCTTTCGTTTTCTGCTATCACTACCACACCATTGGCGTATGCTCCTTCTGATATTTTAACCATTTGCATGTTTTTGTATCCTACGTTTGCCTTTATTATTTCTGTTTTAATTCTCTTTATTATTTCATCCATATATAGGTTGAATATTGTTGGGGTAAGAGTTCCTGCTTGTCTTAGTCCATTGTTTGTTTTAAAAGTTCTTGAAATTTGCCCCTTGTATATTATTACATTACTGTTGTTGTTATATATATTCTGTAATAAAGGGTTTTCCAATAAGAGGTGTTATTTTGATATTCAAAGAAAAATGCCATTTTTTATTATAAATCATCAGATGTTTATTTCATTACAAAGAGGAAGGTATGCCGTTAATAGTGGAAAATAACATCAAGCAAATGACCACCACGGCCACGCTTACAGGACAAAATCCTTTTCATGAAATTTTCCATAACTAAATCGCAAAGTGGCTGCTGTATGTCCTCGATAGCCTCACGAATTCCATCTTTGAGGTCTTGAATCGATACTGGGCTGTTGGCGTAGACCTTCTCCTTCACGTGGCCCCAAAGAAAGAAGTCGCAAGGTGTTAAATCACAAGATCTCGGTGGCCAATTGTGATCACCTCTTCGAGAGATAACACGGTCCGGAAACTTTTCCCTTAAAAGATCAATGGTTTCGTTGCTTGTGTGGCACGTAGCGCCGTCTTGTTGAAAGTGAACGTTGTCCAGATCAATACCATCCAATTCCGGCCATAAAAAATCGTTAATCATCTCTTGATAGCGCAATCCATTCACCGTAACTGTTGCGCCAGCCTCATTTTCGAAAAAGTAAGGTCCAATGACTCCGCCGGACCATAAACCGCACCAAACAGTCACACGTTGAGGATAGAGAGGCTTTTCAACAATAACTCTTGGGTTTTCTGAGCCCCAGATGCGACAATTTTGCTTGTTGACGAAGCCACCGAGGTGGAAATGGGCCTCATCACTGAAGATGATTTTTCGATGGAATTCCGGATCATTTTCATGCATTTCAACGACCCAATCAGCAAAGTCACGACGTTGTTGATGATCGGCCGGCTTGAGTTCTTGTGTTAACTGGACTTTATAAGCCTTAAGACCCAAATCTTTATGCAAAATACGGTGTAATGACGTTTGTGGAATACCTAATTCCAAAGAACGACGAGGAATGGACAAACCTGGGTTTTCTTCAACACTTTCGGCTACAGCAGCAATATTCTCGGCTGTTCTTGAGCGACGTGCACGGGTTTTATTCTTCTCATCACTAACTTGTCCCAACAGCTCGAATTTTTCCACCAATTTCTGTATTGCGGTCCGACAAGGTGCTTCACGACGACCCAAAAATGTTCGAGTTTTACGAACAGTCTCTGCCAAATTTTCACCATTTTTATAGTGAATTTTAATAATTTCAATGCGTTGTTGAAGCGTGTATCGTACCATTTTTATTAATGGCGTAGTTTCTACTTGTCAAATGCCAAGAAATGACAGCTTCAAAAGTGACATCTACCGAAATAGCGGGCTATTCAAAATAACACCTCTTATTGGAAAACCCTTTACTTTCACTATCATGTTTTCTATTTCCCTCTCTTTTAGTATTAACCATAGTTTCTTTCTTGGGGTCATGTCAAACGCTTTTTCGAGGTCTATAAATCCCAGATATATATTTTTATTATTTGCGATTCTTCTTTCTGTGATTCGTTTTATTGTGAAGATGTTATCTTGTGTGGATCTCCCTTTCCTGAAACCACATTGCGGTTCTTCTAGGGTCTGTTCTATTCTTGCTATTATTCTCTTGTTAATTATCTTTTCTAATATTTTCATCCCTATACTTATTAGTGTTATGCCTCTATAGTTTGCGCATTTCGTCTTGTCACCTTTCTTGTATATCGGTACTCTTAACGCTGTTTGCCAGTCTTTCGGTATCGTATTTGTCTTCCATATTTGGTTCAGTAGCTTCAGGAGTTTATCTTTTCCTATGGGTCCAATGTGTTTAATCATTTCTGCTGTGACCTGGTCTTGTCCTGGTGGTTTTCCTATTTTCAGTTCCCTTATTATTTCTAGAAGCTCTTGTTCGTTAATACTCTCCGTTACTGTTTCCGTGATGTTCTTTTCGCTGTTTCTTGTCTTCTGTTTGTTGCCGCTATTTATAGTTAGCAATTCTTTGAAATACTCTTTCCATCTTTCTATTATTTCTTCGTTTTCCTTCAACATTTTGCCTTGTTTGTCTTGTATGTATCTCGTTGCTTGTCTTTTTTCTTTCCTGCATCCTTTTATTGTTTTATAGAATAGCTTTTGATTTTCCTTTGCGTTTTTCTCCATTGTCTCCCCGAACTTTTCCCATTCCCTGTTCTTTGCTATTCTAACCTCGTCTTTTACTATTTTCCTTTTTTCCATGTACCTTTCGTAGTTATTCCTGTATTTGATATTTAGGTATTTTTGCCATGCTGTTTTCTTTTCTTTTATTTTATCTCGTATGTCCTCTGACCACCACACTGTCTGTTGTTTCTTGTTTGTACTTTTCTTCAACCAGCATGTCTCTTGTGCTGCCTCAAGCATATTTATTTTTATGTTATTCCACATTTCCTCTACTGCTTCGCTGTCGTTGGCCACTTCTAACTTGGCTTCTAATTTCTATTTGTATTGTATTGCTGTTTCTTCATCTCTTAGTTTGTATGCTCGTATCTTTTTGTAATTTACTGCTATAGTTGGTCGCTGTATCTTTCGGTCACTGTCTTGATAGTTTTCCTTGAGTGTGGTCACCACTAGGTCCTGGTTACTTCCTATTTCGTAGCTTTTCTTTACTCTTGCGTTGTTAAATAAAAATAACAAAGGTTTATAGTCAATAAGAAGTTTAAATTATTGAATTTCGAAAATAAATATCATGAATATGAACCGTTCGTGTGAATCACCCATAGTATTTTCATGAATAGTATATATAGTTTAGTAGTAGTAAGTATTTTCGATTTAAAACTACCTTAGGATTACACCCTTCAGATATGGCTGTCGAGTCGCGGGACACTGCATATAAATTCTTAAATTTTAAATCAATCAATTACTTGAACAAGGAAAACTGAACCTGAACAAACCTTATCGTCACTGACCCGGAAGTTGCTCCATCCCGACGTAACCTCCGGCGTTATTCTGGGGCGATTCTCCGCGCACGACTTGGACAAATTGAGAATTCGATGGCTTGTTTTGATTTCATATATCGCATCGAGATGCCACCGGAATTTTTCATCCCGGTCAGCGCACCGGCAGTTGTTTTTTTTTTGCCGTTGTCCTAACGTCCGGCAAGGGCCTTCCCCTTTTTACCTTATTTCGTTATAAGGCGATTTTCCTCCCGGAAAGCCAAGAAATTGGATCCGATATTGAGTCCCTACAGAAAATATACACGGCCTACTTTACATACATCCGTGTCCGCTGAGGCTGCACGTACAATAGACGAACATTAATCATTTGCGCAGAAATTTTACCTGAAGCATACATATAGCATATAGCATAGAATATAGCATATTATAGATATCAACGTAGATTACAGTAGATGCAAGTTATTTGTATGCAATTAATAAGACGTGATCAATCGCTCTGATTGATTGGTTTATAGAACGTATTTGTGAATTCGTTGCTACGACATTCTTTTGATTTCAAACATAAGTCTTATTTTCGATATTTTAGTCACTCTTTATGATACACATTTATTGAATCTTCCAGATTTTTAGTTTTATTTCTACGCTTAGTTCTCCTGTTAGGAACTCTTCCATCTCTTCTTTTACTCATGTCTTTTGTGCATGTCAGTTCTTTTTGTCTCTCCCCTTGAGTATTTTGCTTTGTTTTGTTTATTCCGCTTCAATGAATATGCAGATGAAACATTTGAAACTAATTTATATAACTTACAGAATATTTCATTAGAATGCTAAAATTGGTAAATTGGCCAGTCAGTTGAATCAGTTTAATAGTGGCGGTGGTGATTTAAGAACCTGCATAATTTATTGTTATGAATACGTTAATAATACACATAAAATAAATATTCTTGCTGGACCAAGCAAAGGGTATATCCCTATGGGGAACTCGCGCTGAAATATAAACAATAAGTTTGGCGAACGTTAATTGCATGCAATATAGCCGTTTCCGGATGAGCGGTCCGGTCGAGCCCTGAACGCCAAAGTAAATTCGAAGTATTGTTTATTTAAATTTAAAGGCATCTGCGGCATCCACTTGAGGAGAAGTAATTGAACTTATAAATTCAAAGTGCGCCGTTACCGCGGTCGATTCCTGATCTCTGAACAACGGGGGAGAGCTGGAGCAGTTTAATTAAATAACTTCTTCAGTTCGGACTTCGGTTAGCAAGACTGCCAAGGAGTAAGAATTTTGTTGGAAACGATAAAGGAATAAAGTGAACTGTGGTACACTTACGCCTTCTAATTAATATTTTTTTAATGTTTTCTATCATTTTTATTTCAATAACATAAAATCGCTCGCTGGAATTTTATAGAAGTTACGGTGTATCGTGCTAAAAGTGAACATTTGTATTTTCCATGGTAACTATTTATAACAAGTATGTCCAAATATTAGTAGTGAATAACTAAATTCCCCAATGGAACTTGTCAATTTTTTTTTAGGTTAAGTTGTTTTCAATTTGAGGTTATATTTTTAATTAACATTGTGGCCAGATGTAAAGTTTAAATTATTACAGCTGAAAATGGAACGGCAGGAAACTATAAATCTGACAATGTGGTAGGAAGCAAACGTCTAATAAACATCGACATTAAAAAATAATTAACTTCCGTTGCATCACTAAATCAGTTTATCCAACATGACAAAAAGAAAACCCAGCCAACTTGGTTGCAAAAAGTCATAAATGTATATTATTAACGTAGTCATGCTCATATAAATCTAGTACAAACAAAATTGACATTGCTATATAAAATTGCTGTTCTAACCTAATTTCTTGTACTAGATTTATGTGAGCATGACTACATCAAACGTAATAATAGATATTTATATAACAAGTGAGTTAGGTGGATGATTATCTACGAGAATTAATATTCAAGGAAAAAAACATCCTGTATTATACAATATTTTATTCAATTTTGTCGAACAACAGTTTAATAGTTAAACATTTAATTTTTATAGTATTATATCAATGGAAACTCATATTTTATTCAATTTTGTCGAACAACAGTTTAATAGTTACACATTTAATGTTTATAGTATAAAATCGGTAGAAAGTCATATTTGATTCAATTTTGTCGAACAACAGTTTAATAGTCGAATATTAGTCGAATATTAGTCGATAGAAAGTCGAACTGATATTCGTTACTAAACAAAAATTTAAAAAGGGCCAATTGTAGTGTTTTTGTACCAGATAGATTTTCAAATGCTGTATTCCTCACAGAATTGAAATCACCGAATGTGCTATTTTAGTATAACTGCATGTACATCTTATTATTACATTTTATGATACTGTCCTGTTAATAGTCATTAAAATATCCCCCATACGAAAAGACAGTCCGCAAAGTCTGACTTTCGGTATACCGCAATCTTTCGGCTTTTATCGACACTTTATCAGTTTCTGTACTAATGAGGATTAACATAAGAGTATCAATTTTATCGTTGGGATCATATTAAGCCCAAGATTCGTATCATATTTTATGTGTAGCCGGATTTTATTGAGAAAGTTTAAGTGGATTTTACATAATAATTTATATATCTTCTTTTATAGTTGCATGAGTTATTATTGAGATGGGTATTTTACTGCCTTATATAAACCAAGTTCTATATTTATAAACATAAAAATATTATACAGCTGCGTAATTTTCTTGATTATAGTAACAAAATATAAACTAAATCACTAAATCACGTAATCTAACCCACACTAATTCATTAAGTTTAAATAATTTAAAGAGTTAGAAAACATTTTCAAATTATATATCTTCAAGCACACTGTATCCAAATTATTCATACAATTTTCAAAATATCCATTAGACACATTTTCATAAATTTCTGTGACAGATATAGCGATACTTGTCAACTGGGAACAGTTGAAATTTTCAAAATATCCATTAGACAATTTTGAGAATTTTCATTGACAGATAATGAATAACAGTTCGAATTTCTCACTTATTCACTTGAAAACATTCGTCAAATTTTCGGAGGATATATCTTAAGGTATACTGTATCCAAATAAGGCATAAAATTTTCAAAATATCCAATAGACAAATTTTGAGAAATTTCAGTTGACAGATATAGTCAACTCGATATCTGTCAACTGGAAAAGTTATATGTTCGATTTTCTCACTTATTTGCTTCAAAACCTACGTCAAATTTTCAAAAGGATATATCTTCAGGAATACTGTACACAAATATGGCATACAATTTTAAAAATATCCATTGGACAAATTTTGAGAAATTTCAGTGACAGATATAGCCATATCTAATGAATAATTTTTTTTTTTTAAATATCCATTAGACAAACAGATTTTCAGAAATTTTAGTGACAGATATAGCGATACAGCGTATTTATAACTCGCAAAGTTAATAACTCGATTTTCTCACTTATTTAAGACATATTTGTGGTAACATTTTCAGACTAGTTACATTCAGTTAAACTGTATACAGATCTGGCACGAAATTTTGAAAATATCCATTAGATAAATTTTCAGATATTTCAGTGATAACTTATACTGGTCAACTCGGAAAGTTAATAACTCGATTTTCTCACTTACTTAAGACATATTCGCGGTCAAATTTTTAGAGGATTTGTATTCAGGTATACTATATACTGATCAGGCATACACATTTGAAAATATTGATTAAATAAATTTTCAGAAATTTCAGTGACTGATAACTAATACTGGTCAACTCGCAAAGTTAATGACTCGATTTTCTCACTTATTTAAGACATATTTGTGGTAAAATTTTCAGATTAGTTATATTCAGTTAAACTGTATACAGACAGGCACGAAATTTTGAAAATATCCATTAGATAAATTTTCAGTTATTTCAGTGATAACTTATACTGGTCAACTCGGAAAGTTAATAACTCGATTTTCTCACTTATTTAAGACATATTCGCGGTCAAATTTTCAGAGGATTTATATTCCGGTATACTGTATACTCATCCGGCATACAAATTTGAAAATATTCATTACAGAAATTTTCAGAAATTTCTGTGACTGATAAGTTATACTGGTCAACTCGAAAAGTTAATAACTCGATTTTCTCACTTATTTAAGACATATTCGTGGTCAAATTTTCTAAGGATTTGTATTCAGGTATACTGTATACAGATCTGGCACGAAATTTTGAAAATATCCATTAGACAAATTTGCTGAAATTTCAGTGACAGATATAGCGAGTCAACTGGGAAAGTTATATGTTCGATTTTCTCACTTATTTACTTCAAAACATTCGTCAAATTTTACTTAATCACTTATATGTAATAATAGGTATGATTTTGGATCATACCATAATACATTTTTAAATATTTATTGTGTGATACATCTACTGTTTAGTAATAAATTATATAATTTATTTTTTAATGCATATTTGTAGGTTATATTGCAATGTGTGTAAGGATACTATGACGTAAAACCATATTATAATATCTTATTATGTTATATCATACCGCAATAAAGAGATTATATTACTGTAGTCATCGATAAATAAAGCACACTTCATGTAACACATACATAACTTACAGTTTAAGCTCGTAAGACACCATCATATTTACTTAAAATATCATGTCATTTCACGACCTCTAAATATTTTAAGACATTTAGAAAGACATTTCGAAGGTAAATAGACATTTGTAGACAATTGTAGGTGACAACTTTTCCGACATATTCCTATGTGCCGGCCTTTATTGTGATATTCCTGCGTTTCTATGGTAGGGCTAAAGTTACGGACTTTTCGTAATACTATACTGTTATACCGTTTTATCAGAACTACAAAAGCGCTGTAATGTCATGCTAAACGGTCAGCGGCCGTTAAGAATTCTTAACGGACGCCGGCCGATAAGGGGAACGCACGCCCCCATGGTTAAACAATTCAAATTTAAAATTGCTCAGGAGATGACTGCCAGATTCCTGTCGGCCATAGTAAATAGTTGCATAGTTAGTTGCCGGTTCGTCAAAATGGATAAAGAAAAATTTGAAATTTCTGCCGAGATATTGGAGGCAACATCAGCTGCAAATATTGACTTGCTGCCCAAAAAAAAGAAGGAACGATCCCAGAAAGTGTGAAGATTTATTAAGTGGCGCAAAAATAAACAGAGAAATTGGTGAGTGAAGATGTACTACTAGCCTACGTAAAGGGAAAATCAGAAATGTATTCTACTACATCTATATAGACTAAATATTGCTAAAATATTCGTATTACGAAAATTCTTGAACTACACAAGGCCGATATGCAATTAACAGACTTGGTTGAAGTTTATAACCCTCCGTTGCTCTACGCTACGGTCCTCTTTGCCTCGGTTGAAAAACTTCAACTTGCCTCCTTTATTTGCTGCATATCGGCCTAATGACGTTAATAAATATATCAAAATATTGTACAGTAATTATGATTGTGTTATACTATCTCTACATAAAGGTAAAGTTTATATTCCACATTTTTATTTCCCATATAGCCAATAAACTGTCACGGTATGTGTGATGGTGTTAATTAACTACCACAAGTACGGCGTTGCAATTCACTTTGATTAACTTTCCAATGCTTTGTTAAAAGGAAGCTATACATCACAAGAAAAGAACTGTATAACGCTCTCATTAAATTTCACACACAACGTAAATCAAATTTAACGCAACCCGTAGCTGGACAAGGGTCGATGGGAGGAAGGCCGGAGGAAGGGGCGGGCAGCCATTATCGCGCACGTTTCGTTTCCAATTTTTTGCCATTACATTTTTCATATCACGAAATAATAATAAATAAGGCGGATTTATTGGAGCGCCGGTAGCTCCCTTATAGACTAATAATTTCGAATGTGGACGGCTCGGTGCTCACAGCAGAAGTTCACGGCCTGCATGACACGCACAATGGTCATCGGCGATCCTAGACCTCGGAAACTCGAGGACATCATTAGCGCTGCCTAATTGAACCCCTCGGTTATATCTACGCTTGGGCGCTACATTTGTGCAAAGCAATATTTTGTAAGAGATTTATTTGTGAAGTAAAGAACTATAGACAGATGAGAAAGATAATGCTGCGGAGATTTGAATAAGGACCCTCTAGTTATGTAATCAAATGTAATCATAACCAAAATTGACCAAAATTTTGTTTTATTACAATATATAAAATCCAAGCCTTTTTTTCCTAATTTTGTTTTAACTGACGTTGTTTTAATTGGTAACTAGATGCATTCTACACATTGAAATAATAATTTAATAGTTTTACTTTAACGCACTTATTCTCAATTTTTTTCAAATGTTACATATTGCACATAAGTACATGTAGTTAAATATAACATCGCAACTTTGAATGGAGTTGTAATGAGGGCTATGCAGATAATATTTGCTAAATTATAAAATTGAATTGCACGCACACATAGCCATCACATGAAATCTACTTGGTCTGCAGTGTGATTCATTTTTATAAGAGTACGTTTAGTGGTAGGAGCGACGTTTTGCGCTTATCTGGCTTATGGAAATTCGCAATTTGCACAGCAAAAGTGAGAGGGGCCGCGAGATATCCGCTTGGCGGACGTTATCCGGCGGCATGGCAAGAGATCCGACATAAAATCAATAGAGATAATCGCTGATTCCTTTAATGGTTTCCAAGCTCTATCTTGTTTTATATCTGGCAGATTATTTTAGATTTCCGGACACCCCCACAGCAATCCATGCTTTGTGCCGCACGCTTCTATCTTAGATACGAGGTGCAATTATAAAATTATCTCTTATCAGCATATTATTTTGATGGAAATTACGTCTTGGATTGCGAACGTGAAAACGTTGTTGCTGACACAAATTTTTCGTTTTGACACTCGGTATATTATTATTATCGAAACTACTGTAATAGGCCCAAATATACGCCCAGTATAATACGCATTTACGCAATAAAGTGACTCATATTTTAAAAATCATGAATACAACAAAATTATTAAATTATTTCATTTACAAATATTCCCAGGGTGAAATGTGATAAATAGCCATCGCAAGTCGCGCCAGAGCGTCGCCAAATATCTCAAGAGCCGAGGCCTGCATATGCACGGTTCTGGAAGATTCCATGTCGTGGTGTCACATAAACAATTTGGGTATCAGCGCCCCTTAGAAACGAGCAAGCGCCAGGCACGTAAAAATCACCTCGAATGGCAACTCTTTAAATAAAGTGTAAAACTCTGCGCTAAAAACGCATTAATACCACACGCACACTCAAGATTAATAATCACCATGATAACTAAGAGATGGGGGCGAATATTTAGCGGTAGATATGTGAGGGGAGTGGAGATTTGAAGCTGAAAAAACCTATTTAAGCATAAGCCACACACGAGCGAGATCAGTAAGAAAGTTGCGTCGGCCACGGGCAACGCACACGACATTCGCGGTTTTGAGTATATAAATTCACGTCGGGTTATAATTAAATTAACGATTGCATATAACGTTGTAAAAAAAACGCGAAGTAGAATAAAAATTTGAATAAATCGAAAAACGTACAATTCTAGGTACAAAGTAATTTATTTTTTATTATTAACGATAATATAAAGTTGTTAAACCAGTCTCATTATAAATTCACGGGAGTGATTATTCCTTTCAATCAACCCTAAGTTACCTATAAATACCAAACGGCTCGTACGCTATTCGTGTTTACGAATCACTAGAGGAAGCAATAACAGGTGTAATTGACGCCCACCCGCGCACTTCGTTCACACACCTGTTATTGTGGAATCACCTCCTTCACTAGAATCAAATCGTCGTCAGCATCATAACATTTAAACATATAAACTCATCATACATCGCGCCCGCGATCGCAAACTAACGTAGCTGTATTCACCATAACTATAACAACTAATCAAGGCATTCAGTGTTACCCTCCGACATACATCATCATATTCAAATCAAAATAATTCATAAAAATGATGGCTTCTTCATTTTAAATCATAAATGAGCACATAACGTGCATATTATTGGGCAGAGTGATTTATAATTGTATAAATAAATAAGTTAGATTAAATCATAATAATTTAAAAACATAATGTATAAAAATACTGGTTTCTTTATTTCAAATCTTAAAACAAGCACATAACGTACCTATTATTGGGCAGAGTAATTTAGAATCGAACAGATAAAATAGGCTGGATTAAATCTCAATAATTTGAAGACATAATGACAATTTTTGGTTAAATATCATAAACAAGAAATAAGTGGAATTATTAAAACCCGGTAGCACCCCGGTAGCACCCCGGTTCGGATTGAGGTAGCAGAACTGTTATTTGACACAACTTGTAACATGTCTGACGGTGATGACAAGTTGTGACATTGGAGCTTGCTGTGGTCGTGGGTAGAATTACTAATTTACCTCAATCAACGTAAGCAACGGGGCTCCAATAATTACATTATTGTGTGGACACCGACACAACCATGAAATTCGGGAAGATCGCGAGATACCTTTAGTAATCATTCATGAATTATTGGGGATATTTCAACATCTTTAAATAGTTCTATTTTTGATCATATCACTTTCCCGTAGTTAAAAGGAGTGAAAGGGCATGGTAATAAATGGTCTAAGAAACTAGAGAAGCACGTGCATGTATAACAAACACTCGTAAATAAACTTCGTAGTCATAACCATTTTCAAACTATCAATTGAATAAATAAGAGAATTTACAAATTCATTAAAAGGTCAACGAAATCTAGAAAATAAATCAATTCATGTCATAATCGTCAACCTGTGTTTTATTTTCCTGTATGTTACAATTATATAAATTAATTCACATCATCATCAACCTGTGTTCCTGTGTTTTATTTCCCTGTGTCTTACAATTTCAGCGTGTCTATTATTAAATAAATAAAACAAATCCTAAAATTGGTGCTTTCTTGTATTAATCCATTATTAGTGTACGTTAATTAACACATTACCAATAGCAAAGAACCTTGAGAGTAATCACGGTAGTTAAATTAAACGTCACGACGTGTAAGTACTAAATACGATCACAAATCACGAGCCAAAAATAATGAAAACATTATATAATAAATCACGAGCCAAAAATAATTAAAACATTATATAATAAATCATGAGCCAAAATAATCAAGAAATTATATAATAATTTCACGATAAAAACGACGAATAATAAAATAAATGTAATAAAATAATATCGGAGCGTTACACTACGAATAATAATACTAATAACAATGATGATAATAATAATAATAATAATATCTTTATTGGTGCCATAAACAATAAGTTTTACATACGTCATAGTTATACATATTTCAAATTAAATATAAATTTAAAATCAGTACATAAAAGAAAAAATATTAAATCCATTGTATAATATACATAGAATTTTCATAATATTAAATTTGATTTACCTATTCTATAAAGTTGTTGCTATTACTTGCTAATAACGCAATTTGTATGAAATCCTGATAATTACAATATCTGAATAATTATTTATGTTGATATGGATCATTATATTCACATTTCGCAATATACATTACATTATTTTTGGGGGTAGTGTGGAAAGCAGTTATTTCATGATTCGTCTGTGATTAATTAAAAACTGTACGACAATAACAGTCTGTGAAGGAGCCGCGCCCTTGTGTAATAAAACATTCCCCCGCAAACATCTCATCTCGCAAGATAAATAGATAGTTACATCTCGTCGTAATTACAAAATGTGTCAACATCAGCCACGAATGTATGGCTTAATTTTAATGCAGGAGATATTCTTATTACTTTAATATTGTCAGATTCCTCATCTCATTACTTATATTAGTCCTAAACTCTGGTACGTTGGATATACAAAGATTTTAAAATTATTTCGCCTTAAATGACATCATGTTTATTGATTGCAAAATTAACATACTCCCTCCGTTCCAAAATAAGTGTCCGATTTAGGAATTACATTTGTTCCAAAATATGTGTCCAATTTAGGAATTACATTTGTTCCAAAATATTCCAGAAAAGACATTTCCATAAGTAGCCAGACGTTTCTGCACTTTGAAGATCGAACATTAGCAGATCCACTAATGTGTGCATCGAATTCCAGACGAGATTGTCACCGCATTCCAGTTTTTGCATCACGTTTTGGCTCGTAATTATATGTGAAGCGCCAAATCGATTGCACCGAATCTGTGGCCTGCGGTGGGTGATTTATAGGCCAATACGGTTTCGACTATCAGCACTAATTTACCTAAGCTGGGAGCAGTGGTCGAAGCAAAAACACACAGAACGACCGCAATTCGTCGATAAATCAATCGCTCTGGCTACAAATGCATATGAAAAGTGTAAAAATAAACAAATGAAAATATTGCCATGTTTATTCTAACATTTTCCATCAGAATAATATTTAAAGACTGTTATAAAAAATAATACAATATGAAACATTGTAAATGGTAAAACGGTACATTGGTATTGACATGAAAAAAGCCTTCGACACTATATCAAAACCAAAATTAATCGAAAAACTTAAGGCAATAGGAATAAAGAGAAAAGAGCTAAACATATTGAACATATATTTATCAAACAGAACACAAAAAACCAAAGTAAATAAAGCAGAAAGCTAACCAAGTGTAGCTGAATATGGAATACCACAAGGAGGAAACCTACCACCAATCTTATATAATATATACACAAACGATCTGCTGGAAATGTACTTGAAAGGAAAACCACATATATATGCAGATGACACCTGTTTACATTACACGGGAAAAAACTATAGAGAAATTCCTCTTTTTCTGGTATTGTAGTGCTTCTACAGTACAAAAAGTAGATTTTGATTTATATGAATAGCGAGATTAAATAGAAGAGCAAAATAACAACAGTGCACACTGAAGAACATTGAAACATTGTACACAATAATGTAATTATGGGTGTTTTCATTTGTCTGAACAGACTTGTACGAATCCAATGAACTAATTATAATTTGTTTGAATAGATATTCATCCGAATCAAACTTTTGTTATTCTAATGAAACTACCCTAACCGAAACTTGTGGATTGCTTAGACTCGAGGATATCGATTCCATCCCCCTCGCCTGCGTTTTACACCAAACTAAATTATCTGGAAGATCTCGCCAGTTACTAGTTCAAGTTTATCGAGGTACTTGAACTCTCCGCATTATTATTAGTAAATACAGCCGTTATTATTCTTGGGGTAGTTACAAATAGGTTGAATTCCGAATTGAGTAAGTGGCCTCATTTGATTGCGGGATTTAGACGGTGTGGTATTAATTCAAATTGAATTAAGCGCCGCGGAGACCGTCGCAGGTTAACGGTCATTGTAAATTGTTTAACGGGCACCAGTTCTCCCATTATTCGCAAGTTTCAAAATGATCAATGCCATTTTAACGTAATAAAGCACTGTTTAAAAATTAATGTCGATCATAGACATAAATCATCAATTGAATGTACGCCTAGTAGTCTAGATAGATTTGAAGAAGTTGTAAGCACTGTCAGATAATGAAGATTCAGTCTTTAATTTACATGGACTAGTTTCGACCTGCGGGTCATCATCAGCAGAGTCATCATCATATTTTGAAATTGAAAGGGTTATTCATAATAGTTGAATGTTAAGATCTAGAAAATTGAGATTATTATTATTGTTGTTTTCGATAGTAAGTCTTATGTTGTCATGTAAACCGTTGATGTAATTGTAAATGTTATTGATGGTGTAATAGGCCCTAATATACGCCCAGTATAATACGCATTTACGCAATAAAATGACTCATATTTTAAAAATCATGAATACAACCAAATTATTAAATTAATTCATTTACACCAATTTGGGTAGCAGCGCCCCTAAGAAACGAGCAAGCGCCAGGCACGTAAAAATCACCTCGAATGGCAACTCTTTAAGTTAAGTGTAAAACTCTGCGCTAAAAACGCATTAATACCATACGCACACTCAAGATTAATAATCACCATGATAACTAAGGGATGGGGGCGAATATTTAGCAGCAGATATGTGAGGGGAGTGGAGATTTGAAGCTGGAAAAAAACCTATTTAGGCACAAGCCACACACGAGCGAGATCAGTAAGAAAGTTGCATCGGCCACGGGCAACGCACACGACATTCGCGGTTATGAGTATATAAATTCACGTCGGGTTATAATTAAATTAACGATTGCATATAACGTTGTAAAAATAAACGCGAAGTAGAATAAACATTTGAATAAATCGAAAAACGTACAATTCTAGGTACAGAGCAATTTAATATTTTTATTATTAACGATAATATAAAGTTGTTAAACCAGTCTCATTATAAATTCACGGGAGTGCTTATTCCTTTCAATCAACCCTAAGTTACCTATAAATACCAAACACCGATTACCTATTCCTGTCAGTAAACAATGGCGGCTCGTATGCTATTCGTGTTTACGAATCACCAGAGAAAGCAATAACAGGTGTAATTGACGCCCACCCGCGCACTTCGTTCACACACCTGTTATTGTGAAATCAAATTCCCGCACTAGATTCAAATTAACGGAAAATAGTGTATTTAACCAACCACAAGTTACCTAGAAAAGCCAAACACCGATTACCTATTCCTATCAGTAAACAATAGCGGCTCGTACGCTATTCGTGTTTACGAATCACTAGAGGAAGCAATAACAGGTGTAATTAACGCCCACCCGCGCACTTCGTTCACACACCTGTTATTGTGGAATCACCTCCTCCACTAGAATCAAATCGTCGTCAGCATCATAACATTTAAACATATAAACTCGTCATACATCGTGCCCGCGATCGCAAAGTAACGTGGCTGTATTCACCATAACTATAACAACTAATCAAGGCATTCAGTGTTACCCTCCGACATACATCATCATATTCAAATCAAAATAATTCATAAAAATGATGGCTTCTTCATTTTAAATCATAAAAGAGCACATAACGTGCATATTATTGGGCAGAGTGATTTATAATTGTATAAATAAATAAGTTGGAATAAATCATAATAATTTAAAAACATAATGTATAAAAATACGGGTTTATTTATTTCAAATCATGAAACAAGCACATAACGTACCTATTATTGGGCAGAGTAATTTAGAATCGAACAGATAAAATAGGCTGGATTAAATCTCAATAATTTGAAGACATAATGACAATTTATGGTTAAATATCGTAAACAAGAAATAAGTGGAATTATTAAAACCCCGTATAAACAGAGAGAATGATAAACGAGAGAATGAAGCTTGGTATAATCACAATAGAAGTTATTTATAACCTCCAATGTTCCTAATAATAAAATATTATAACATTACATAAACATTTCCGATTGAGGTAGCAGAATTGTTATTTGACACAACTTGTAACATGTCTGTCGGTGATGACTACTTGGGACATTGGTGCTTGCTGTGGTCGTGGGTAGAATTACTAATTTACCTGAATCAACGTAAACAATGGGGCTCCAATAATTACATTATTGTGTGGACACCGACACAACCATGAAATTTGGGAAGATCGCGAGATAGGTTTAGTAATCATTCATGAATTATTGAGGATATTTCAACATCTTTAAATAGTTCTATTTTTGATCATATCACTTTCCCGTAGTTAAATGGAGTGAAAGAGCATGGTAATAAATGGTCTAGAGAAGCACGTGCATGTATAACAAATTCTCGTAAATAAACTTCGTAGTATAGCCATTTTCAAACTATCAATTGAATAAATAAAAGAATTTACATATTCATTATAAGGTTAACGAAATATATATAATAAATCAATTCATGTCATAATCGTCAACCTGCGTTTTATTTTCCTGTATGTTATAATTATATAAATTAATTTACATCATCATCAACCTGTGTTTTATTTCCCTGTATCTTACAATTTCAGCGTGTCTATTATTAAATAAACAAAACAAATCCTTAAATTGGTGCTCTCTTGTATTAATCCATTATTACTGTACGTTAATTAACACATTACCAATAGCAAAGTACCTTGAGAGTAATCACGGTAGTTAAATTAAACGTCACGACGTGTAAGTACTAAATACGATCACAAATCACGAGCCAAAAATAATTAAAACATTATATAATAAATCACGAGCCAAAAATTACTAAAACAATATATAATAAATCACGAGCCAAAATAATCAAGAAATTATATAATAATTTCACGATAAAAACGACGAATAATAAAATAAATATAATAAAAATAATATCGGAGCGTTACAATGGTGTCATTATTGCCTTTAATGGTACAAATAATATCGTCCATATACCTGTTCCAGAACAGAATTTTATTATTATAGTTGGTAACTTGAGTTGGCAGCATTATGATTTGTTTCAAAGTTTCTGAGATTTGTAATTAATTAGTTATGCTTGATCGGAGGCCCATTTCGTAATCCTGGACCACATATGTAATGCACACTATTTCCAGTATGCTGCATTCAAAACGTGAACAAAACGTTTGTTTTGACCGCTCACCGCTCGAATTGTAGTCAAGGCCTTTCTGTCATGTCCATAGTGTATGGTAATAATTGCAGTCCTGCACTTATGTCACTGCAGTCCATTTGTCCATTGGTTCCAATAGTATCCATTGGTTATCGAAATGGTTATCTAAACTCCTTATTTTGTGGTTCATTTGAATCGTGGCTCTCCAAAGCAGGTGGTTTAAGGTTTAAAGCGGGTGAGACATTTAACGAGAACTTAAATATTTGACACAACAGTCAAATGACAACTGAAATGGTTATACCTTTTTTGGATATTTTTTGGATTTGGATTTTTGGATATATTTGGAGTTAGGCGATTTCAGTGAATTATATCGGAAAGTGCGAAAATGATGATACCCGCCATGTGACTTCCCGACCCAAAATTTGCGTTCAATTAATTTTTTACTTCTTGCCATTGGTTTTCAATTAAGAGGATCAGGGCCGGTCTGCGTGCGTGGTGGATTCGCCGCGTCGCTGCGACCGGAAGTTTTAATGGAGCTGTCACAAAACAATTACGCCGGAAACGTGGCCGGCGTTGGAAATATACCGGTTACTGTCAATTCGCCCTCTAATTCATCAATAATATATCGGTGGTCTCTAGAGGATCCACGAGTATAGTGAGTACTGATTTTTTTTTTGTTGGATTTATACTTGAAGGACCACTGTCCTTATAATGGAATAATGTAGACAAGTGCCGAACTCATAAAGCCTTAAACTTTTACAAGGGATGGAAATATCTAATGTGCAAGATTGCGTTAATAATGAAAATCACAATCTAATTTATATAACCGAGACATGTTCTTCTTCACTATCACCTATCACTTTCACAGAAATTTATAAAACACTATTTCTTAGATTTCTTAATTAAGGTTGCAATAAAAAAATGAAATAAAATTAAAAAAATTCTTTACCTCCTTAATTTTGATAAATTTTGATTGTCTCGTATCTCGTTCTTATTATCCAACATATTTTTAGACTCTTTCGAAAAACAAATACTTAATAAAGACAATAAAATCTCGTCAAATGTAAAGTTCTGGAAAAGATACGTAAATGATTCATATGCATCTGGAGTGGGAGTTACGAAGAACTTAATAACTTTTCAAAGTAGATTATTTTGAAAGCTAGAAATCTGGTTAAATGAGCAATGTCGTGCAGTTTTGTATGCTGGTTCAGATTATGTTGAAAACATTTCAAAAGTCCGAGCAGTTAAGAAATTATTCTAAAGTAGCTCACAAAGCTAAAATTTAGTATGGAAACAGAAACCAACAACAGCATAAATTATTCAAATTCTACTGAAAAATGTTAATTTTTGTGTAGTGTCACTGTTGTTTTCAACGTACTATCTGATGGATTTTTATATGTTTGTACTGGGACATCAAAATTAGACAAATTTTGGCAGTATCCATTAAAAAATGCAGAGGTTTCTGACAGTTTGACATATTTTGACGTTAAAGTTGAAACTTTTACAGATTTCGACGGTTTTAATTGAGAACTTGACGTAAGTGAACTGTTGCACTTAAACATCTGATAGAAATTTACATTTTAAAACTGGGATATCAAAAATTATCAAAATTTTACAAATTCGGGCAGTATCTATTGACAGATTTTCACAGCAGAAGCTTTGAATTTGATAGATTTAAAATGTTTCAGTCAGGAATTGTACCCATTTAGAAAGTTGTTAAAAATTTAGCAGATTTTGACAACTATTATTGTAAATTTGGCAGATTTCGACAGTTTTAAATTAAATTTGGCATACAGGGTGATACAAAAATTATTATTTCAAAATTATTATTTTGTACGTTGAATGGAAAATTTATAAATAAAGCTCGTTTCAGATATTTTCCAACAGCTCCATACGCACATATCCAGACTCGGATATCGACCATGCCTCTGTGAAAAGCGAAGGGTGGGTAATAGTCATAAATTGCCTGCAATGCAGGTGAATATTGTAGTGAGGATATATGAAAACATATTAGAGGTTTAAGTGCAATTAAAGTAACTTATAGTTCGGATCGGAGACAAGATATTCATTGGTGTCACATGTAATGTAAAAATTTATACAATTATGACTTGTACTTAGTCATACAAAGACTTAACATATCCTGCACACAAACTAACGTTGACGGAACGAAGTGCATCCTACAGATGTATAAAACTATTTAACAAATTGCCAAGTAATCTTAAAGATGAAAACTCCTTTGCCAAATATAAGTCAGCTATATTTCGCTTATTGCTGGACGCAGAACCATACTCTATTGATGATTATTTAAATCTGAGATATAGTTGATAATTGATTGTTGTAGTGTTGTCTAAAATTGTTAATTTTTTGCGATTTTTTTAATCATTTTTCCGTTGACACAATTTCATTTATGTTTGTAATAACACTGTTGTTTTTGTAAATATTTCTTGAGATAATAAACTATTATTATTATTATTATTATTATTACTTACTTATTCATATTTCATGGAAATTGGCTATGAGGCATTACTAATCGGCATTATTAATAATACGGCTTTTTAATAATCTAATGAATTTAGTTTTCCAACAATAAACAAATAAACGATGTAAGTTTCCGAAAATGTGATAAGAGATATAAGATGAGTTTTGTTACGAAACGCCTCAAATAATAATTATTAATTAATTATATGAGATTCATGTTTTCGTATATTATTTTATTTTCTTATTATACTGATAAAATGTGGGTATTATAAAGCTCAGTAACTAATTAAAAATTGCCGTTATAGGATTTCAAAAAGAATTTTAATAAACAATGGTTAATTAAATAGCACCTCGCCGATGAACGCCGTAAGCATTTTCCCAATGTAAATTTTTAATTCCAGAAATTGTTTACAATATTTATTTTTATAATTAGACTTTATTAATGTATCGTGCCAAAATATATTTCTACGAGATTAGTGGGTTTTAAAGTTTCACATCTGTGTTAACTGGAAATAAAAAATACATCCAAAATTATAACACACACGAATGTTTGTACATAAAATATACACAAGACATAATTACACAGGCCAACAAAAACAAGTTTCAAAAAACTTGTTAAATCTTGATAGCTGATTTTTATAGTTTTTTTGGTGCTAAATCCGTATCTGAACTCTGATCGTTTCCATCACCCACAGTTTAGTCACAATTTGGCCTAGTAAGATATGGGAAAATATGTAAAATATGCAAAAAATATGAAAAGTAAACGACTTTTAAAATACCAACAGAACTTTATTTAAACATAGAAGATGGCTTTATATTCTTAACATTACATTCTTCAATGGCTTTACATGTCTATTGATGTATATATTTTTTAAAGCTCCTGATATAGCTTTTTCTTCTATGCGCCAATTGCTGCCTCTTTCGGTGAAGTGACCAACAGTAATCTCCCATCATGTTGGTGTTCCAGCGTGCCTAATAACGTTTTTCCATCACTCTATCTGGCTATAACTTAGCTATACACCTAGCTGTAACTAACATATAATTATCACCTAGCTATACAGAGAACATGTTAAAATGTGAACAAATGGTGGGTGATATGGCATTTTAAATGTTATTTTTGGAATAAGCACACTTAAAACGACAATAATTAGGTAAACACACACAGAAAAGTTTTTTGCTGGTTGGCCTGTGTTATTGTTCCGTTGAATTACACCAGCAATATGTGACTTTGTTACAGAAAAGTAAATAGCTAGTATACAAAAGGAATGTATTAGCCACTTTTATAGATATGAAAAAAGCCTTCGATACCATAGACAGGAAAATTTTAATGAAGAAACTGAAAGACATACATATGGAAAACAAACACATAATAGTAGATTATACCACGAGTCAATAATGATTGCTATTATTCCAGAGGCATATTTACGAACCGGATTTTTGTAAAAAAAATGTAATATTAAAATTAATTTAACTTTTTGTCTGTAACGATGAAATAAAGATATTTACGATATTAGTGGATTATTTATGAGTCAGTTCTCAGTAGTAGATCGATCTTTCTTTGTCAACATTTATACTATTCTTGCATGTTTCATTGAAATGATTCAACTGCATCTGTCACGTTGTCGCAAATAAACATTTTTAAATGAGTAATAACGTAAGTTACATCTTTACATGCTTTGCAGGCAATGCATAAAGAATAAAGGCATTGAAAGCATAGGAAACCACGTCGGCTTTTCTGTCGACACGGATCCATTTTATAGAAATTAATATTTATTCATATATCACTTTGAGGCCGGCCTCCACTTATCAATGTCAACGCGACCGTCGTTCGCGCTATAGTGACCACCGAAGACTCAAAAACGAAGAATTTTTAATATCGTTTGTAACGGAGGATATATTGCGCATAATTTATGTTGCATCCACATGTAAATCACTGTCTGCGATGTTATGCAACCAAAATTACATGCGCGTGCAACTCGATCGTTTCAAATGTCAAAACTGTTGAGAGAAAATGCATTCAACACAAGAATTGTCCTTAGATACCAATCCCATCAATCTAATTCCAACAGGAATCATCAAGTTAATCCCGAAATAGTAACTCATTTGTGAAAGTGCCCTGTTTAAATACTTTCTTGTGTTGAATACATTTTCTGCCAACAGAGAATGTATGTAATAATAATGTAACTAATAATGTAATTTTAATGTTACAGTTTTGACATTTCAAATGATCGAGTGGCACGCGCATGTAAATTTGGATGCATAACAATTGCATTTTAGCAATGCAATTGATACTGTCGTTTTAAAATTGAACATAGCATATGTTCAGAGATTAAAAAAACGCGCGGTATAGATTGTTAACACATTATTTTGTTTCATTTGAACATGCTTTAGCTTCAAATTTAAAAATTCAATTTGAATTTGAAGCTAAAACATATGCAATCATTAAGGGCCGCAAAATATGTGCAATCAGGCACCCACGTTTTGCTGCTGCTTATATTGAAGTTAATGATGGAGATTAGATTTTTAAAGCAGACATTATCTTTTCCGATAGTCGGTGTTTTCAATAAAAGACCAGGCATCGGCGTTCCAGTCGTTGGTTTTACGACACTTTGTTGAGCGTGGAATTTTCCTGAGAGCAAACGACGTCTATCATTCACAGCGGAATCGATTTCATGGTCGCAGTCCTGATTGGTTTTCAAAAAATTAAGTATTTGCAACGGGTACCGAAGCTCAATTTAAGTTTGCCCTTATCGACAAACAGCTTAAGACGCATCTAAAACTATATTATACAGGGTGAGCCTGCATGGTCTCTTTGATTGTAATACACTAAAACTTTTTTATTCTAAGTACTACCAACATCTAAATTTAAAAAAATGGGTTTTTTTCAAACAACGACCCAATGACCCGTTTTTTTGTATCTGAGTGTATATTACTATAGGATTCACATACACTGTTAATGATATCGAAATAAACCCAATGGCTATATAAACAAGAGGCCAAAGTGCAGTTTTTAAAATTATTTTGCCCCATACAGGGTGGATCATTTCTGCAGAGCAGCCCTCAAACTAGTTTTTTTTAAATGGCATCCCATGTATAACTTCACATATTTGAATTTGCCCCTTTTTATTCTTTATAAGTTCTAAGCAGTGCAATAAACGGCATTCTGATCGTTATATCGTTATTATCATCGGATACGATGAGAATCAATTGGGTGGTGTATGTGCAATGTGCAGTGTGTTTGCGGGGAGCAATATTAACGGCACTCATGGGACATCACTGCAGAGCGTGGATTGTGCACCCATCATACCAAAGTGCCGGTCTCTTTTGAGAGGGTTGATTTGTGGTGCGCTGGCAGCATTTATAGCCGTTCGCTTTATTGCGCCATGGCATTTCGATGTGGCTACACCTCGCATTATAATAATCATGGGATAACGTGTTCACAATGCCAGCAATTTCATTAGTGTCATTATTTAAGGATGCTAGAGGCTAATTGTAATTCAAGAGATTGCCCACAAGTAATTTGAAGATCTACAAAATCAAACACCACAAACATAGTTACTAATATTTATTCATTTAAAATTTGTAATCAAAATTCATATAGTTACAGTCCACACTCGCTGTCCAAGGCTGCTGACATGAGACTTTTGTTTGTAACATGTAAATTTGTGTAAGATCTTCAATTAGCAATAAAATCAATTTTTAAAAACGTAAATTCCAAACTTTTTTAATATATTTTGTTTCTAGATATTAACCATATCAGCAAGTTAATGCATTGACATCATGTTTACTCAATTGACGGTGTACTAAGCGAGGGCAAGATTAGTGGAATACAATGGTAATTTTTACAACGCAATTTGGAAAAAAATTATAAATTCCTTTAATGGAAATACACCCGATGGTCTACAGCGAAAGTTATACCAAAATACCCAATTTTCTTTAAAATAGCACAAGGATGTGATAAGAAAATTGCAGATAGTAAATGGATTACCCCAAATTCAAACAATATAGACATGTGCCCCGTTCGATTTCTAAAGAAAATGTTTTCTAAACGGACACTAACATTAAAACGAATGCCTGTTTCTTACAGTAAATAATGATTGGAAAAAACATGAAAATAGCTATTGTTATAAAAACATGCCTTTAAGATACAATCAGATTAGTAAATGGACAAAAAGTACTGCTAAAAGCATCGGAATAAATACCAAACTAGTAAAAATAATAATTCATTATAACAGATTGTCTACAGTTAGTCAGTTATCAACTACGGGTATTAACGTTGAAGAAATTATAAAAATAACTGGACACAACAATACTGCTCCAATTCAACCTTATTTGAATCTAAGTGAATATCATCATAAACATCTTATTTCAAAATTAAGAAGTGAATCAATGGAATCGGAAATTGAAAATTCTTCCATCAATATTTCTTCGTCATTTTCTCTTGATTCATCTAATAATAATAATAATTCCAGTGGCTCAGTAATTTGTAATAATTGTACTTTTAATATTACATACCATAAATAAATCGAGTTCTTATAAGTCATAATTATGAATTTAATTTAATTTAGGTATTAATTAAAATGAAGTTGCCGTGAATCATAATATGTATACACGCAAGTCAAATTGATAAAATATTTCTTGCATTAACATTTATTATTCGGTATATAGTCCTTCGAATATAACTCGACCATCAAAAATAATCTGAATATAGGGACTACTGTTCAATGTGTTCCTTAAAATACGCCTCGTCCTACGGACTCGGCGTATTTCTCAGAACGCATTTCGCATACGTCAGCTATATTCGATTATTTTTGATGCTATTGTTATATTACTTCTGATTATCTCTTATAATACACTTGTTCCATAAATAACTATTATTCAAAAATAACAGCTTGGCTCTACTTTTTAACTTTACGATTTCACAAAAAAAAGTCATTCTTTAGAATGAGTCCTGTTTGTATTCAAGCCCTGGAAGAACAATTCATATTTCAAAAATGACAATTTAGTAAAATTTCAGTTCGAGTTTAGCATCTAAATCGGTTATTGAAGCATGCCAAGTTCTATGGTGTAACACGTCGGCCGTTCTGGACCTGACCTTTCTTCCCGTATGAAAGGATCGGGCATTTTCCATAGAATTCACAATCCGGGGGTTCCCAGCGCACGTGCCCTTTTCGATAGCGAAATTCAGCCCGCAACGCGGTGCAGATTTTTTCCAACCGCGACACGTCCGCATACAATCACTTGTGTGCCCCGAATAGCATTATTTGTCGGCATCTGACTTATTGCCGCAGTAAATAAAAACACAACGTCTCCCCGTCGTATTATTACAATGCCGTAACACATAAAAAGCAACTGATGCCATTAAAGGGGGCCGTTACGATAGTCCTTTCCTTCTAATGAAATAATTCATCTTGAGTGGAAATAACACCACACTCTTTCATCCACAGGTATCGTCAGATATTCAAATAACATGTCCGTGAATAACCTATTTGCACATTAACAACGCATTATAAACATGTTTCAAAATTTCATTTCACACAACGTTCCACACGAAAATCGATGGAAGCATATATACCATTGCTGTAATCGATTAGTCTGACCATTTAGGGATATTCGTCTCATGGCCATGTAAACACGGGAGATTTAAAACGGTTTTCGAGTTATTTCTGCAAATATAATTTTTAATATGTATAGCTGAACACAATCTTCATAAGTGGTAGAAATATGAACGTATTTTGTCTTAGGAGACCACGACGAACCATGTTTGTGTGAATTTTAATTTTTTTATTTTATCAGGTACCCCATATACTTTTAACCAACGACAATTGCTTAAGACACCTCAAATACGAAATTATTATTAGTTTCAGCAATATTTGTGCTTCCAAACACATGAAAAGACAACAATGAAGAATATTTACAGACGAGGCTCTCGCTATTATCTGAGGCCAAACTAAATGTCGCCGGTGTTCACAGAAACCTGTAAATTTATATGAGCTCGCGAATAGGGGTGGTACAGTAGTACTATTTGCTGAGATGAAAGGGCCTTAGCTGGAGGCTCTATCTGCAGCCACCACAGCCCTTAACACCCAGGAACAATGGGATTAATAGGCGTTGCGCAACTGCTTCGGGGAGAAGATGAAGGGATAGAGGATCTTGTGTTATTGGTGTGATTAATGTGAAAGACAATATGATTTGCGATGTCCAGCAGAGAAATCCTGGACCACCTGCATGGGCTTCAAGTCCGGCATTTCAATATTGAGATTGAGTAATTTGGTAGCAGGAATAACGTTTGTGTATAATAGTTAATATATTATTTATAATAAATTAATTTATATATTATATCAATATATAATAGTTAATATTAAGTAATGATTCGGTACCTGTATCCACTTTCAAGCGGAATTCGACAAGCAAAAAAATGTATGCCAAAAAATAGGTTAATTACGTTTAATTTATATCATCTGAAACTTCTATGTGCAATTATTTTATTCTTGTGTTAAAAAAAAAAGGTTAATTACGATTAATTTACATCATCTGAAACTTCTATGTGCAATTATTTTATTCTTGTAGTTGTATTATATTATTAGTATTAGCAATAACTGAGACGAAGAGAAAAGGGAATGGAATGCACACAACTAATAACAAGCACAAAATAATATATAGTGGGGTAGACAAGGTTAAAAGGGCGTCCGCAGAAGTAGGATGCATAATGCACAGAGACATAGAACACCAAATAGAATCATAGCGAGCAATATCACCAAGGATATTAACCGTAAAACTAAAAGAAAACAATAGAACCAGAACAATAATTGTAGTATATGGACCAAATGAAGACGACACGGCAAGCAACAAAGAAGAATTCTGGGATCAGCTCAACGAAACAACCGAAAATGCCATTGGAGAAATATATGTAGCAGGAGACATCAACAGCAGAATTGGCAAGGAAGTAATAGATAACGATACGATTAGAGAAAGATACGGGGAAGACACAATAAACGAAAATGGGAAGAAAATGTTAGACTATTGTAGAATGAACAATCTAATAATAGCGAACCCACTATTCAACCACAGGGAGATACACAAATTCACCAGGGAAGTGATAAGCAGGAACGAAAAATCTATAATAGATTACGTATTAACACAACAAAGAAGAAATAGCAAAATAATAGACACAAGAGTGAAGAGAAGCTACGAAATAGGAAGTGACCACTACCTAGTGGTGACCACACTCAAGGGAAACTATCAAGACAAAATACAGCTACCAACTATAGCAGTAAACTACAAGAAGATACGAGCATACAAACTAAGAGATGAAGAAACAGCAATACAATACAAAGAGAAATTAGAAGCCAAGTTAGAAGTGGCCAAGGGCAGCGAAGCAGTAGAAGAAATGTGGAATAACATAAAAAGAAATATGCTTGAGGCAGCACAAGAGACATGCGAGTTGAAAAAAAGTACAAACATAAAACAACAGACAGCGAAATGCTCAGAGGACATACGAGATAAAATAAAAGAAAAGAAAAAAGCATGGCAAAGATACCTAAATGTCAAAAACAGTAATAACTACGAAAGGTACGAGGAAAAAAGGAAAATACTAAAAGACGAGGTTAGAATAGCAAAGACCAGGGAATAGGAAAAGTTCGGGGAGACAAAGGAGAAAAACGCAAAGGAAAATCAAAAGCTATTTTATGAAACAATAAAAGGATGCAGGAAAGAAAAAAGACAAGAAACGAGATACATACAAGACAAACAAGGCAAAATGTTGAAGGAAAACGAAGAAATAATAGAAAGATGGAAAAAGCATTTTGAAGAATTACTAACTATAAATAGCAGCAACGAACAGAAGACAAGAAACAGCGAAAAGAACATCACAGAAATAGTAACGGAGAGTATCAACGAACAAGAGCTTCTAGAAATAATAAGGGAACTGAAAATAGGAAAAGCACCAGGACAAGATCAGGTTACAGCAGAAATGATTAAACCCATAGGAATTTCATAAGATAAACTACTAAAACTACTGAACCAAGTATGGAAGACAAATACGATACCAAAAGACTGGCAAACAGCGTTAATAGTATCGATATACAAGAAAGGTGACAAGACGAAATGCGCAAACTATAGAGGCATAACACTAATAAGTATAGGGATGAAAATATTAGAACAGACAATTAACAAGAGAATTGTAGCCAGAATAGAACAGACCCTAGAAGAACCGCAATGTGGTTTCAGGAAAGGGAAATCTACACAAGACAACATCTTCACAATAAAACAAATCGCAGAAAAAAGAATCGCAAATAATAAAAATACATATCTGGGATTCATAGACCTCGAAAAAGCGTTTGACATGACCCCAAGAAAGAAACTATGGTTAATACTAAAAGAGAGAGGAACAGAAAACAGGATAGTGAAAGTAATACAGAATATATATAACAACAACAGTAATGCAATAATATACAAGAGGCAAATTTCAAGAACTTTTAAAACAAATAATGGACTAAGCCAAGGAGGAGCTCTCAGCCCAACACTATTCAACCTATATATGGATGAAATAATGAAGAGCATGAAACCAGAAATAATAAAAGCAAACGTAGGATACAAAAACATGCAAATGGTTAAAATATCAGAAGGAGGATACACCGATGATGTGGTAGTGATAGCAGAAAGTAAGAGGAACCTGCAACATTACATGAACGTAAGGAATAAACACCAAGAGAAATATAACATGAAGATGAACGACAGCAAAACAAAAGTACTGATAATAGGAAAACGGAAAGAATACATAAATATACAGATAGGACAGGACCAGATTGAACAAGTGGAGCAATTCAAATACCTTGGAGTAGAACTTACAGAAGACGGCAAAATGGAAGGAGAATTAAGCAACAGAATAAACAACACAATAAAAACGCACTATGCCCTGAATAATATACTTACTAACAAGAGATAAGCAGAAAGACAAAAATGAATATATACAAAACTATATACAGAACGAGTTTGACATATGGGAGCGAGACGTGGTAGCTAACAAAGAGAGATAAAAGTAGATTACAGGCAATAGAAATGAAATATCTGAGAAGAGTAAAACAAGTAACGAAAAAAGACAGGATACGAAATAAAGACATCAGAGAGGAATTGGAAATGGAATCAATAGAAAAGTTTATAGAAAAGAAGCAGCTCAACTGGTGGGGACATCTAATTAGGATGAAAAATATCAATCAAAGAAAACAAATCTGGGAAGCAAAAACAGGAAAGAAACGAGGAAGAGGTAGACCAAGACAAGAATGGGACAACAAAATAGAAGAAATAATAAACAGCAGAAGGAAGACAGTGAAACAAGCAAGAGAAATGGCAAAGAACAGAAGAGAGTGGAATAATTTGGAAATACATAACAAACAATGTAATATAACTGTAATGTAAGATATGTAACATATATAGCTCATACCGAAAGGTAAAGAGCCTATTGATAATAATATATATATTTATCACTACACCTTCTACCAATTAATGTAGAATATTGATAATAATAATAATAATTAGGATTATACCAGATAGATTTATAAGTACCTACCAAGAAGATTTATGCAATGATAAGTAGAGACATTTTTTTTTTCATAATTTAGAGTTCTACATATTTTATGTTTGAAGTTATGTAATATAATATCCATTATAGTTAAGAAACTTTAAATAATACAAAAAATGTAATTAACGTCCAGTTGACGAAATAATTCTTCTAACATTTTAAGATCTTAAATGTCATCAAAATCTTTATACAATATTTGTATTCAATTACTTTCACAGGGTTTTTCTTACAGTGCTACAAAAACAACCCAAATCAAAATTTTCGTTTGAATCTGGAATACACAAAATTATCAGGAAAACAACACTTTTCCTGTAGAATGCACACAGAAAATGAGAAAATGCACACGTGCATGTGCATACGTGATACTTAAAATACTCGTACTAGCAGTATGATATATAACATGAATGCTAAACTAAACCTTATATTATATTGCATGAATATTATCTGATTCTTGACTGTAAGTGTCTATAAAAACATGAAAGGGTTAAATAACACTTGATTAAATCTGCAGGCTAATATATAAAACTCCGGACGTTCGGAATATGCAAAGTAATTACTTGACATTAACAGTTTGTCCATAAACCGAGATACTCGTAATTTTTACGGTGGCCTGTTTTTCACTGCGCCGTAAAACACCACTTCTGAGCTAATAACTTTTCTTTCATCTCGCGGGGTTTTGTCCAGTCATCGGTTATTAATTTCCGAAAATATAAAATTAATATTTGTCCAGAAAAAACGCACGCCTCATTTCAGTTAAACCGTGGAGTAGTTTTTGTCGGATATTAAGATGTGGTTAAAATCGTATTATTTTCGCATTATAAACGGTGGTTACAACGTATTTATGATAATTGGTATTTCGGAATAAATAACTCAAAATACTATTATTAAAATGAATGGTTAATGTTCAAACAACAATCAATGCAAGAATTACAACTACATATTTTGTTAGCGTAGCAATTATTTTAGTTAATTATGTATTCCATATGTATAAAATCTTTGATAATTTTATTTCTACATATTTTGATAGGGTGCCAATTATTTTAGTTAATTATCAAATACTGTTGTATAAATCTTTGAAAATGTTATTTCTACTATTTTGATATTATTTTTTCAGCAATCAGAAATTGTTCACTCAAAAATTTGTATTTACATCCTATCGAAATGTTCAACGAAGTAAGATGATTTATGAAATAGTGTTTGTATAAAATCTTTGATAATCTTTTTTCTACATATTTTGTTAGGGTGGCAACTATTTTAGTAAATTATCAATACTGTTCTATAAATCTTTGATGTTTTTACTTCTACTATTTTGATATTATTTTTTCAGCAATCAAAAAATGTTCACTCAAAAATTAGTGTTTACATCCTATCGAAATGTTCAACGAAGTAAGATAATTTACTGTTATAACATGATTTAGGTATTCAATAAACTTGCGTACTTATTAAGATTATTGTATCTCAAGACAATACTTAAGAGGAACGTTGTATACTGTTTAGTATTAGGACACAATAAATTTACAGAAGCCTCCACTTGAAAAAAAAAACGCAATTAATTCTAGAATAAGCCCCAATCGTCCGAGAATACCTAATCCGCGCGTTAAACTCGCGCGCCTCGAGCAGGACTGCAAATAAAAAGAGGGAACAATAAAACTTTTACAGATTATACGGATTTTCAATTACATCTGTTTTCGAACTCGGTTACAATTAAAAACAATTATTTTTAAATTACCGTGGACGCTTATGTCGGCGATAAAAACGGCGACATTTGCATAAGCGGGGCGCGAAATTCTAATTTAGATTAAAACTTCATGCAAGAACAAGGGCAGTAAGGGGTGGAAGTGGAAGGGTAACTCACCGTCAGCCCCCATGGACAGGTGAAAAGTGAATACTATAAAAGGGTTGGGCAAGGCGATTCTTGGACGCATGTGAAATCTAGAATGCTTTTATTGTTATTGCTATTTAAATGCTTTATTAATGGTGCAATTATCAATGCTAAAGAATATCTTACATCCCTTTTAATTACAATGATAAACTGAGATGTACAATTCAACATGTTTATGAGAAACCTGTTTAGTACAAAACCCCAATGTGTGCATCTGCAATTTTTTTACAATTTTTTTACCGACATTTGGTGTCAAATGCTCAACATAATTTATTTCGTATTAATATACAGGGTGTTTATTTTAAGTTCAAAGTTATTTATTTCTACTATAAGTTTACATTTTGTACAATTTCTTACGTAATTATAGTATAGAGGTTTTCCAGCTGTTTTTCTCCTTCGATCTTCACCTAGGCATTCGTGAAATGTTGTTTTTTTTCTTCGATCTTCACCTAAGGATTTGTGGAGTTTACTCCTCTTTTGGGATAATGGTAGTGAAGGATGTATTTTTTATCTTTCTTTTTTTTCTTGTTTCAATGTGATTATTCAAGATTAGATTTTCTCGTTTTAGTTTAAAAGGTGTATATTTTAGTTTTCTTATGTGTTCGTCTAGTTTGTTATATTTTTTTATTGTGGTGGTTGTAAAATTTTGTATATATTTTGTTGTACATTTTTCTGTACTTAATTCGGATTTTCTTCTTGTATTGTGGTCGTGGAATTGCTTATTGTGTCTCAGTGTCAAGTTTTTTGTTTTTTTTGTTGTTATTAATTTTATATATCAGTAGTTAGTTTTTTAGTGTTATCATGTTTCTTATGTTCAGTTGTTCTGTTACCATATATAAATCTGCAGTACATATTCTTCGGTCTACATTATTTTTTAATATTTTATTTTGTTGTGTTTGGAGTTTGTTTAGGTTATTTTCCGTTGTATTTCCCTATTGTTACTTAGATAGTTATTTTATAATCTAAAGAGTGCATGATATACATCTTTCATTTTCTCTTCTGGTATATAGTTCCTGATTTTTATGATTGCTGCAATCGTTTAAGAATTTTTTTTAAATTCTTTTCTATGTTGATACCATTTTAGGTTATCTTGTATTTTCAGTTCTAGACAATTGATTTCTATTGTTTGTTTTATTCTTGTTATCTTGATCGTAATGTTAATATCTTCTGGTATTTTATCATTTGAGAATATCATATATTCTGCTTTTGCTGCATTTATTGTTAGCAAGTTGTTGAGAAACCATTCTTACACCAGTTTTACATCTTCATTTATATTATCTTGTATTTGTTTGTAGCTGTTTCCCCTGTAAACTATACATGTGTCGTCGAAAAATATTAAATTTCTGAGATTGGCAGTTTTCGAAATTTGCAATTTAAATGGCTACTTACTGTATATTAACTACTACTGCCAAAATGTGTCATATTTTCAACTGTAACTATTCAAAAGTGTCATATTTTTACCGTAACTGTCAAAATTGGTCAAATTTTCAACAATAAATGAGATTTTTTTTTCTATTTTCAACTATAGCTATGGATATTTATAATATTTTTAATTGTAAATGCAAAAATTCCAAATTGGTCAAATTTTCTACAGTAACTGACAAAATGTGATCTGTATTCAACTGTACCTATCGATATTGATCATATTTTTAACTGTAACTGCAAAAAATCGTGATATTTACAACCGTAACTTTCTAAACTTGTCGTATTTTCAATTGAATTGTAAAAGTGTACCATATTTTCAACACTTATTATTAAAATGTATCATATGTTTAACCGTAACTGTAAAAATTGATCAAATTTTCAACAGAAATTCACAAAATAAGTCAAAATTGATCAAATTTTCAATAGTAACTCAAGAATTAGTTCAATTTTCAACTGTAGCTGTGGATATTTATAATATTTTGAACTGTAAGTGCAAAATTTCTAAATTGCTCAAATTTTCGACAGTAGCTGACAAAATTGGTTCTCTTTTCAACTGTAGCTATTGATATTGATCATATTTTTAACTCTAACTGCAAAAAATCATGATATTTACAACTGTAACTTTCTAAACTTGTCGTATTTTCAATTGAATTGTATAAGTGTACTATATTTTCAACCCTTACTATCAAAATGTATCATATTTTTAACCGTAACTGTAAAAATTGATCCAATTTTCAACAGTAACTCACAAAATAAGCCAAAATTGATCAAATTTTGAATAGTAACTCACAAAATTTGTTCACTTTTCAACTGTAGCTGTGGATATTTATAATATTTTTAATTGTAAGTGCAAAAATTCCAAATTGGTCTAATTTTCAACAGTAACTGACAATTTTTTTTCTATTTTCAACTGTACCTATTGATGTTGATCATATTTTTAACTGTAACTGCAAGAAATCCTAATATTTAAACTGTAACTTTCTAAACTTGTCTTATTTCCAATTGAATTGTAAAAGTTTACTATATTTTCAACCCTTATTATCAAAATGTATAATATTTTTAACCGTAACTGTAAAAGTTGATCAAATTTTCAACAGTAACTCACAAAATAAGACAAAATTGATCAAATTTTCAATAGTAACTCACAAAATATGTTCAATTTTCAATTGCAGCTGTGGATATTTAAAATATTATTAACTCTAAGAGCAAAAATTCCAAATTTGTCAAATTTTCAACAGTAACTGATTAAATTTGTTTTATTTTCAAATGTACCTATCGATATTGATCATATTTTTAACTGTAACTGCAACAAATCGTGATATTTACAACTGTAGCTTTCTAAATTTGTTGTATTTCCAATTGAATTGTAAAAGTATACTATATTTTCAACCCTTATTATCAAAATGTATCATATTTTTAATCGTAACTGTAAAAGTTGATCAAATTTTCAATAGTAATTCACAAAATAAGACAAAATTGATCAAATTTTCAATAGTAACTCACAAAATATGTTCAATTTTTAACTGTAGCTGTGGGTATTTATCATATTTTAAACTGTAACTGAAAAAAATCGTCATATCTACATCTGTAACTTTCTGAATTTGTCGAATTTCCAATTGAACTGTGAAAGTGTGCTATATTTTCAACTGTAACTGTCAGAATTGATTAACTTTTCAACAGTATCTTAAAAATTTGTTCAATTTTCGACTGTAGCTGTGGATATTTATAATAATTTTAACCGTAAGTGCAAAAATTCTAAATTGGTCAAATTTTCAACAGTAACTGACAAAATATGTTCTTTTTAAAACTGTAGCTATTGATATTGATTATATTTTTTACTGTAACTGCAAAAAATCGCTTTATTTACAACTGTAACTTTCTAAACTTGTCGTATTTCCAATTGAATTGTAAAATTTTACTATATTTTCAACCCTTATTATCAAAATGTATCATATTTTTAAGAGTAACTGTAAAAAATGATCAAATTTTTAACAGTAACTCACAAAATAAGCCAAAATTGATCAAATTTTCAATAGTAAATCACAAAATATGTTCAATTTTCAATTGCAGCTGTGGATATTTAAAATGTTATTAACTCTAAGTGCAAAAATTCCAAATTTGTCAAATTTTCAACAGTAACTGATTAAATTTGTTTTATTTTCAAATGTACCTATCGATATTGATCATATTTTTAACTGTAACTGCAACAAATCGTGATATTTACAACTGTAGCTTTCTAAATTTGTTGTATTTCCAATTGAATTGTAAAAGTATACTATATTTTCAACCCTTATTATCAAAATGTATCATATTTTTAACCGTAACTGTAAAAGTTGATCAAATTTTCAATAGTAACTCACAAAATAAGTCAAAATTGATCAAATTTTCAATAGTAACTTACAAAATTTGTTTAATTTTCAACAGTCATTGTGGATATTTATAATATTTTTAACTGTAAGTGCAAAAAGTCTAAATTGGTCAAATTTTTGACAGTAGCTCACAAAATTTGTTCTAAACAGTTTTAACAGTTTAAATAGTTTTCAACTGTAGCTATCGGGATTTATCATATTTTTCACTTTAATTACAAAAAATTGCCATATTTACAATTGTACTTTCTAAATTTATCGTATTTCCAATTGAATTGAAAAAGTGTGCTATATTTTCAACTCTTATTATCAAAATGAATCATATTTTTAACCGTAACTATAAAAATTGATAAAATTTTCTACAGTAACTCACAAAATAAGCCAAAATTGATTAAATTTTCAATAGTAACTAACAAAATTTTTATAATTTCAGTAACTCACAAAATAAGTCAAAATTGATAAAATTTTCCATAATAACTTACAAAATTTGTTCAATTTTCAACTGTAGCTATTGATATTTATAATATTTTTAACTGTAAGTGCAAACATTCTAAATTGGTTAAATTTTCAACATTAACGGACAAAATTTGTTCTTATTTCAACTGAAGCTATCGATATTAACCATATTTTTAACTGTAATTGCAAAAAATCACCATATTTCCAACTGTAACTTTCTAAATTTATCGTATTTCCAATTGAATTGTTAAAGTATGCTATATTTTCGACCGTTATTATCAAAATGAATCATATTTTTAACGGTAACTGTAAAAATTGATCAAATTTTCAACAGTGACTCATAAAATAAGCCAAAATTTATCAAATTTTCAATGGTAACTCACAAAATTTGTACAATTTTCAATTGTAGCTGTGGATATTTATAATATTTTTAACTGTAAGTGCAAAAATTCTGATTTGGTCAAATTTTCAACAGTAACTGACAAAATTTGTTCTATTATCAACTGTAGCTATCGATATTGATCATATTTTAAACTGTAACTGCAACAAATCGTGATATTTACAACTGTAGCTTTCTAAACTTGTTGTATTTCCAATTGAATTGTAAAAGTCAACTATATTTTCAACACTTAATATCAAAATGTATCATATTTTTAACCACAACTGTAAAAATTGTTCAAATTGTCAACAGTAACTCACAAAATAAGCAAAAATTGATCAAAATTTCAATAGTATATCAAAAATTTGTTGAATTTTGAACTGTAGCTGTGGATATTTATAATATTCTTAACTGTAAGTGCAAAAATTGCAAATTAGTCAAATTTTCTACAGTAACTGACAAAATTTGTTCCATTTACAATTATACCTATCGATATTGACCATATTAACTGCAACTGCAAAGTATCCTGATATTTACAACACTTTTATTTTTGAAAAAATATTTAGTGACTGCAGATTCGACTAAGGTGTAGTCATTTTCAAACTAAGTACTGCAGTCACTAAATATTTTTCAAAAATAAAAGTGTGAGTGGAAATAACAAAACTGTTTTATTTAGTATAATTTTGTTTAATGCAGAAACAACCCAAGTCCGAGCGATAATTAACAATCTGACTTCTTTTGACATACCCGACTGTCATCTGTTTCATTATATTTTGTTAGCTAGCATGCTGTTTTATGTCATATTACGTTACTGAATTCACCTAAAAAAAAAGTTAAGAAAGTTAATTAATTTTGCACTATTATTTCAAAACTAGCTGTGTATGACTTTCTGAAATAAGTGATTCAATTGTAAAACAATTATTTTTTTTAATAACCGTTTAAGAACTTCGGGATTTGTAACTTTGAAACGAGATTAGGAAAACTTCCACTAGTATTCGATAACAATATCTACAAATTTATGATGGCTCCAAAAAATATCCAAAACTACATAACTTAGAAAAGAAATGTCTAAAATTATATGAAAATTTAACAAAATTCAGCAAACTGCAAAAACATTTTAAGAAACTTTAAAATTCAATGCGATTAATAATGGTGGAAAAACACAAAATACATTAAGCATGCTTGCTATGATCCATGTGCGCAGATATTTATAAATGCTGCAAAAAAGTTTACAATTAGGGAATTTTTAAAATAACTGACAAACCATTCATTTTAGTGATAGGTTGGTATGATAGGAAGGTACTGGAATTAAATTCTGTTATGATGCTATAATTGTAAGTTTATAAAGATTTACATTTATCCAAAAAGCACCCACCCTCGTAATTTATAAGCGACTGAAGCACCACCCTTCCAATCGTGAAATATTCCCACTTCCTATTGTCAGCGGCATCCCTGTGTCGCGCAGCATGAAAAAACTGGACACTTGAGGCGGATATAAGGAAGGGCCCCTCGTGCTTCTCAACCCTCTCCCAACCTTTGCGTGGCAGCGCGCCCCTAGCTTCCACTCAGGGCGCACTTGAGACCACTCCAAGGCGCACTCGCAGGGAGGTGTTGTTTTTGTCGGCCGTTCGAGAGCCTTTGCATCGATGAAGATCCTGCGACGAACGAGGATAGCTTTGTCTTTTCTTCGTTGCCGCGCGTATACAAGCCACTCGTGAGAGTCCAGCGTGCACGAACGGCCACTCACAGAGTCTGCGGAGAAATTGGACCAGTACCTACCACCAAGAACAAGAAGGTGTAATGCACTTCATTTTGAATAGGTCGAGAGATCTGTGCTGAACCGTAGGCGACATATTTGTCTAAACGTCGTTCGGCGTCTAAACCGGGTATCATGTTACATTGCCGGGGGCCATTAGTAAATGATGCGTGCGCTTGCAAGGGGAAGGCCTGAGCTCATGCATCATTCACCAAACCGAACTACGGAAAATATCTTGTTAATTGTGTTGCATAACTAAAATGTCACGAAATATTTAAGTAATGATATAAACAATCGATCACACGACTTTAACATTAGCGACGATTGATTTGACAGGATTTAATGCTCTATACTCTTGTGTCTCTGTTGTCAACACACCTACATCAAATTTTAAGTTTAATTTTAGGTATAACAAAAATAGTTTACGAAATTATCCTCCGACATACCACTCAACCTGAATAAATTAGTGGCTATTTATTGTTTCATTTTGCACTGGCAATTTCATTAGATTATTAGTTGTAAATTTGGCATGGTTAAACTACATTCACGACCACTCAATTTATAATTAACGTAAAATTTGGTTCTTCCAAAACAAAGTTCTTCACAACGGCTAAATTAGTACTTAATTTTTGCTGCAACTACTATAAGTGCAAACCAATTATTGCTCTATACAATGCCAACAAATAATGGAATAAAACAAATTTTAAAGTTTTACCCATGGCATAGCAAAAATGTGCGCCCTTGTCAAATTACATCAATAAATCAAACACGAGGGATTAGATCTTTTATTAATTTCAACATCAAATTTGCAATGTAAGGCTTACGGCAATATTAGGGACATTAGAACAAGTACAAATAGTAAATATCTAGAAATGTACTTTACGTACGTTTATAGATGCTAATTGATCGATTATACCGTGCGATCAAAAATTATTTTCATCCATGAGGGCTTGGGATGAAAAACGGGCTTGGTTTAGATCACAATTATAAGGGGACGATATATATAACCAAATCTTGGTTAAAATTATGTCTAACACATGACGTGCCAAACTGATGAATTTTAAGCCAAGCTGTATGGCTTTGAAACGCACGGTATGAGCAAAATTTTTTTTTCTGTTTTTCTCGTTCTTCACTCAAAATAGCAAGATCCGATAATCTTGATGGGCCAATGAAGCTCTTAAGTATGATATAATCAGTTTAAGTTTACTGATCTTTCACAACTTTTTGAAACCGATACGGTGACATACTTTGAATAGCAATTATTGGATTTCGAAAAACTCTTCATCGCCATATTTAACAATAAAAATAAGTAGTTCTTCAGGTTTTGAAAGAATTAGGTTTTTCCTACTACTAAGTAAAGTTCTGTTGTCTACTATTTCATTGTACCGTTGCGGGCATGTTTCCAAATTACCCTTCTGATGCAAAAACATTACAATCGGCCTTTTTAAATGTTGATGTGACAATAAATGTCTGACTTTTCACCGACTTGATATTATAAAAATTAAATCTGTAACTACTCAACGTATTTCGACAAAATTGAATAAAATATTGTATGAAACACGTAAGCTAAGGATGTTTTTTCAAAAACATCCCCTTAGCTCACTTGTTATATAAATAAATAATAATTCACAGGCGAATTCAAGAACATTTTATTTCACTTGTAGATAAACAAATATTTATGATGTTTGCTAAGAGCTGTTTGCTGAAGTATAAATCCAATCAAATTCATGTATCTGTAGTCACGTATGCGACAATATCCAATCAAAATAACATTAGACTGATTAGTACCCATGGATAGTTTTCACTTAAAAACCCTCCGCTTTCGGCGAAGGGTTGTTGCAAAGCAATGTGCTTTCGAAAACTCTAATTGAACTTAAATAAACTATACCTTACTATTGGGTTATTACTACAGATAATTAAATGGTGATAGTTGTATTGAGTCAGTAAAATCTAACAATAATAGCAATGTGAAAGTAATGTACTTAAATTTAATACATTTAACTACTTGCTGCTTCATTTGTGTTTCATTTCAACAGCAATAGTTGATCCTAAAATAATTCACCAATATTATTTGTGCTGTTAAAAACTTTTTCACGACATTAATTTGTGCTTGTTTAAAAACCTTATTAACCTCCATCAGATATACCAAGTGATTATTATTTATCTAGTAAATCTTGTTTTATCAAATGATGAAAATGGAAATACTGCCAATTTTTTTAAAACACGCATGGTATCGATGAGATTCTATTATTGCTTGTAAGTTTTAGATTACTGAATTATTTACAGTTCATAAGTATTTTTTGTGTTCTGCAACTTTTGCAACAATTAAAATTTTAATGTTTTTTGCATATTACGAAAACTAAATCTCAAATTTTATTTTCGGGTTTGATAAAAACTTATAACATGTATCAGTAGCAAAAACAATTCGGAATACTAATTATTTCTTTAGAAATTTTATTCATCAAAATGCTATGGCTGCATAGTTTCTACGTTTTTGATGCAAGGTGCTTTTTAGGAGAAATATTTCTCAATGATAATTAATATTTATTTAGATAGCTTCCAAAAATATTAATCTCCTCTTGTTAATGTATTAGTTCCACAAAAACCCTGTATGTGTTCATTTATACTGGCCTAAATGGTGAGATGATAAATATGAATAAACATTGAAAACCTAATTTTTGCAAAAGTAACAGATAACAAAAAAGCATGTCCTTTAAATGTTTCAGTGATCTAAAACTAACTTGCAGTAAAAATATATCAATGAAATCTCGCGCGATTTCCGAAAATTAGCATTATTTCAATTTTCATCATTTTGAAAAACGAGATTTTCTGGGTAAGTAAAAATTACTCATTAAATTGAAACTATGTGTGGATACTACTTGGTGAAACATTATGATTAGGTTAAATCAAACACTTGGTTAAAGTTTCACTGTATTGGAAGAATAAACCTCTACAATTGTTTCGGCCTCCCGACCATTATCAAGAGTACAGAGATACTGATACAGATACAGTATCTCTGTACTCTTGATAATGGTCGGGAGGCCGAAACAATTGTAGAGGTTTATTCTTCCAATACAGTGAAACTTTAACCAAGTGTTTGATTTAACCTAAAAATTACTCGCTACATCTGATAGACGTTAATACGGTTTTTAGACAAGCACAAATTAATGCCGTAGATTTTTTTATTTATTTTGTAAATCAATAATAATGAAAATGCCCAATACGATACCGACTTTTTGGAGGTCACTGTATATAATATATTTATGATCAAGCGGATTGTCACAAATTTAAATTATGAACGAATTCATTTTTATGAATAAATAGTTTCCCAGAAGAACACAAAAATTAAGAAATTAGAAAAATCTAAAAGAAATCGAAGGATTTATTATATGTATGTATATACCTATTGTGTTAAGAAAACAATTACTCTAAATATGTTCATCAAGTGTAGAATCAACTCGGTCTTCTCCAGGTATGAAGAAATTGTTTAGTTCAATTGACTCTTAAGTATAGGCAACACAAGTACCAGATTTTACGTTTTTAGCGCGTGTGTGAATCACTCACACATCTAAGTTGCGCACGCACAATATTGCACTGGAGATATCTGCCCCACATAATTCACCCCTGACGTTTCACTCCGCCTACTGCGTTTAAGAGGGGGCGTTAAAATCTTCCCTTAGACAAGTTGGTATGTTTGCTTCTGAACGACACACGTTCGCAGGAAAATTCAGGTTATTAATCCTGATAATAATAATTATTTATCTTCTTTCGATTCAGTTTTTGACTGTTGAAATGAATTTAAAAATTGTCACCACCAAATTGTATATACAGGGTATATCAGTTATTGTGCTCAATGTAGGGTCATTCCATGTCAACTGGACCAGTGGTCCAACTATGAGACATTACATTGCTGGAATACCAGACCAATGGCTCACATTCTTGTAGAAATATTTGCCCAAAAGAGTACCGTCGGCAAAAAAAAATTAAGAACCGCCGATACATACGATATATTCGTATTATAAGTCACGTATTGTTAACTCTCATACTATTAAAATGCATCCACTGGTAAAAAAGTAACCTTGTTACATTGAACATCATACGTAATTCAAATTGAATTTTCAGACTACTAACTGGTGCACATTCCTACTATACCACTTGTAATCCGTCTTTAGAAATAAGGCCATTTCCTCTACTTTCATGTGGCATATTCTGAGGTTAGTCCTGCCTTATTGACGATCTTAATATCCAGAATACGTCAACAAGAAGGCCAATAATCGAATCACACCATGACAGGCAACGATAAGATTAACGAGGACGTAAAAAATGATACTGAACCGATAGCTAATTGCCGGTACTTCCGTCTTATCTGCTCCAAGGTGGCACATTGTACGACTGCGACAACCGAATTAAGGCGAATGATGATTTATCGATGCCTGGATTTCAAATCTACACTTTATAATTAATCAATCGGAAACTACCAGATAATGACAAACGTTGATAATAAAATGAGACATGATTTTTATTTGTGCATAATACTGTTATTGATGGCTTGTTTTAATCTGTTTTTTGCAAGCATATTTAAGTTTAAAAATAGTTGGATGAATTCCATGCATTTTAATTAGGAAATACACGTTTTATTACGCTGCCTTTTATGATTACACAAAAAACGTCAATTATGCCTTGCGTGTAAGAGAGATATAGAAAATAGTGATTTATTATAATTAATAAGAAACGTTGTGTTGATGATTGAGTCACAAACATAGGCCTAGATCTCGAGTTAATCACCAAATACACATGCAAATGAAGCACGATTATAAAAAGGTATTTATACGAAGTAATAAACGTTGGGCACAGAAATAAAATAAATCAGGATTATCTGGTTTAATGAAGACAGAAAATTATGTTAAGCAGTATCAAAATAAACGTTATGACTGTAATCATCTCGAATATATAAGAGGCAATAAAACAATTCCTCGAGGTGGTCCTCTTGCCCGTCACCCACCCATCACTCTAAATATATTTAATCCTATAATCCTCATTGATAATAGTCTTCAGTAGAGAGATCACGTTAAATGTCATAAATAAATGCCCGCAAATTAAACATATTAAATGCTAGAAAGACAATAGGCTCTATAACAACAAGAGAATGAAATTAAAGGGAAAAAATGAGAAATTTATTGACGAACAACTCACAGCTTTGACCAACAATCTCTTTAACAAAGGAAGAACAATAAAAAAAAATACTGGGCAGTAACAATTTTCTTAAAGAAAAAAGGGGCATATTATTGATTTTAAAGAATGATTTATGAAAAATAAAATCACTTAGATGCCCATAAATTACCACAAACCTATTAAGGATCTGCACGTCGGCACACATGATACGTGAGCTCAGCTTATACGTGGCACTACATCATTTTACAGTTCTCGACTCCCGTTTCCAAAATTATGTGGAATGTTTTCAGAACGAATCATAAATCACCGGAACGGCCGTATATATTAAATATAGTGTCCTTTACCAGCAACACCACTCCAATACTCTATGCATTTCAGAACGGCTAATGAGATGAGAAAACGGAGCCCCGAAAGGATTTTCCATTAGGGAGGTGATAATCTTATGCGTCCTAAATCACACCTCGCAGGTTCAGACCCTCCTAATCTGGGGCGGTTTTAGGGCCGGTCACTGCCGCCGCCACCACCACCTCTCGGCGCCTCCATTAGTATGGCTTGATAAACGCCGGTCCGATGGACTTTTCTCCCAATAGATATTAATTACAGCTAAGCAATTGTTAAATTTGTCTGAAAACTAATATTATTCTTTAAAAAATTCAAACGCATGTAACGTTCCGATAATATTTTATTATATTTATTTTATTATTCGTCGTTTTTATCGTGAAATTATTATATATTTTCTTGATTATTTTGGTTCGTGATTTAGTATATAATGTTTTAGTTATTTTTGGCTCGTGATTTGTGATCGTATTTAGTACTTACACGTCGTGACGTTTAATTTATCTACCGTGATTACTCTCACGGTACTTTGCTATTGGTAATGTGTTAATTAACGTACACTAATCATGGATTAATACAAGAAATCACCAATTTAAGGATTTGTTTTGTTTATTTAATAATAGACACGCTGAAATTGTAAGACACAGGGAAGTAAAGCACAGGTTGACGATGATGTAAATTAATTTATATAATTATAACGTACAGGGAAATAAAACACAGGTTGACGATTATGACATGAATTGATTTATTTTCTAGATTTCGTTGACCTTTTAATGAATTTGTAAATTCTCTTATTTATTCAATTGATAATTTAAAAATGGTTATTACTACGAAGTTTATTTACGAGAGTTTGTTATACATGCACGTGCTTCTCTTAGACCATTTATTACCATGCTCTTTCACTCCATTTAACTACGGGAAAGTGATATGATCAAAAATAGAACTATTTAAAGATGTTGAAATATCCCCAATAATTCATGAATGATTACTAAAGGTATCTCGCGATCTTCCCGAATTTCATGGTTGTGTCGGTGTCCACACAATAATGTAATTATTGGAGCCCCATTGTTTACGTTGATTGAGGTAAATTAGTAATTCTACCCACGACCACAGCAAGCACCAATGTCACAAGTAGTCATCACCGTCAGACATGTTACAAGTTGTGTCAAATAACAGTTCTGCTACCTCAATCGGAAATGTTTATGTAATGTTATAATATATTATTATTAGGAACATTGGAGGTTATTAGTAACTTCTCTTGTGATTATACCAAGCTTCATTCTCTCGTTTATCATTTTCTCTGTTTATACGGGGTTTTAATAATACCACTTATTTCTTGTTTACGATATTTAACCATAAATTGTCATTATGTCTTCAAATTATTGAGATTTAATCCAGCCTATTTTATCTGTACGATTCTAAATTACTCTGCCCAATAATAGGTACGTTATGTGCTTGTTTTATGATTTGAAATATTGAAACCAGTATTCTTATACATTATGTTTTTAAATTATTATGATTTAATCAAACTTATTTATTTATACAATTATAAATCACTCTGCCCAATAATATGCACGTTATGTGCTCATTTATGATTTAAAATGAAGAAGCCATCATTTTTATGAATTATTTTGATTTGAACATGATGATGTATGTCGGAGGGTAACACTGAATGCCTTGATTAGTTGTTATAGTTATGGTGAATACAGCCACGTTAGTTTGCGATCGCGGGCGCGATGTATGATGAGTTTATATGTTTAAATTTTATGATGCTGACGACGATTTGATTCTAGTGGAGGAGGTGATTCCACAATAACAGGTGTGTGAACGAAGTGCGCGGGTGGGCGTCAATTACACCTGTTATTGCTTCCTCTAGTGATTCGTAAACACGAATAGCGTTCGAGACGCCTTTGTTTACTGATAGGAATAGGTAATCGGTGTTTGGCTTTTCTAGGTAACTTGTGGTTGGTTAAATACACTATTTTCCGTCAATTTGAATCTAGTGCGAGAATTTGATTTCACCATAACAGGTGTGTGAACGAAGTGCGCGGGTGGGCGTCAATTACACCTGTTATTGCTTCTTCTAGGGATTCGTAAACACGAATAGCTTTCGAGCCGCCTTTGTTTACTGACAGGAATAGGTAATCGGTGTTTGGTATTTATAGGTAACTTAGGGTTGATTGAAAGGAATAAGCACTCCCGTGAGTTTATAATGAGACTGGTTTAACAACTTTATATTACCGTTAATCATAAAAAAAAAAAAACTCTGTACCTAGAATTGTACGTTTTTCAATTTATTCAAATTTTTATTCTACTACGCGTTTTTTTTACAACGTTATATGTAGTCGTTAATTTAATTATAACCCGATGTGAATTTATATACTCAAAACAGCGAATGTCGTGTGCGTTGCCCGTGGCCGACGCAACTTTCTTACTGATCTCGCTCGTGTGTAGCTTGTGCTTAAATAGGTTTTTTCAGCTTCAAATCTCCACTCCCTTCACATATCTACTGCTAAATATTCGCCCTCATCCCATGGTGATTATTAATCTTGAGTGTGCGTGTGGTATTAATGCGTTTTTAGCGCAGAGTTTTACACTTAACTTAAAGAGTTGCCATTCGAGGTGATTTTTACGTGCCTGGCGCTTGCTCGTTTCTAAGGGGCGCTGATACCCAAATTGTTTATGTTACACCACGACATGGAATCTTCCAGAACCGTGCATATGCAGGCCTCGGCTCTTGAGATATTTGGCGACGCTCTGGCGCGACTTGCGATGGCTATTTATCACATTTCACCCTGGGATTATTTGTAAATGAATTAATTTAATAATTTTGTTGTATTCATGATTTTTTAAATATGAGTCACTTTATTGCGTAAATGCGTATTATACTGGGCGTATATTTGGGCCTATTACACACATATAAGCATAACAATATGCTTATTATATATTTTATATCTTTCTATCGATTGAATTGAACACAAATGTGATAGTGGTACCAGAAATAAATAATAGATTTTTTTTATAATGATAAAAATTTAAATTATATTATAATGTCTGAAACTGACGGGAAAACCAATTTATCATTGTCTGGATAATTACTCAAGCTGTTATATTAGTTCGTAGACTAGTAATAGCTTCCATGAGAAACGAACGTTTGTCCCTCGTCAACGCGTCAGACAATCGGCCCAAGCAGCGTTTGTACCGTAAAATGACCAAATCGAATCACGCAAATAATGTATCTCAATGAGATTAGATGTAACAGAATCAAAGATGCGATGAATATTTAGCCCCAAACGCACTTTTAATTCACTTGTGGGGTGGCTCAGGAATTCGCGCCGGTTATTTAGGGGCGTCGATGCTGAAAATTTAAATCGCAAATTAGCATCCCTCCCTCGGCTCGCTGAAAACTTTAAACCGGTTTGGAATCTGTATTCGGTAGGCGACGTGTGCCGGCATGCACACGTCCTCCGCGGGTGATTATCATTCAAATCATACAGGGACGGACATGAAACAGAAAACTTTGATTAGAGGAAAATTGCCACTGAACCGGTTGGCGCACATGCGTGAAAGTTGGCGCACTTGTGCACATACACAAACGTGAGTGGGATTTCGGTAGTGATTTCCACTTGTACGCAGCTTTGTTTATTTTGTTTACCCGGGGATTTTTTTTCGGGCTGTAATACAATTACGTTCTGCGCGCCAAATTATTCGCCGATGAAACACAAAAAAAAAAAAAATCTGGCGCAAATGCAGATACAACAATACGGAAGCGGGAAAATGGGCGCAGGAATAAATTCCATAGGTGCAAATTGAATTATAAAGGGAGAACGTATTCATATAACTTTGCACATGAAAAAGTTAAAACATTTAGATATACGTTTCATTTGCTCACATAATTATGATAAACGTTTAGTTTGTCAGCCTAAACAAAAATACTAAACTCTTACACAATACAAATAAAGGCTCAAAACAAATTTTATTAGAAGCTTTTGAAATATATATGACTATCAATACAGAACACAACCTTCTTAATGACCAACTCAATTAACATTTAAACCTTTTTATAAATTTTTAAATAATCCATCTCCTATGGAGTCCTCGCTTCCGGCTAGATGCGCTTGCAAGGTATTATCAGGAGTAGTTTCGCTATCATATTTGCTGCATTAGGGTAAATGGCGTGTAAAATAAAGAATCCCTTCATGCTCGCAATTTTCGTCTGGCTTCGTGAAGACAGCACAGTTCAGTATAAGCGACATAGAAAAGCAGTCGTGTTTCGGACTCCCGTAGGGCTTGGTGACGTCGTTTGAAGTCGACCGCATCATGAGCGCCGTGAGCGTCAAAGGGATGTTAGTTCGACGAAGGGCTTTGTAGCGTTGTGGTCGTACTTTAATTGTGGGTGAATGCAGGTGGTTTGCAGCTAATTAGCCTGAAAAGCATGGGTCGTATTTGGATTCGATAAAACATATGTATACAATAGAATGTCTATCTGGGGGCAAGCATCTTGCATTAGCTTACAGTAGGGGTGGTAAACTCCCGCTCACAGGCCAACCCCGGCAAAAAGAAAGTAGACAAAAGAAAAAAAAACACGATAATGATAATGGAAGATCTAAACGGAAAAGTTGGTAGCCAAAATAGCGGAATAGAAGGGACAATGGGAAAAGAAGGAGAAGAAAAACAACAATGGAAAAAGAATAATACAATTATGCATTAAAAACAACCTGGTGATAACAAATACAAAATTCAAACACAGAAAACATACATAAGGAAACAGCCAAGCAGCAACAAAAGATCGATAATAGACTTCCACCTAATTAATAGAAACAGATGGAACAAAATAATGAATGTCAGAGGTACAAGGCAAGCTGAAATATGAACTGACCACCACCTTCTAAAAATGGACATGAGTCAGAAGAAAATACAAAAAACAGACAAGAGGAAGTTGAAAGTTAAAGAAAAGATAAAAGCCTACTGATTAAAAGAAACACTAACACAAAATAATTTCAAAGAGATACTACAACATAAATTCAGAGAGAGCGAAATGATGCTAAACATAAAAGGAAAATGGGAAACATTCATATTTAATATACTAGAAGCGGCATAAGAGACCTGCGGAACAATAAATAATGGAAACAGGGAAATGAAAAAGACAAACTGGTGGATAAAGGAAGTTAAAAAGGAGATTAAAGACAAAAAAGAAAAATGGAAACGATACCTACAAAAAAAAAGAAGATTGGGTATAATACAAAGAAGAGAGAGACAAAATAAATTCAAGAATAAAGGAAAAAAGTCATGGATGCAATTTTGTGAAAGAATGAATGAGAATTTTGGACAGAACCAAAAACTGTTCTACGGAACTCTATATCAACTAAAACAAAAAAAAGAACACAACATGATGAATAAAAACATTATGTTTTATGTTTTTGTTATCATCATTATGTTTTTATTCGTTATGTAAAGCATTATGTTTTACAAAATAAACCTTATTTCAGGATTTTATTATGTTATTTTACAAAAGTGGACCTTTTTTCATATTATTTATCATGCTTTTACAAAATCAAATTTTTAATTTTATAGTTTGAGATTGAAATTTTCAAAATCAGATGTTTTTTGTTTATAACTTGAGACATTTAGAACGTATTCTTATAAAATTATATATTTTTTTAATATTTGTTAACGTAATTTTACAAAAGTATTATAAGGAGATAAAAAATCACAAAATTGGATTATATTTTGTAACTTGGGGCGCGTTTTTTGTAATAAATATTATTATAAAATTATATTATATAATTTATTATATAATATTATATTTATTATTATTATATTATATTATGTATATATATATAAATTAAATATTATTATTAAAACAAGATAAACTTTTTCCATAATTTCGATTTAATTGCCATTATTTTTGTATCGTAAAACTTTACTTCACAAAATACATTTTTGTTTTATAATGAGCGATGTATTTTACAAAACTACATATTTTTTCATGCTGTGAAGCATGATTTTATGAAAACAAATCATATTATTAATTTTATAATTTGAGATAGATATTTTTCAAAATTATGTTTCTTTTACACTTTTTTTTTCAAATTTGAGTTTATTTTGTAATTCGAGACGTGATTCTATACAATGGATACTATTTATCATAGTTTAAGACAATAATTGGTACAATTTGAGATATTTTTTGTAACAATTTAAGACACTCTTTATCAAAATTGAAAACAATAAATTGTGACAATTTGAGAAACTATTTATCAACATATACTGCGTTTCAAAAAAAATGTACCACCTAGAAGGAGTTGACGTAGAACTCTGAAATTATGTGAAAATAGTTAGTATGTGTTGAGAAACAATTGATTAAATTTTCATCGAAAAATAATAATATTTATTAAGAAAATAATTAATAATGTGTTGCATCTCCGCGCACTCTTATGCATTCAGCAACCCTTCTGGGCATGCTGGAAATCAAATGGTCCAATGCATCTTGAGGCAGCTCATCCCAGGCAATCTGAAGATGGTGTCTTAATTCATTTAAATAGTTGGGAGGATGCGCCTCAAGATGCATTGGACCATTTGATTTCCAGCATGCCCAGAAGGGTTGCTGAATGCATAAGAGTGCGCGGAGATGCAACACATTATTAATTATTTTCTTAATAAATATTATTATTTTTCGATGAAAATTTAATCAATTGTTTCTCAACACATACTAACTATTTTCACATAATTTCAGAGTTCTACGTCAACTCCTTCTAGGTGGTACATTTTTTTTGAAACGCAGTGTATAAGACATTGTCACAATTTAATATATTAATTGTAACAGTTTTGAGAAACTGTTTGTCACAATTTGAGAAACTATTTGTCACATTTTGAGACGGATATTATGATAATTTGAGAAACGGTTTGTCATAATTTAAGACATTAATTGTAACAATTTGAGAAACTATTTATCAACATATAAGACATTGTCAGAATTTCATATAATAATTATCACAGTTTGAGAAACTATTTGCCACAATTTGAGAAACTATTTGTAACAATTTAAGACGGATAGTGTATGACAATTTGAGAAATTATTTATCACAATTTAAGACATTAATTGTGACAATTTGAGTAACAATTTATCACAATGTAAGACATTGTCACAATTTAATACATTAATTGTCACAGTTTGAGAAACTCTTTGTGATAATTTGAGAAACTATTTGTCACAATTTAAGACGGATATTATGACAATTTGAGAAACTATTTATCATAATTTAAGACATTAATTGTGACAATTCGGGAAACTATTTATCACAATATAAGACATTGTCACAATTTGATATATTAATTGTCACAGTTTGAGAAACCCTTTGTGACAATTTGAGAAACTATTTGTCACAATTTAAGACGGATATTATGACAATTTGAAAAACAGTTTATCATAAATTAAGACATTAATTGTGACAATTTGAGAAACTATTTATCAGAATTTAAGACATTGTCACAATTTAATATATTAATTGTAACAGTTTTGAAAAACTGTTTGTCACAATTTGAGAAACTATTTGTCACAATTTAAGACGGATATTATGACAATTTGAGAAACTATTTATCATAAGTGAAGACATTGTCACAATTTAATATATTAATTGTAACAGTTTTGAGAAACTGTTTGTCATAATTTGAGAAACTATTTGTTACAATTTAAGACGGATATTATGACAATTTGAGAAACGGTTTATCATAATTTAAGGCATTAATTGTTTATTTACCACAATGTGAGACATTGTCACAATTTAATATATTAATTGTCACAGTTTGCGAAACTATTTGTCACAATTTCAGAAACAATTTGTCACAATTTGAGAAACTATATGTCATAATTTTAGAAACTATTTGTCACATCTTAAGAAACTATTTAAAACGCTATTGACACAATTTAGTATGCAAATTATGACAATTTGAGAAACTATGTATTACAATTTAAGACATTAATTGTGACAATTTGAATTTTCTAATAAAATCAACATAATGAATAAAAACATAAAAACCAGCAAAAAGAGGAATAGAGGAGGAAATAATAAATGTAATAAAATACATGTACAGAGAACACAGGAATATTGTGAGAACAAACAGTGAGGAATCAAAAAAATTCGAAACAAAGAAAGGAATAAAACGAGGATGCCTGCTAAGCGCTTTGCTATTCACAATTGTATTGGATAAGGCGATAAAGCAAAAAAAAAATGAAAATGCTAAAAATTGGATACTGCAAAAATGGAGATAACAAAAATAGCACTACTATTCGCTTATGACATGGAAATTGCACTACTATTCGCTTATGACATGGAAATAATTGCAGAAATAGAGGAAGAACTGCAACACAACATGGAAATTATTGAGAAAGAGATTAAGAAATTAAAGATGAAAATAAATTACGAAAAGACAAAAACCATGATAATTGCTAAGGAGAAAAGGAAACATGAAATAAAAATAGAAGGAAAAAAATCGAACAAGTAGAACAATACAGATATTTAGGAACAATCATACAAAGCAATGGTAAATTAGATAATGAAATAGAAGATAAAATATAAAAAACAGCAAAACTATATAACATGTTAAATAACAATTTAGATATAAGTTTTTATTTAATAATTTTGAAATAATTTTTATATCAATATTAGTAATAAGAATTGGTTGAGTTAGTATTAATAAATTTATAAGAGATAGCAAGGGACACAAAAACAGAAGTAGTCAAATAAGTAATTAGACCAACGCTAACTTACAGCAGCGAAAAATGGACGATGACAGGAAAACAAATAAAAATTATAAATGCCATGAAGATGAGATTCCTAAGAAAAATAGAATACAAAACAAAAGAGACAGGATAAGGAACGAGACGCACAGGAAAAACTTAAAAATAACAACAATACAGGAAAAAATAACAGAAGGACAAATAAGGTGGTATGGACACATGCGACGAATGAAAGAAGAAAGATACGAGCAGGTAAATCTGGTATCATTTCGTATTTATTTTGTTCACACTTTGGCTACAATTTAAAAGTAATTATACACTTAGAGCAATAGTTTTCATAACTCTATTTATTTATAAGTAACAAACTATTACGTAATAGTTAGATAATTATAACAATTTCAGCTTATGCAGATTTAAACTAGTTACTCAGATTTAAACTTTTACTCAGGTTATCTTCTATAATAGACGCGTTCTGTGCGTTGGAAATGAGTCAACTAATTTTTCCATGTTTGCTTTTCATCTCGCCTTGGCCAAGCACACGTTATTATCACGATGGGAAGCGGCGACTAATGGGATCTGAATGAGCCTCGCTATGTCTGAATTCGTGAGGCTCTGGCGTTGCTGAGGACATGGTTCGTGCCTTTCACATGTAAATTCTCGGACTTGGCTGGTCTTCACTAAGGAATTTTAATCCGCGTACCTCCTTCACATGATAATATATCCACCACCTACAATTGCAAAGAGTATATGTGTGTTTGTGTAATGTGTAAATGATATGTATTTAGTGTGAAGAAAGCATGAGATAATAAGGTAGGGTAGATTTGGCGTCTTTGTTGAAATGTAATGTTGAAAATTTGATATATCGTTGGCTTAAAGTTACAAGGTTCTATGTGCAAATTTGTAAATTTGGGAATAACGATTTTAAATATGTTTGCTATATCAAAAAATGATAAATTTTGCACTATAAATAGATATGTTTTTATCACAGGTTCCTAATGATCCAATTTTTATATTCCAACAAGTTGAAAGGTCCAGCTTTAAAAACATATAGCGCTGCAAATCTATAGAACTAAAAATGTTACATGCAACCTTGTAACACCAAGCCGACGATATGTCTAATTTGAAGTTTTAATTAATTGTTTTTGTTGTTTTTTGTGTTAAATGGATTATTAAAAAATTATAAAAAGGTATAAATACTTTTTGAGTTTGGCCATTAAGGCAGTCTATGTTGTGTTTTGTATTGATAGTTTTATCTATTTCAATAGCTGAGGCAACCAAGATAAACGATAGAACAACAATTGCAAAGGTAGAAGAATGGGTGCAGAATAAGGCAATAATGCAAAACAAGAGAAAATTAGAAGGATCGGACATTTACATAGACAGTGAGCTGAGAAATAATGAAATGGGAATTAAAATACAAATAATCGAAATGGCAAAAGAGAAGAGAAATAAGGGGGACAAGTGAAGGTAGGCTATAAGAAATTAATAGTAAATGGGAAAAGCTACAGTTGGGATGAGCTTTACCCGAAAGCAGCGAAGAACAAAAAGGAACAACAAGCAGCCCCATTAAGAAGAAGAACAAAAGAAAACGCAAATAACTATTACAATAATGTACATGGAATATTCGAACAATGCTAAAACCTGGGAAAATGGAAGAGAGAGCAAATGCAATACTATCTAATAACACAGACATAGGTGCTATCCAAGAGATAAGATGGAAAGGAGTAGGGCAAGTAAAGAAAAAGAAGTACATAATGTAATGAGTAGGGCAAGTAAAGAAAAACAAGTACATAATGTACTACTCTGGAGGCGAAAAACAAGGAAAAAAATAGGTAGGCGTTGCTATCAACATAAAACTAGAAAACGAAGTAATAGAATACAGCCCAATTAACTCAAGATTGGCGTATATTAGAATAAACACAAAACCATATGAAACAACAATTATTAATACATAGCCAACACAGAAAATGCAAACGAGGAAGGAAAGGACAAGATACGATAAAATACAAGAAATAATACAAAAAATACCAAAACAAGACACAATACTACTTGTGGAAACTTCAACGCCCAAGTTGGCAAAGAAAACTACAATAAGCAGGTAAAAAAACAATACACGAAACAACGAATAACAATGGAGGAAGGATATGCAAGCTGGCAGCAGCAGCTGGACTATATATAGCAGCACGAAATTCACACATCACCAAAGAAGGAAAGCAAATGAAGAGCCCCAAATGGAAATTACTAAAACCAAATCGACCATGTACTAATTTCCAAGAAAAGACAAGCAATCATACAGGACGTATTAACTTGTGGTGTAGTGCAGGTCAGCTAGTACGGAATTGAGTAGCAAGGCCACGAGATTAGTATGCCGAAGAGAATCAAGAATAGCCTTGAATAAGGGTATCCATGGAAATATATAAGTGGATTGGTGATAAAAATATGTATCAAAAAAATATTCTTCACATGATGTGTACAACCACCTAAATATATTCTAAAAGTATATCATAAATATTACAAACTAAACGCGAATCATGTGCAGATACAGACCATTATATGGTACTAGCGAAATATACAAAAATAAAGGAAAAAAATGAAAGAGTACGGTGGAATGTAGAAAAACTACAAGGCGAAGAAACAAGAATGAAATACGAACAAAAATTAAAAGATCAGTTAGCAGAACCTGAACTGTTAAATAATATAGAAGAGAAATGGAGGCAGGTAAAAAATGGAATATACAATATGGCGAATAGTGTCTTGATAACAACTAAATTAGCACCAAATAAAGGCTGGTGAAATGAAAAATGTAAAGCAGTTGTAGGCGAGAAAGCCGAAGCATGGGCGAAATACATGTGGAATCAAACTGTAGAAAACAAGAAAAAATACAATGAAAAAAGAGGAAAGCAAATGAAGTAGTAAATAAAGAAATAAATGAATGGCTAGACCATAGGAAAAAGAAGGATTTTTTGGCCCAGAAATTTAAGAGAATAGTTCGGATTAATATCAAGCCAACTACTTAGAATAGTTGTTAATAAAGTTAGGATTGCCATGATGATTTCCAACCTCCGGAGATGGAACTTTAAGAAGAAGATAAGCAATTAGGACTAATAGAATCAGAGAATAAAAGCAACAATAGCAGAAAGTTCTACAAGCAAATAAACGCACTCAGTGCAAAGAATAGAAGTACCATCAAAAGCGGAGTAAAAAAGCGCAATGGATCAATGGCGGAAAATGAAGAAGAAGAAAAAGAAACATAGAGGAAATATTTTGAAGACATGCCTACAGAGAAAAACTTAAACATGACCAGACCCACGGAATGACAAACTAACACAACAACATAGAAGTCGCCACAATTGAAAAAGTAAGGGAAACGATAAAGTCACTGAAGAACGGAAAAGCTCCAGGAAAAGAAGAGATCAGTAATAAAATGATAAAGTATGGATATTTGAAGACATGCCCACAGAGAAAAACTTAAACATGACCAGACCCACGGAATCACAAACTAACACAAACAACATAGAAGCCCCGACAATAGAAGAAGTAAGGGAAACGATAAAGTCACTGAAGAACGGAAAAGCTGCAGGAAAAGAAGAGATCAGTAATGAAATGATAAAGTATGAATATTTGAAGACATGCCTACAGAGAAAAACTTAAACATGACCTGACCCACGGAATCACACACTAACACTACAACATAGAAGCCCCCACAATAGAAGAAGTAAGGGAAACGATAAAGTCACCGAAGAACGGAGAAACTGCAGGAAAAGAAGAGATCAGTAATAAAATGATAAAGTATGGAAATTTGAAGACATTCTTACAAAGAAAAACTTAAACATGACCAGACCCACGGCATCACAAACTAACACAACAACATAGAAGCCCTAACAATAGAAGAAGTAAGGAAAACGATAAAGTCACTGAAGAACGGAAAAGCTGCAGGAAAAGAAGAGATCAGTAATAAAATCATAAAGTATGGATATTTGAAGACATGCCCACAGATAAAAACTTAAACATGACCTGACCCACGGAATCACAAACTAATACAACAACAGAGAAACCCCCCCAATAGAAGAAGTAAGGAAAACGATAAAGTCACTGAAGAACGGAAAAACTGCAGGAAAGGACGAGATCAGTAATGAAATGATAAAGTATGGAGAAGAAAGCGTATGCAAATTCCTGCACAACATTATAAAGGCTATATGGGAAGGAGAAGAGATGCCAGAAGAGTGGGAAAATGGACGAATTGTCACAATTTTAAAAGGTGGAAATATCAGACAATGCGATAATTATAGGGTTATAACGATATTAAATGCAGCCTACAAGATACTAGCAACAATAATAAACAAACAACTTCTGAAACACATTAAAATAGGAGTATACCAATGTAGGTTTATCAAGGGCAGATCAACAACAGACGCCATACACATAGCAAAGCAAATAATTGAAAAAAACAAATGAATATAACCTACAAGTATATCTTATGTTTATAGACTTCAAACAAGCGTTTTACTCATTGAATTGCCTGAAAATAATTACCTAACATCATACAATATCTTTAAATACCTGACAAGATAAAGAGACTCAACAATGCTGCTGATAAAGTATTGCCCTGTCTTATGCCTTTGGTAATTAGAAATTGTTTTGTCTCGCCTCTTCTAGTTATCACTGTTGCTTTTGTTCTTGTGATTATTAGTGACTGAACTAATAATCACAAGAACAAAAGCAACAATGATCTCTAGCTCTTCTTGTTATCATCTAGTTAGTTATCAAGTAACTCTTCTAGTTATCACTGTTGCTTTTGTTCTTGTGATTATTAGTGACTGGACTAATAATTACAACAACAAAAGCAACAGTGATCTCTACCTCTTCAAGTTATCATCTAGTTAGTTATCAAGTAACTCTTTTAGTTATCACTGTTGTTTTTGTTCTTGTGATTATTAGTGACTGAACTAATAATCACAAGAACGAAAGCAACAGTGATATCTAGCTCTTCTAGTTATCATCTAGTTAGTTATCAAGTAACTCTTCTAGTTATCACTGTTGCTTTTGTTCTTGTGATTATTAGTGACTGAACTAATAATCACAAGAACAAAAGCAACAGTGATATCTAGCTCTTCTAGTTATCATCTAGTTAGTTATCAAGTAACTCTTCTAGTTATCACTGTTGCTTTTGTTCTTGTGATTATTAGTGACTGAACTAATAATCACAAGAACAAAAGCAACAGTGATCTCTAGCTCTTCTAGTTATCATCTAGTTAGTTATCAAGTAACTCTTCTAGTTATCAATGTTGTTTTTGTTTTTGTGATTATTAGTGACTGAACTAATAATCACAAGAACAAAAGCAACAGTGATCTCTAGATCTTCTAATTATCATCTAGTTAGTTATCAAGTAACTCTTCTAGTTATCACTGTTGCTTTTGTTCTTGTGATTATTAGTGACTGAACTAATGATCTCTAGCTCTTCTAGTTATCATCTAGTTAGTTATCAAGTAACTCTTCTAGTTATCAATGTTGTTTTTGTTCTTGTGATTATTAGTGACTGAACTAATAATCACAAGAACAAAAGCAACAGTGATCTCTAGCTCTTCTAGTAATCATCTAGTTAGTTATCAAGTAACTCTTCTAGTTATCAATGTTGCTTTTGTTCTTGTGATTATTAGTGACTGAACTAATGATCTCTAGCTCTTCTAGTTATCATCTAGTTAGTTATCAAGTAACTCTTCTAGTTATCAATGTTGTTTTTGTTCTTGTGATTATTAGTGACTGAACTAATAATCACAAGAACAAAAGCAACAGTGATCTCTAGCTCTTCTAGTAATCATCTAGTTAGTTATCAAGTAACTCTTCTAGTTATCAATGTTGTTTTTGTTCTTGTGATTATTAGTGACTGAACTAATAATCACAAGAACAAAAGCAACAGTGATCTCTAGCTCTTCTAGTTATCATCTAGTTAGTTATCAAGTAACTCTTCTAGTTATCAATGTTGTTTTTGTTCTTGTGATTATTAGTGACTGAACTAATAATCACAAGAACAAAAGCAACAGTGATCTCTAGCTCTTCTGGTTATCATCTAGTTAGTTATCAAGTAACTCTTCAAGTTATAACTGTTGCTTTTGTTCTTGTGATTATTAGTGACTGAACTAATAATCACAAGAACAAAAGCAAGAGTGATCTCTAGCTCTTCTAGTTATCATCTAGTTAGTTATCAAGTAACTCTTCTAGTTATCACTGTTGCTTTTGTTCTTGTGATTATTAGTGACTGAACTAATAATCACAAGAACAAAAGCAACAGTGATCTCTAGATCTTCTAATTATCATCTAGTTAGTTATCAAGTAACTCTTCTAGTTATCACTGTTGCTTTTGTTCTTGTGATTATTAGTGACTGAACTAATGATCTCTAGCTCTTCTAGTTATCATCTAGTTAGTTATCAAGTAACTCTTCTAGTTATCAATGTTGTTTTTGTTCTTGTGATTATTAGTGACTGAACTAATAATCACAAGAACAAAAGCAACAGTGATCTCTAGCTCTTCTAGTAATCATCTAGTTAGTTATCAAGTAACTCTTCTAGTTATCAATGTTGCTTTTGTTCTTGTGATTATTAGTGACTGAACTAATGATCTCTAGCTCTTCTAGTTATCATCTAGTTAGTTATCAAGTAACTCTTCTAGTTATCAATGTTGTTTTTGTTCTTGTGATTATTAGTGACTGAACTAATAATCACAAGAACAAAAGCAACAGTGATCTCTAGCTCTTCTAGTAATCATCTAGTTAGTTATCAAGTAACTCTTCTAGTTATCAATGTTGTTTTTGTTCTTGTGATTATTAGTGACTGAACTAATAATCACAAGAACAAAAGCAACAGTGATCTCTAGCTCTTCTAGTTATCATCTAGTTAGTTATCAAGTAACTCTTCTAGTTATCAATGATGTTTTTGTTCTTGTGATTATTAGTGACTGAACTAATAATCACAAGAACAAAAGCAACAGTGATCTCTAGCTCTTCTGGTTATCATCTAGTTAGTTATCAAGTAACTCTTCAAGTTATAACTGTTGCTTTTGTTCTTGTGATTATTAGTGACTGAACTAATAATCATAAGAACAAAAGCAAGAGTGATCTCTAGCTCTTCTAGTTATCATCTAGTTAGTTATCAAGTAACTCTTCTAGTTATCACTGTTGCTTTTGTTCTTGTGATTATTAGTGACTGAACTAATAATCACAAGAACAAAAGCAACAATGATCTCTAGCTCTTCTAGTTATTATCTAGTTAGTTATCAAGTAACTCTTCTAGTTATCACTGTTGCCTTTGTTCTTGTGATTATTAGTGACTGAACTAATAATCACAAGAACAAAAGCAACAGTGATCTCTAGCTCTTCTAGTTATCATCTAGTTAGTTATCAAGTAACTCTTCTGTGAGTGAGTGAAGATAAATGTGTGATGACGAATGAGGCTATAGGTATTATGTTGGTAATTTTGTGTTGTTTATGTGTTGAATAAGTTCGTTTCTGTTATTTATTGTGTGTTTTGGTTTGTAATTTATAGTGTCCTTAATTATATTATTTAAAATTTTAGCTAATTTATGTGTTGGAGAGTTGATAGAGGATAAAATTGGTCTAATTGGGTGGTCTTTTTCGACATGTTCGATGCATGATTATAAATTACGAATCTTTTAATTTGAAATAAAATGGATATGATCGATATTCATTCATATTTCGTTCGCATTTTATATTAGAACCGGCTAGCGTCAGCTTTGCGAAAATTGTAACGTTAACGTTTCTTTTCAATTATTCCCAAAGTAGTGGCTCGATCAGAATGCGGGATGTGCCAAAACGAGGCCATTAACATTCGAAGGGTGCCACAGCTCGTCTCCAGCCGTCTATTGTGGACGCCCGAATTTCCATGCCTCAAG